>JANRMT010062790.1:52289561-52302635 GCA_026402145.1 Polypterus bichir lapradei | reverse complement strand
AAATGACAAAAGAAACCAGCATTTCTCCATTTAACTTGTTTCCATTTACGCCTGTCTGGATTTATCATGCACTATTGGGTTTAATTAAATACTTGGAAGGAAAGTGAAAAGAAAAAAGTGAACCACTGAGAATAACTTGTCTGATTTAGACCTCAAATCATTTGGATGGTATCCTTAGAAAGGAAAAAAATCTAGGATATGAGAATGACTTGACATGGCAGAGTTAAAGGACTAACAAGCCATGAAATTAAATAATTGACAAGGATTGGTTTTTAATTAAGCAACTGGGTTGGAACAAAAACTTGCAACCACTGCGGCCCTCCAGGACTGAAACAGCCCACCCGTGCTTTAGACTATCTTTACTGTGAATACCATTTTCTATAGATACTCTGTGTAAAGTCAGTATATTCAATGAATTTTGTAACTAGCATTCATCACACATCAATGTTAGATGACGGCACCTCAAATAATCTTCAGAAAATTACATTGAAAATAAAAACCATGTTGCCGAGGAGTGTTTTGGAGCGGCTAACCCAAAGTGGTTACAATAATGGGAAGCCCTCTATGTGTGGCACTCACTGTATGCTCTCTGCCCAGTGGAGAGTATGTCCGCAGTTAACAGTTTTGATGTCTTATAGTCTACTCGTTGAGGTTATTAGGTTCAGTGCATTTGCTTTGCTCTGCTCTAGACATCCAAAAAAACAAAAAAAAACATAATTCAACAAAGATCGGCCTTCTAAACCAATCAGTCTCTTACATCATTGAATTTGACTTCAAAATGAATCAAGTGAATAATATAAATGGAATACTTTTTAGTACTTTTAAAGCGTGTAAAAACTTAAATATATATCAAGTGAAATAAACACATATGTCTTATAAATAAAACTGTAAAAGCTACCTTACTTCTAATATTGTAGATTTTAAATGAAGTGCACAGCTTCTGATGCATCTAATTATATACTCTTATGACATTGATAGGAATAAACCCTACCTCTTTGGAATTGGATACAAACAGAACCTTCGTGTGTGGCTCTGAATATCATCAAATGACGTACTCAGTGCTGTGGGTGCTTATTGAAATATCTCAAAACTCTGACTTTGAAACTTTGTGTAATTAAAGCTTTGTCACAATTTAGTAAAACTAAAGAATGGCTTAAAGAAATAGTTTACCTGTTTTGATATTCTAATGCAATACTGCCCTGAATCAATATTTATTCAATAACTATTTTAGTGTATCCAAGCCAGAAACATTTACAACAGACAAAGCATTGAAACAGGGTCCATACTGGATGGCTACATTCTTCACAGGTCCAAACGCAATTCATTTTGAATGACAGCAACCTGTGGACAGGTTTTGATTTAGTATATACACATGAACATATTATGGACTCAGCCACTGAAAGTCCTGAGTGTTTTAACCTCTACTTCAGCTCCCACATTGCAAGTCTGCAGGTGTAAATGTAAGCCCTCTCCCCAAAGGCCAGCTCAGCTCAGGCTGCACTCTTTAAACACAGCTGGACAGCCATCTCAAATCACTCACAACCGCTGCAAAGGGGTAATTGTCTTGTAGGATTAGCACAGTCAAATATTACAGCAAAGACTTACCGATCACAGTCGCCACGCAGGGTGTCCCCAGCCCTCTGCAAGAGACAGAAGAAAACAGCACTGAGAAGGGTTTCAAAAGTTACTCTTCAGAGAGCAGCCCACACTTCCTTTGTGAAAGATGCTGTTCACTCAGTGTACAGGAAAAATTAAGTCACAATGTCATCAAAGCTGCAGTTAACCGAATAGTTACATAAATCATTTTTCTTGTTGGACAAAATGACTGAATACATTTAAGTAGCAGAATATACAGCATCTGAGGATCTGTATTTACTTTTAAATACACAACTTGGCATTTATACACAATATTTCCAAATTATTCACTGGTTTGGTGCTTGAGGGTTAAATATAATGATAAACTCATTTTGTTTAAAACATGAAATGAGAAACAATATGTTAATCACTTTTAAGAGTGTAGATCCTGAATTAATCAGTCAGTGCTTGGAATGCTTTTAACATGCTGAATGAAGAACATTACATTTACTGTTGATATAACTTTAGTAGACTCCTATCCAAAAAGCAATGCATATTAATTTGAACACTGTTAATTTTGGTAACCATCAGAGTGAGATCAAAAAGCACAGAGACTAATGGAAGCTTACTGAATATAATGAGCTGCTTGGCAATTCCTCAAAGTGGAAAGTGAGGCATACCTTGCAGGATGCAATGCAAGTGTGGGTCATATAACTGTGGGAGCTGAAGGACCATTTTTTTGCGTAAGTGAGATCAGCTATCAGTGGGACTCTATTGCCAGGGAAAGGATCAACATTCCACACAGACTGACAGCAACGGGCCCCAATATACAGTAGGTCTACTGCTTAGGGCTCCCAAAAGGCTTTGATGATAGTGGTAGATGGCTGACCCTTTGTTGGTAGAGTACAATGGAAGTACATAAGGAAATAAACTGGGATAAGCTGATGGGTAGACTCATATTTTAACTTAGTGATTTTGAGGACTTGCATTATGTGTATTAGCTAGGTGTATCCAGCAGGGGGCATTAGCTCCCAGGGAATGAGTTCTTTTGTAATTGTGGCGTTTTACATAGCCTGAATCTATACAGACATAATATAAAAAGATGATACCCCACTCTTAGTGATATGGCGGTAAGAAATCACATGGAAGAAATAACTTAGCTTTGTTTACTGATGGCTTACGCTGCATAACAGACGAAGGAAGCAAATGGCAAGAACCCAGTTTGGGAGTGGGGGCCCGATGTGTAGAGTCTGCCATTTTCAACATGTAGTGGAAGGATTTTCAGGATCGGATGACGTTATCTTCCATCAAAGGAGTGCTGGGCAATGTTCCAAGACTTTATATTATTTCTTCATGAGCAGGCACCCACTTAGGTGAATCATGCCATTCCAAATAAGGCAAAAGAGGATACAGTTTCATGCTGACTTTGTCACACAAAAATAGTAAACAATGGTCCTCAGTCTGACTGCCCACTTTGCCACTGTCCCTAACTGTCTTGTCTTATAATGCTTGCATAGCAGTTCTTATATGGTGAACCCCTGTGCTAAATATGTCAGCTGTGAATGTGAATAGAAAAAGGCAGATTTATAAAATATATTTGCACAGAGCACATTGACTTAAACTTATACACTTATTACATTAGATCTTCAGAGCTGAGGGTGGAATCAAGATGTAGACAAAAGAAGCTGGTTTCCTGTATTGAACATATTGTCTAGGTCCATTGGAGGTCAAATGACTGAAGTTGGATTAAATGGGGTTCACTAAATGAATAAAGAAAGAGTGTCACAGGAAAATGAGAGTCAGTGAGAACAGAAATTGGCACAATGAAGGAATGTGTCCAGCTTAAGCACAATGACATGCAGTATCTGCAGAAAATTAACCATGTATGCCAACACGAACCTGATTTATGATTGTAAATCAGGTAGAAGGCCAAGCAAACACAAGGAAGCCACAACAACCAGCAAATTCAAAATATAGAGATTTTCATAAGTATGTCAGTAGTGAGGTGTTATTTTATTCTGGCATGTTTTTAATTACATTACATTTGCTTTGTTATCTTTCTAGTCCATGTGTACTTTTAGATGCCCATTAACGTATATGAATAAAATTTTAAAAATCCATCAGAGTAAAACTTTTCTAGTTTAATTGACTTGTAAGAATCCATCATTGAGAATTTGCATTGAAATTTCATTTTGGCCAGTGACTAATAAGTATGTCTGAAGTTGAGAAACCATAATCAGCTGAAGCACTGCAAATTACAATCAATATCGTCTCATTCTTTTGCTTAGACTTGCTTCATTGTGTGCTTGCAGTTGTCTGTGACAGAAGCCAAGAGGTGCTTCTTCTTATCAGAGCACTAATAGAATACAGGTACATTCTAATAGAATTCCATTGGCAAATAATTAACAGGCCGTCCAGCCTGACAAGCAGAGTACATGCTTTGAACAAAATAACAAAGGTATCATTGGCTTCACTAAACACTTGTTCATCTTGTTGGTCCTAAAAGAGGTTTTCAATCAATCAGTCATTATTTTATATAAGTGCCTTTCATAGGTATCACTGTCACAAAATACTACAGATAAGAATGAAGAACAAAGCAAGTGAATGACTGCAGGAATTAAGTAGATGTTGTAAACACTTATTCCTAACACTTATTCCTAAACTTGGTCACCCAGGGCTGGAACCTGGAAACACTCACATTTCAGGACAATTAAATCAGATCCACTGGACTCTGTACTAAATCCACATAAACACAGGGAGAACATGCCCATGCAAGACAGAAAGCAGCTTCGCCATGAAAAGGACTGAGGCTCGAAGCCCTGAGAGGGAACCATGCTGTCTGCTCTGGAACCGTATCACCCCAGTGCATATTTTGTATATTTCTGTTGTATTTATGTTTCTGGAGAATGTAGTCATGGATATTATATACAGGTCAAGTACTTTCTGCATGTTTTGCCTATGAGATTTCAGTTTTCTACCTATAGGCCAGGGATGTGTCAGACATGACATTCTACTGTCCAGAATGGAGAACATGCTGGGTATCTCGGGCACTGCCCTCCAGTGGTTCAAGTCCTATCTGACTGATAGGCAAGAGTTTGTTAGTCATGGCAACAGCAGATCCAGCTTGGTGCCAGTCACACAAGGCGTTCCACAGGGCTCTATATGCTTCCCCTTGGCCATATTATTCGTAACTATGGACTGGGCTATCATTTTTATGTAGACGATACTCAACTCTACTTCAATGTTAAAAATGGAACTTCATCAGAGCTTTCTCAACTCACAGCTTTCTCAACCTGCCTTAGTGAAATTAAAAGTTGGAAGGAGCACAACTCTTTAAAATTAAATTGCAACAAAACTGAACTCCTGCAAATTGGGACTAAAGTGCAACTTAATAAAATGAGCTCCTTCCCAGTCAATCTTGGCGGTGATCTCATCAGACCTGCCTCTACTGCAAAGAATCTCGGTGTCATTTTTGATTCCTCCCTTTCTTATTCCGCCCACATAAATCACATTAAGAAACTTTTTTAATTTCACCTTCGTAACATATCCTGTGTTCGCTCCTTCCTGTCCTTTTCTAATGCTGAGAAACTTGGCCATGCTTTTATCACATCCCGCATCGATTATTGTAACTCGCTGCTGGCAGGTGCCCCTTCTAATCTTATATCACAGCTCCAGCTTATTCAAAACTCAGCTGCAACAGTCCTTTCTCGAACCAGCAGCAGCGAGCACATCACACGCATCCTGCTCCGTCTTCACTGGCTCCCTGTGTCTTACAGAATCGAATATAAAATCCTACTAATAACCTACAAAGCCTTAAATAACCTTGCGCCAAACTACATCAGTGACCTTCTCCATCACTATGTGCCTGCCCGCCCACTAAGGTCCTCTGATTCTGGTAATCTTGTTGTGCCCCACACTAATCTACACTCCATGGGTGACAGAGCCTTCAGCTGTATAGCGCCCAGACTCTGGAATGACCTACCGAAATTAATTAGATCAGCTGACTCCATGAATTCTTTTAAAAAATAACTCAAAACTCATCTGTTCAGGAAGGATTTTAGCTCTACCTGACTTTATTACCCTTCTCTCAGTTTACCTCTATGTCAAGATCCTCATGTAACCTATGTGTGTGTGTGCTAGACCATCAATTATGTTGTCTGTTAGGCTTTCTCTGAATTTACTGTCTAAATCTTCTTTATTTGTTTATTTGGTTTGTACAATGCTATATACTGTATACCCTGCCGTTCTTTCTTATATTCTGTAAGTGCTTTGAGCATTGGAAAGGCGCTATATAAATAAAATGTATTATTATTATTATTATTATTATTATTATTATGTGGTATCAGATTGAAAAGATCCTGAACCTCAGGGAGTAGGTGTCCTTTGATGAATATGTAATGTTCATTTTACCTCTCAAATACATCCTGGATTTCCTTAAAAGATTAGTAATTTTTGAAAATGGATTGATAAATGGAGCCACTGCAGCTCTTTTTTGATCTAATAATAGGGTTGCTCTAGAATCTGTGACAAGCTGTAAGATTAATGGAAAAGAATTGGCAGGGAGTGGCACTCCATCAGCTATATCTAGTAATTGAAACAATGCTGAGATGGGCAGAGGACCTTGACTTATTAGGGCACCAGTCTGTTAAAATACTGTCAGCACTACTGCCATTAACATTTTTACGGAGATGATGAATGAACGTACTACAGCTATATACTATAGTGCACAGCTATGCTCTAGGTTAAAAATAGTAAAGGAAACCATTACTTCATTCTGTCAGTTTTTCTAATTCAAAATTAAGAACTACCAGGTGTGGCGTTATAAGCCGAAAAAGGAGTCTCTCCTGACACTTTCTTTTACAAAGTGACTATCGTGCATGTGGTTTATACAAAAAGTGACCAAAAATCAGTTAGCCCTTGAGCATGAAGCATGCTATAATATATATGATATACACTTAAGTAAGAGTAATGTTTTTGGTGCTGTCTTTGAAGAAATTATTATACTGTCATTCCCCAAATATTACACTTTTTTTTATTTTTAAACCATTACTAACCCTCCTCTATTCTGTTTCTCTTCTCAGTATTTGATGTGGCACTTGGTGTCACTTCTCTGCTTCCAAGCTGTTCTCCTACCTATGGAAAAGTCATCTTAGATAATGCAGCATTGCAATCACTCTCTTCAGATTGGATGACACAGCACAGACTCTATTACAGAATGTCCAGAAGGAGGTAGACAGCTAGTTGGACGGGGTCTTCAGGACTGTCACTATGCCTAACGTTGTCTGTGACTTTCTCTTCTCTCAATTTTCATTTCCTCAGTTGGGGTCCCAACCTCTCAATTACCTTCTTTGTGTTTCTTTTTGCAGATACCACATTACTAGAGAAAGCAGTGTGAGCTGGAATTCCATTATTCAAATGAGCAGCTTCAGTGCCATCAGCAGAGTAGCCTAGAAAAAGGGAGAACTTGCCATAGACATGGAGTTGCCATCCTACTGTGGCATTATTTTTTCTAAGGATAGCAGGCTAGCTAAAAGAGTCATAAAATGAGCAAGCACTGCACAGTGCTACTATCTCTCATTATATATGTGAATATATTAATGTATTTCTCACACATATATAAATTAATATGTGAGAAATTGCTCCGCTCTGGGGTCCTCACCTTTCTATTTCACATTCTCACACTTAGAGGCTGGGTATGAATCAAGCGTCTGTGCGTCAGTGGGTTTGAGAATGTTGTGTTTTGATGTTCTTTATTTCACTTATTGTGCTATTTCCAGAGCTGGCTCATTTTTAGTAACATAAGCTGTAAGAATGAACTCTGTCCCATGAAAACCATTTTTTTTTTTCATTTTCTTTTCATTATTTCCTTTATTTTCCATACTTTCCTCTCTTGGACTGTTTGGTACAGACAATTAACTTATTCTAAATTATTGAAGTGAGACGTCAAGCAAAATGATACCTTTTATTGGCTAACTAAAAAGATTACAATATGCAAGCTTTCAAGGTAACATTCTGTTAAATACAATTATATTGTTTTTGTATTTAAAAATCATTTTTGGATTTTGTAAAAGTCTTTGATAGTTTGCAGTGATATAATAATTATATTTTGAGATTAAGGCAGAAACTTTAAAGTAAGGTTAGTAATCATGGAAAGAAGCCACATATTGCATGTTCATTAGCACATGCAAGATTGAATGTCACTGTACTATACTGACGCTCTAAATCTAAACACCAACATATGTAGTAACAATTTTCACCATCTTCTCATGCTGAATGGCCAGAATAGCACAATCTGTGGCATGGTCTAGAGCAGGGGTTCCCAAACTTTTCAGCTCACGACCCCCAAAATAACCGTGCCAGTGACTCGTGACCCCCACTATCCTTAGAAGTGGTTAAAATATACAAATGTTGCGCGCAACGGTGCACATATGCCAATAGGCCTATCCAAACATGAGCATGACAACACGAAAGAACACAATGGTCTAACAACCATATAACTTTTTAAAAAATTGGTATTTACTCATTCGTTTAATTTCAACAAAACACCTCACCTAATGAGATGGGTGGGCACAATGCTTGGAGCACAGCAAGTCCATTCTTGGGTTAATTTTGGAGACCGCGACTCGGAGGTCATCCTCCAAGTTCAGTCGTGACCTGTATTTATTTTTAATGTACGTGAGTGCCGAAAAAGTCTTTTCGCACAAGTAGGTAGTGCAAAACGGCATCAGTGCATCCATAGCGGCCTTGGATAGTTGTGAGTATTCCCTCTCGACTGAAATCCAAAACTCATCCAGAGTCTTGGAATTAAACATTGTCTTCAAGGTTCGGTCGCATGACAGTTCAACCAATGCGTCCTCCATGACCGATGTCAGATGATTTGCCCTCGTTACAGTGAATGGTGACCTTATCCAGTCATATTGTTCTGGAGCTGTTTCCTCTGGGAAATACCTGTTAAAGTGTTCCAGGAGGGCTTGAAGGTGGGATGTGATAGACTTCTTCACTATGTTAACACTCAGTTCGTTTTCCTCCATGAATTCATCCAGCTCAGAAAACATATCAATCCTTCCTATTTCAACTCACTCAGTCCAGCGCTCAAGTTTTCTCTTGAATGCGTGGATTTTATCATTTAGCGAAATTATGTGTGTGTTCTCACCTTGCAATGACATATTAAGTCCATTCAGTTTTTCAAATATGCAAGCCAAATACGCTAGCCTTGTTAACCAGTCAGGATCAGTGAGGTTATCAGTGAGCTGGGACCCATGCTCCATCAGAAATAAACACTTGGTCCCGCAGCTCAAACAGGCGGCAGAGGACATTACCTCGTGAAAGCCACCTGACTTCTGTATGGAAAAGCAAGCACTCATGCTCCAATCCCAGTTTGTTACAGAGAGTGGCAAACAGTCTGATATTGAGTGGATGCGCTTTTATATTGTTGACCATTTTTATCGAAGTCTCAAGAACACGTTTAAGTTCTGGGTCAAGTGTTTTGCTCGCAAGAGCTTCTCTGTGTATAATACAATGCGTGAATTTTACGTGAGGCGCCACTTGTAAGACTCTTGCTTTAAGACCTTTCTTTTTCCCCAGCATCGCTCCAGCACCATCTGTACACACACCGACGCACTCGCTCCAAGACAGTCCATCTTCTTTTAGTTTGTTGTCAAGTTTTGTGAAAATGTCCTCGCCTGTGCACGTTTCCTCCAGTGGGGTGCAAAACAGATTGTCCTCATTAAGTTTTCCATCAAAACTGTATCTGACGAATACAAGCAGCTGGGGAGAATTTGATATATCTGTGGATTCGTCTAACTGTAAAGCATATTTCCCTTTCTTCAGTCTGTCCACCAGCAGACACTTGATGTCCTGGGCCATGTCAGAGATACGCCGGGCAACAGTCCCGTTAGACAGCGGCACTGATTGTAGCTCACGGGCTAGTTTATCCCCATGCATAGCCCGACTTATAGCTATAGCAGCGGGTTTAATGAGGGTTTCCCCGATCGTGTGTGGCTTTTTTGCCTGTGCAATTAAATATGCCACCTCATATGATGCCTGTTGAGCTTTTGCGGGGATTGTTGTTTGTTTAGTTAGGACTTTCTTTTGGCCTTGTAACTCTCGCTCCTTTCGCCGGAAAAAATCTACTGGTTTAGTAGCAAGAGAGGGGTGCTTAGTTTTCAAGTGTCGTAGCATTTTTACAGGCTTTAGGCTTTCATGTGCAAGCACCTCAGTACACACCACACATTGGGGATGCTGTACGTTATTGACGATGATGCATGTGAATCCATACTGGATAAATTCCTCTCGATAATTTCGACTCTTGGAGTAAGGCTGAGCCGACTGTTTATGGATGTCCTCTTTATGCACACTCTGGTGTCTTTCCGTACCTGAGGACGATGGGCTTTCTGACGGTGGTGCTTCTCCGCTTTCCTCCGCTGGCCTATCTGCGTTGTCATTGGTCGATATTAACCAACGTTTCATTTCAACAAAAATAATATCCTAAGCATAAAGTGATGAAAATTACCTACATGTTACGTGCACATGTCGGAATGTTTAACATGGTGCTGTAAATTGATCTGCTGCAACTGACGCCATTGATGTGTCGTTAAACTGTCGTAATCACCTCAGGGGTCGCGATCGAATGGAAAGAAATTTGAAAGGCTAATGGCTTTTTAATTTGCATGTTTTTTTTAAACGTAACTATTAACTACTAGTTTTTATCTTTTGTTAGTTATGGATAAAATGTTATTTCTAAAAAATTAAATTAATTAATTTCTAAAAAGTTTAAAAAAAGTATTTGATTTCTTGGAAATCATCTCGCGACCCCCCCCCCCCAATGTCTCACGACCCCCCAGAGGGTCGCGACCCCTACTTTGAGAACCACTAGTCTAGAGAACACTTGAAGCCTAGGCAGTGCACAGGTGAGGAAGATAAGTGGGGGGCTATGCAATCTGCACATTTTGCTTATGCCCCTTGAGAGATTCAAAAGGAGGAGAAACAGAAAAACAGATTACAGGTTTCTCCTGTTGGCCTTGTAAGAACCTGAACACATTCTAAGTGACTGAATAACCAAAATGGCTTAAAAGAATAAAATGAAAATTCAATAAACATTTCCAGCTCAACCTTGCTTAAAAATTTACCCTCGAGTCCTGTCTTTTGGTCTGGTTATATGAAAAGATAAAGTCATGTATTTTAGAAAGGGGATATTCGTCACAATGTTGTTATTTGTTTTCAGGTAATAGATTCTAAAAAATCCACCTGCTTTTATATTAATACATGCTTATAGACTTTCACATACACTTGGACACATAAATGTTTATAAGATCTTAGAAATGTTTGTTCTTTAATCTATGAAAAGCATTATCATCCTTTAATGTCAATAACCACTATACGTTGACTCGGATAAAAGAAAGACAATCTGGGGGCATTTTGAACGCCTTCATTTGATAGAAGTTATACTCTGACAGCCCTCAATTTGAAAGGCTTGTTCGTGCAAGTATGCATATACCCACCATCTTCTCTCTTTAGATGGACAACGTGCACTGACACTTAATCAATATCAACATTAATGCTCATTCAATAGGTTATCGAATCTCTTTCATTTGGTAAATATACATGTATCATTAAACCTAAAATGATAATCCCTAAAAGAAACAAATCTGCTAGTTAGGCCAAAGCAAATATCAGATCATTGATAAAAGAATTTAAAACCATTTTCTTTTTGCAGTTAGAATTGTACTCCAAGTATATATCCATTCTGTTCCTAGCAGCAAAGCATTATTTTACCACTTTAACTCAATGCCACTATCCTCAGGAAATTGTGGCTTCTTGAACTCCAAGTTAAGGTGTAATGACTGTGCCATAAAGCCGCTGCAGAAGCTTTCAGTAGTTTCACTGGTGCTTCTTTTGACCCTGGCACTAATACTTTCATGAGCTGTTCCCAGGCAAACAATCATTTTAGAAGGCAGAGGACAAGTACCCACTATAAATAAAAAGCAACAATGAAGCCACATTTTAGTTCACATCCTGTGGTAGCCAAGCCTACTGTGCCTGAAGAGGCTCACTGAAGCATTGAAGCATTGAAGCTTACTGAAGTATAATGTAAAGTCAGATACACGAGAGATGCTCAGGAGCTCAAATAAATGACTGACCCTTTTTGGGTCATCTCCTTCCATTATATTGTACAGCAGTCTCTTTTTAGCCTACTTTTCTTCTACAACTAGTTATGATGTCTTTTGCTTTGCAGCTCCCTCTGTGAAGTGAACAGTATACATGCCCCTCTTAACTGTGTGATTTCACCGTGGCTCCTCCATAGCAAAGATCTAATTAACAAGATGTCATTAATAAACCACTCTGTTTCCGCCATAATAGTGTAGAAAATGATTGATTGCAAGGTAAGGTGTTTTTGTAGCAGTGCTCATTCCATTTCATAACATATTGTTGAATAATGCATAATGTTATGCAGATCTTGCTGAGCTGCCTGTGTGAAGCCTGTCCATACCTTTCTAACAAAAACACCATTAAAGTCACTGTATATATATATTTGAATATATATATATAGTGGTGGACGGCTAGGGATTAAGGATGGACCAGGAGAGGGAATACACCTCCCCTGGACCATGAGAGGGCAGTTGCCCTGGTCTTTATGGGGGCCACGGGAGCCAAGCATGGAAGCTCAACCCTATTGGGGCCTGTGGCCAGCACAGGGGGGCAACTGGAGGATTGTGGAGCCCTGGATGGAATTCCAGGGACACCCAGAGTGCTTTCGGGTGCTCATGCGGCACTTCCGCTACATCAGGAAGTGCCATCAGAAGACCATCACAGAGCACCTGGAGCACATCCGGGTGGCTATAAAAGAGGCTGCCTCCCTCGAGTAGACGATCCGGAGTCAGGAGGAAGAAGGCAACGCTTGGGAGGAGAGGAGGAAAGGTGGCAGGAGATGTTCGGAAGGGAGAGATCTGAATTGAACAAGGATGTTTGGTGCATGGGCACTGTGTTGTGTGCTGGACTTTGTAAATACGCATGTGTGATTACGGGATATTCTGTGTCTGCCTGTTTTTGTCTGGGAAAACCTACCACTATATATATATATTGTCACAGACGTGCGCATGGGAGGCAGCTAAAGGGCTTGAATGAGAGTAATTCCAAGCCAGACCTGGAGGTAACAGAGTTCAGTGACTCTTTTTCTCGCTTCTCTACAGACCAGTTACGGGAAATCCAGCCTAGCCCTGATGATGACATCACATCCGGTTCCGGACATTTTGATGATGTCACTTTGGGTCCCTCCTCTATTGACATCACTTTTGGTTCCAGTCCCTTTGATGAAGTCACTTCTTGTAAATGTCTTTAAAACCATCATTTTGTTCATATCAAGTCAGTTGTGTTCTGGACTCAAATATATACACTCTTCACTATTTTGCAGCCAGGAAGAAAATATACAGGTGGCTGCCCCAAACATTTTTTGTGGAATCTTTTGTTGAGTTTGTAATAATGTATATATATATATATATA
>JANRMT010062790.1:52265472-52279561 GCA_026402145.1 Polypterus bichir lapradei | reverse complement strand
TGTATATATACAGTGGTGTGAAAAACTATTTGCCCACTTCCTGATTTCTTATTCTTTTGCATGTTTGTCACACAAAATGTTTCTGATCATCAAACACATTTAACCATTAGTCAAATATAACATAAGTAAACACAAAATGCAGTTTTTAAATGATGATTTTATTATTTAGGGAGAAAAAAAAATCCAAACCTACATGGCCCTGTGTGAAAAAGTAATTGCCCCCTGAACCTAATAACTGGTTGGGCCACCCTTAGCAGCAATAACTGCAATCAAGCGTTTGCGATAACTTGCAATGAGTCTTTTACAGCGCTCTGGAGGAATTTTGGCCCACTCATCTTTGCAGAATTGTTGTAATTCAGCTTTATTTGAGGGTTTTCTAGCATGAACCGCCTTTTTAAGGTCATGCCATAGCATCTCAATTGGATTCAGGTCAGGACTTTGACTAGGCCACTCCAAAGTCTTCATTTTGTTTTTCTTCAGCCATTCAGAGGTGGATTTGCTGGTGTGGTTTGGGTCATTGTCCAGTTGCGGCACCCAAGATCGCTTCAGCTTGAGTTGACGAACAGATGGCCGGACATTCTCCTTCAGTATTTTTTGGTAGACAGTAGAATTCACGGTTCCATCTATCACAGCAAGCCTTCCAGGTCCTGAAGCAGCAAAACAACCCCAGACCATCACACTACCACCACCATATTTTACTGTTGGTATGATGTTCTTTTTCTGAAATGCTGTGTTCCTTTTACGCCAGATGTAACGGGACATTTGCCTTCCAAAAAGTTAAACTTTTGTCTCATCAGTCCACAAGGTATTTTCCCAAAAGTCTTGGCAATCATTGAGATGTTCCTTAGCAAAATTGAGACGAGCCCTAATGTTCTTTTTGCTTAACAGTGGTTTGCGTCTTGGAAATCTGCCATGCAGGCCGTTTTTGCCCAGTCTCTTTCTTATGGTGGAGTCGTGAACACTGACCTTAATTGAGGCAAGTGAGGCCTGCAGTTCTTTAGACGTTGTCCTGGGGTCTTTTGTGACCTCTCGGATGAGTTGTCTCTGCGCTTTTGGGGTAATTTTGGTCGGCCGGCCACTCCTGGGAAGGTTCACCACTGTTCCATGTTTTTGCCATTTGTGGATAATGGCTCTCACTGTGGTTCGCTGGAGTCCCAAAGCTTTAGAAATGGCTTTATAACCTTTACCAGACTGATAGATCTCAATTACTTCTGTTCTCATTTGTTCCTGAATTTCTTTGGATCTTGGCATCATGTCTAGCTTTTGAGGTGCTTTTGGTCTACTTCTTTGTGTCAGGCAGCTCCTATTTAAGTGATTTCTTGATTGAAACAGGTGTGGCAGTAATCAGGCCTGGGGGTGGCTACGGAAATTGAACTCAGGTGTGATACACCACAGTTAGGTTATTTTTTAACAAGGGGGCAATTACTTTTTCACATAGGGCCATGTAGGTTTGGATTTTTTTTCTCCCTAAATAATAAAAACCATCATTTAAAAACTGCATTTTGTGTTTACTTGTGTTATATTTGACTAATGGTTACATGTGTTTGATGATCAGAAACATTTTGTGTGACAAACATGCAAAAGAATAAGAAATCAGGAAGGGGGCAAATAGTTTTTCACACCACTGTATATATATATATATATATGGAAGAGAAGGTCTGTGATACGGTTTGCATATTTGCAACTGGAGATCCACAAAGGGAGAAAATGAATCACGTATCATAAAGTAGTTTTTATTCCTGAGCTTTCAGGAATAGGTTATTGAGAAATGCAGCTAAATTACTGACCTTCAAAATGTTGAATCAATAGTAGTTTGGAAATGTTTGAGTAATACAGACGTATTAAGTCATTCAGAAGTTACATAATATATACATAACCAGTAATGGCACACTGCACGATAATGTGCAGTGAATACACTTGACTTGAGCATTCATAGTTTTCATCCTCTTTCTCTGTACGTTTAGCATTCATTTGCTCAGAGGTTGATGCACTTGCTGCTTCCTGAGCAGCTTTTCTTTTCTCCACCCTAGCAGATGGCTTCATCTCTACTTTTGTCGTCATCTTTACGTGTTAAAACTGATTAAGTCAGTGTTTGTGTTGCAATTACTTAGTACGTTTTCCTTAATTCTTCACTTAAGCTGGCATTTAAGTCTTCAATCTGCCTCAAGAATGATTTAAGATATGAAGAGTTAGAGGAAGTGATGGTGAAGGTGGTAGGGATGAGAACGGCGCCCGTACGCATGCGCCACATGGCTACCCTGCTGGCCGCTGCTGAGAGTTGATTCTACAATAAAATAAAATTAAAATAAAAAGAGGAATAACCTTGGAGGTCAATCATCATGAAAGCGGATAGTAGACGTCACATAGTATATGTGTACCAAATTTCAGGTCAATGGGTTAAACGGTTTGCGAGCTACAGGTAATTTAAAATCCTGGACAGACAAACGAACAGCCATGGTAGCATATTATATATAAAGATACATAATCTTTTTGCAATCACTTCTCCTTGAAAATTAATTTTCAAATTTGGGATGTCTGGAGTATTACAAAATTAAAGCTCTGCTGGGTTGGATGTTCTCTCCTCACTAAAATTGTTGGTATGTTAGTAAATCTGTTAGTCTTGGCTACAATCAGAACAACAGCACATTACTAAAATAACCTTCAAATTTCAAAATAAACTTATAGAAAAAAATCTCTTTCTAAAACACTCATTCATATTTATGGATCCCAGATTCAAATTCATTCTTGTAGGCTGTCTGCATGGCGTTAGGTCTTTACATAGTTTCATGGGGTACTATGAATTCTCCAGTGTTCAGGTGGACTGCTATAACTACCACTACCCAGACATGTGTGTGGTGTGGCGAGCGGCTGGGGGTGGTACCCAGCCGGGACGCACAGAAGGACCAGAGAAGGACTTACACCTCCTCTAGACCACGAGGGGGCGACCGCCCTGGTGCCTTTGGGGACCACGGGAACAGAGCTTAGAAGCTCAACCTTATAGGGGCCTGTGGTCACCGCCAGGGGGCACCCTGATGCCTGTGGAGCCCTGGCCCTCAGCACTTCCACCACACCCGGAAGTGCTGGGGGGAAGAAGACCAGGGACACCCGGAGTGCTTCCGGGTGCACAGCCGACACTTCCGCCACACCTGGGAGGGCCGGCGGAAGGTTATCGAGAGGCACCTGGAGCACGTCTGGGTGAGCATAAAAGGGGCTGCCTCCCTCCATTCGATGGCTGGAGTCGGGTGGAAGAGGATGGAGCTCAGAGGAGAGGAGTGGAGGTGGACCAGAAGAGAGGCATTGTGTAGACAAGACCAGTTGAAATCAGAACCCTAATGTCCAAATCTCATTGTGTGTATGCTGCTCATCTCATAAGATTGTAGCTTCCAGCAATAAGGCAGTTTGGATTGTGAATCTATGAAACAAGGACAGGGTGAATTTGGCCTTTATGTGACCATTTAGAATTTCAAATTTTAAGGGTAGCATTATGCATTGTGACTGAGTTTTTATTTTCCGTCAGTCAGTCATTTCAATGTAAAGAGAGTTATTTAATTAATTACCTAAAGGCTGTCACCTTCAATCTCTCTTTCTCCTAATTTCAAAAGATACTCTTTCAAGGCTGTAGCAGCTGAATATTCCTAATACCTTGTGTGCTGTTCAGTGTGTTGCTGTTCATTAGAATCCAAGAACCTCTAATTCCAAGAAGTACAAGACAGCTGATAGAATCTCTTCATCTCTTAATAATTCTAACACAGCATATTTTTACAAAGTATCTTGCTTTTTGCAGATTTTTCAAGTTGACTTAAACATAACCCTTTAAGGACATTAAGAAAAACATTACATTAAAAATGACAAAATATATTGACTTTATTGGTCCTTGTCTGTATAAAGCTTTCTACAGGAATTAGAGTCCCTTATAATATTTCAAAAAATTGCTAAACAAGCCATAAGGCTATTGTGAATTGCCCCACTGTAAGTGGATGTGGGTCTGCAAAACATTGGACCATCATCCTGTCTGGGGTTGGTTCCTGTGATGGACCTTAAGATATGGTAGGCTCCAATTTGGCACCAATTTATATTGAGATAATCAGGTTCACAAAAATAAATAATATATGAATGAATTATAGTAAACAGACAGATATTCCAGAATTCTGGGTTCAAATATCAGCCCACACCTTGGCCATGAGGAGGCTACAAATTCGTCTTGTTTTAATGTGGTTTCCAACCATATCCTAAAAATGTTCTAATAATGTTCATTCACTGCTCAGATTTGAAATAAGTGGATTCGGAAACAAACCACTGAACAATAGTCATCACTAACATTTAGCTTTGTGCAATTACATCAACACTCATGGGCCAAATACATTGAAGATACCAATGTGGGCCACTATATTGCAGCCTTTAACTAGAGGTCTTCTTTCTTTTCTTAAGCACATCACTTTTCAATTTAATAGTCTAAACCCCCAAATTTTGCCTCATACTCTCTAACATTTAGCTGCTGTTGCGGCTCTCCATAGAGTAGCTGAGTGAGTGTATTGACGTGCCCAATGAGTAGCATTCATACTGCTGACGGTGGAAGTATGTATAATTTATATTGGTAGTTTAGAAGATGTTCTGCTCCTCTGTGTGTTCACATCAAACATATACGATTTGGACAATGAAAAATGGGATGCTCCCTGGGGATTTATTAATTGAGCCATTTCTGTCATAGAATGCCAATTCCATCCTTCACAAATGGAGGAGACAATGCCATAAATGGAGTAAAAAATATGCCACCTGCTAGGAAAAATAGAATGATACTCTTGGAGATCTAGAAAGAATTTCAGATTAACCTTGCAACTTACTGCAAGAACTTTCATTCATTTTATAGTTCAGTGTTACATGGTTACAGATGTTACATTTTCAAAAACTCAATGAATTTTCTTCTATTAATCTTCACCATCTATGAGAAGTCTGAAGCAGACATAGAGTGGTGAACTTCTGGAATTACATATATTGAGCAAGGCAGATCAAGTGTTCTGGGGCCTCATGCATAACACCGTGCGTAGAATTCACACTAAAACATGGCGTAAGGACAAAAGCGGAAATGTCCATACACGGAAAAAAATCCAGATGCATAAATCTGTGTGTTCGCCAACATCCACGTTCTTCCGCTCCATAAATCCCAGTCAGCGTGAAAAGTAACGCATGTGCACATGCCTGCTGCCACTCCCCAAATTCCTCCCAGAATTACACCTCTTTGAATATGCAAATAAATATAAATAGCCCATAAGCTCAGCGTTCTGTGAAAAGACAATGGCAAAAGCATGGGAGGAAACAGAAGAATTTCAGCGAATACCAAGTGGAGGCAAGGAAAAACTTACTATTTGTTTGTTTAAACAGTGGTATAAACAAGAAAAGGAAGTTGATCAAGTGACAGAGTGTCAGAGAAACTGGAAAGCTCAAGTTCAAAAAGTCGTACAATGCTCAAAACAAAAAAGAAGTTGTCAGATATCAAAGTCACCGTGAAAAGGCGAGTCATAGCCCAACTTCTGAGTGTTACATGAAAACTTATTAGGGTACAGAGAAAAGAAAAAAAAAATAAGGACACAGTGGGATAAATGCACAAAATGTCAGCTTTAATCTCGAAATTTCAATTTTATTTAAGTAGTTTATTTTGTCATTAAAGTAGAACATAAACATCTTTAAATTGTTTAATTTACTAGTTTCTCAAATCCCATCGTAACTAAAGTAGCACATTAAATGCTTTGTTTTGCATGTGTTCTTCTATGTGCTCTATGTGTGTGAATCACTACGTGCTTCTTGAACAGGCTTTCTCTTCCTCCGACAGGACACAGAATCCATTTCATTTGTAATATTACAGCTCTCTGAATAATTTAAATACTGAGATGTATACTTCATATCATGTTCATGATGATAGGAATTAAAGCATGTATTAAACATGGGAACACGGTGGCACAGTGACAGTAACGAGCTGGCTCTGTGTCCAGAGATTGTTCATGCCTCACACAAAATGCTTGCTGGACCGCGCGCGACCTTTGATTAAATAATTTATTGCAGCAGTACTGTCTCTTTCAAACGTACTACCTCCAATTCCTGTCCTTCCTTTTCTTTCTCCAAATACCTAGTCGCCACACAATCAGCTCTGTAATAGATGTTAAGCCATCTGTAAGCTTATAATGCTGATTCTTCAAAACTTTTAAAGAACATTGAAATATCTTCGTAGTACATCTTAAATTATTGTATTCATCTGTCCATCCAGTGTCGTGCCAGCCCCAGCAAGAATACAGCGCGAGGCAGGAACAATCCCCTGAACTAGCTAGCACTACGACACCGTGCCCTCACATGTTTAATTAGTAACATATAGATTATTTAAATGAAGTTAAAGTTTTATCTGTACAATATAATCAACATATTTTGCTGCATTTCATCTCAAAAATGATATCGTCATCATGTAAATACGAGCTTTGTAAAGTGGCTCAGGTTGTGCAATATCATAACTGTATCGCAAGTTTACAGTGAAGTAATTGTATTTATAAGTACAAACAGTTCTACAAGGAGAACTTGATGGACTGATTGAGTGTGTTTATAGTCCTTTGAATGAAACTGTTTCTGAACTGCGAGGTCTGTACAGGAAAGGCTCTGAAGTGTTTGCCATATGAGAGCAGTTCAAATAGGCAACATGGCTGAGGCAGCGTTTGCTTGATGCTATATACCGATAATTCTCTTTCTGATCAGCTGCTGTAGAGCTGTGATTCCACACTCAGTTGCAGTGATATAAATACTCTGAGTGGTGTATTGAGAGTAATATGGAAAATGATGATCCGCTGTGGCAACCCCTAACGGGAGCAGCTGAAAGAAGAAGAAGATGGTGCAGTGAGAGTAACAACGCTAAAGCAGCTATGGTATTTGGAATAGTTTGGCTATTCCATGGACCATTATATTGTTACAGGTTAATTACAATCAGGTGCCTTAAACTAATAAACAATATGTGGTTAATTTCAGTGTATATGATAAAGCCGCGTCAGAGATGTGGATCTAAAAAAGAAAGGGAAACCACACTGGAACAAAAGCACTGCTTTGACACTGGGTACCGCAAGTTTGCAAAACTGAGTGGAGAACTTGCGTATGCTAGGGTTTGAGCTACCGTGAAAATGTGCATGGCTTTACACCAAGTTTAGGTTTTATACATCATGATTTGAGCGTGGAAATGGGAGGCCCCAGGTCTTTGTTATTACAGGTGGTATGATTAATATACTGTAACTGCCAGAGTTGGTGATTTCTGCCATGTGGACTGCAGGCAGACATAAGAGGACACTGGGCACTGTTCATATCTTCAAATGATGCATTGCTTGATCTTTTATATTACAGCTTTCACTATGGTCCACTTTAGAGCTCCACTAGCTACTTATCTGCCTATGTGTGCAGCGTCTAAAATATCACATGTAAGCCCTAACTGAAACCATCCATCCATTTTCTTTACTCGCTTAATGTAACTCGTGGCTACAGATCTAAAGAAGGAACTGTTCCTAGATGGAACTCTACTGCTGCCTTTCCACTAACCTCAGGAACCTATACCTAGTTTCTGTCTTTTCAGCACTTCAGAATCCACCAATGAAATTTCATGACTTTGTTTAAGCATGCTGTGTATGTGCAATTCACAGTGACAGGAATATCTTGAATGAGGTTATAGTAATGTCGAATAGGTTATATATGCACACTCTCTTCTAGTTCTGTTACACTTCTGGTGCTAATCTCTAAACAGGCTAGCTATGGCTTTTTTCATCCGATCGCTTCAAGACATGCCCAGACTTACGGTAACTAGTGTAAGTTGCTTAATTCAAACATTGTACCAAATGTCAGGAGCTAAAAAAGAGAAGGGTATCAAACTATATTTTTCAAGCTACATTCACAATTATAAAGGTAATGAACTTACATGGGAAAAATATCACTGAAAAAAAGGGAAATGGCAGGTGTTAACAATTACAGAAATGTATTTCCTTTATATTACATGTATTGTGCATGTTCTACTTTTGAACATAACTCGATCATGTTTAATTTATTGAATCCTGTAGGATGTACAATATACTAATTTCAGTCATTTATGTAGAAGTCAAAATAGCTATATTGAGTCCTCTGGAAATTAATATGCACCAAGAGGATTCATCATCAGAGGAGGTTAGATAACTTGGCGGTAAAGTCATGTGACATTCAAAGAAGCAGCAGGTTGTGGGTTTAAGTTATTGTCGCTGGTTAAGAGCAAAATGTTAGTGAAATAAAATTAAAAAAAAACACACACCGTCAGCCATCCGCCACAACAGACAAATAAATAATACACCTGAATACAGTACAATGCAGTTGCTGAATTTGCTTTTATGAAAATAAAACAAAAAATAATTTTGTGAAAGAAGGTGCCAAGCAGCAATTTTTGCACTTTATATTTTACTAATATTTAACATTTATTCTATAATATATAGAGTTACATAAATATAAATAAATACATTTTATAAAATAACACTCTATCCGAGGTGCATTTTGTGTTCACATTTAGTTATACATTGGTCATGGCATTCTGGCACAGCCAAAGAAGCAGTGTTCTTGTACAAAAGTTGTACATTTCATCTTCTGAATACTAATCTTTTGTATTTTTGTTGGTTTGTATTGTTTTTTTACCAAATAAAACTAGTTTGGTATAAGCAAACCTGTTTATTTCTTATTAATAGCTTTGAACATGAACTATAAAATGATATTGGAACAAGTATAATTGACAACTTAAAAAGGTTATAGCTAAGTATCTCAGTAAGGTGCATTTTTTTTAAAGTTTAAAAGACAAATAAAAAATATATATTAAAATATTATGCTTTATTGACATGAGTCATGTTCATTTAACATAAAATTAATTTAACAGAGAATAATTTTCATTCATTTTATATAAAAATATAATGTTGTTTCAGGATATATTAATTTAGTGCATTAAACATAATTAAATTATTTTTGATAAAAACAATTTTATTATGTGCAACCGATGTACATAGATGTACATATTTTTTTTTTATTTTAATCTGACATGGCCTTTTTTTCAATGTACATTAGGCTTCTTTAAAAAACTGAATTTTAATAATTAGTCATTAAACTTTATTCAGGGACAGATTAATATGTTTGTAAGCTTAATACTGCAATGGCGCTGGACAAGTTACAGTATATCAGCCAGGTATGAGTCACCAAAAGAATGAGTTGGCATTACATCATCAGTAGCAGGAGTGCCTATAAAAATCGCAACTCTTTATAGTTGCACACACTTTTTCCAACTAATACGGCAAAAGGCAAGCAGTCATTTGATGGATAGTGAGCCACCTCAAAGAGCCATCCATCCATTGTCCAACCCACTTTAGTAAAGAATCCATCCATTGTGGTGCTCGGCGCAGATGCTACAATGTATAATGACATGAGTCGGCTGAATATCTTACATTGTTAAAAAACAAATACCTCTGCCTGAGCCAGCAAAATGATGAATGGTAAGGTGGAGTTTTGCATTGTAAGGATCTCAATTTATTTCCTCAGCTGGAGGATCTCCTTTCTAAGAGACATGTTTTGACCAAATGACCAAACATGAGAAATCCTTCCTGTCCCAGCCTCGAGGACGTCACTTCCTGTCCCAGCCCCGAGGATGTCACTTCCTGTGATCCAGCTATAAAAAACCCTCATCCTACATTCTTAAACAGTTCTGTTTTGGACTCTAACCAGTACACATTGTACTCTACTTTAAAGCCTTTTGCAGCTAGGGAAAGTATACAGGTGGCTGCCCCAAACCTTTGTTGTGTGTCTGGTTGCTTCTTTCACACTGGCGTAGCCAGCAGGATGGTCTCCTTAAAGAAGCAGGAGAGAACCCTTAGAGGAGCCTGGACACACCAAAACCCTGGGCATGTGGACGTAGGGCTTACGGAATAGGGCCGGGGTCAAAAAGGGGCACAGGCGGGACTGATTATGGGCTCCACAAAGGAAAATAGCCCTAATAAGTGTGAGAGTACCCCTGGTTGGCAGGCAAGGAAAGTGATGCAGTGGGAGTTTGATCCCCAACTGCCGGTGGCTCCCCAAGCCATGAAATAATGGGTTAAAGTTGGGTGTTGGTTACGGTCCAAACGAAATAACATCCGACAAATAGTCGAACAAGTAGCATGTGCGCTGCTGCTCAAAGCCTTCCTGACTGACCTCTCCCAGCTGGCCTGGGGTCAGCTAATCAAGAATATGGTCTTGTTAATCGAGATCATACAAACCGCAAAGGCAGAGACCTACCCAGGGAAAACAGAAAGTAACCCCTGTGAACCCAGATGATCTTGTGTCCCTACCTCAACGCCCCGTTGCCACCCCATGGAGCAAACCCGAGAATATTCTAGTCGGCAGCAGCTGTCATCCTGTGGTAAGCAAGGGGTCTGCGGAGGCACGGAGACTGTGAGGTGCTGTGCTCTTGCTAACCCTCTGGCTTGTGAACATATTGGGGAGGTTTTATTAAACGGGATCAAAACACCAGCCCTCTTCAATTCAGGCAGTAACATTTCAGTTGTTGCTCGCCACTTAGTGTTGTCGCAACAATGGCATAAAACAAAGACCAGTATAACCTGTGTACACGGAGACGTCTGTCAGTATAAATCCGTCATGTGCTTTGTCAGCTGTAACGGGGTGGTTAAAAAACTGATGGTGGCTATCATTGAAGACCCTTTGTCCCTGATGATACTCGGGAGGGCCGTCGCGCACTGATACATCAAACCCAGATGCCGCTGCAGTACGGGCAGAAACCACCAGAAAGAAGTGTGCGCATTGCAACAGGTACACATGTCGTAAATGTAGGAAAGACGGTCCTCGCGCGTGTGTGTGAACTGTTAACATTTGAATTTGATGATTGCATATAGCGCTGAACTGACCTCATACAAGGTCATAAATTGAATAATTCCAAATATCATAATTATCCTATGTCTCTGTTTTTTTTTTTTTTTTGGACATCATAAACCATAAGGTACATACTAATTCTGTGTGAGCAGGAACACTCAATAAAACTGAATAAAAAAAAATAAAGGGACGGTGAGATACAAAGAAGGCAGATTCACCAGCGTTTGTGTGTCAGCTTTTATACCTCCAGATCAGAGAATGTCCAGTTCCATTGCCTCAAAACACCACTCACATGTACAGTTACTCCCAGTTTCAAATAAAAACTAACAGCGTCAGATCCCTAGGGCGGTAGTATGTATCGTGATCGTGAAGTGAAGTGAAAAAAAAAAGGGTAACTTTTACAAGTACAGTACTCTAAATATACATGATCTGTTACAGACGCAAACCAAATGTATGTGTGTACTGTATAATATTAACAATAAGAGCAACTCACTGCTGAAAACGGCAAATATAGGAGGCAGTGGGGAATCGAACCAGGGACTCTTGATTACAAGTCAGCACATATTACCGCTATGCCACAGAAGCTGTTGTATCATCCTTGAACCTTTTGTGAAAGTGTTTATTTGATCTTTGGACTTCAGGCTTCACACATTCTATAGTTTATGCCTGCATTTTGTAACATTTATTACTAAAATATGAAAAAGTTTCTGTTTTAACAATGTGTTTACACAGATTACTGTAGAAACGGAACACACATGAAATACATGTGTTCGAAAAACGATCTCTTATTTCCACTCTAACACTCCAGAACTTCACTCCCAGATAATCAAACAAGGCAGGAGCTGAGAGAAGTTTGTGAACGTTCTGCAACAGTGAGGGGGAGGTTTGGGGGGTGGAATAGCAGGCTGTTTGCTGCTTGTCTTAATCGGCACAATTACAGGACAAAAGACACTGAAGGAGAGGTGCGAACGGATTTAAGGTGGGCCAGATTTACGAGTTTTCTCATAGGCCCTGGTAATTCTAGTGTTAATGGATTCCGCAAAGGAGAAGACCGCATTTAGCACCCCTAGTGGACATTGGCAGTACTGTGTCCTTCTATTTGGGTTACACAGGGCCCCCGCAACCTTTCAGCGTCTGGTGGACAAAGTGCTTCGGCACCATAATTCATATAGTGCTGCCTACCTGGATGTTATTATCTATTCCAGCACGTGGAAGGAACACGTACAGCAGGTACAAGCGGTATTGCAGACACTGATGGAAGCCGGCCTACGAATTAACCCAAAGAAATGTTTCTTCGGGTTATTCAAGGCCAAATATTTAGGCTACCTAGTGGGTCAGGGTAATGTACGACCACAGTGTTGAAAAGTTGACGCCATATTGAAATGGCCCTGTCCGAAGACCAAGCGGAAACTCCAAGCTTTTCTCGGACTAGCGGGCTACTATCGCCAGTTTGCGCCATGTTTTTCGAAGAGAGTGGCACCCTTGATGAATCTCACAAAGAAGAGGTGCCCGAATCATGTGGCATGGGATGCTACATCGGAAACTGCATTTAGTGACTTGAAACGGGCCCTTACGTCAACTCCAGTTTTGAAAACTCCTGACTTTTCTTTACCTTTTATCCTCCAGATGGACGCTTCGGACACAGGTCTTGGTGCCATGTTAAGCCAAAGCATCGATGGAGTTGAACACCCCGTCTTGTACCTCAGCTGGAAACTGTTGGACTGCGAAACCAAGTATGTGGCAGTGGAGCAGGAAGCCCTGGCGGTTAAATGGGCGATCATCCAGCTTAGGCCGTGAGTTCACCTTGGTGACAGACGATGCACCACTGCAGTGGATGACTTTGCACAAGGAGTCGAATCCACGGGAAACAAGGTGGTTCTTGGACCTCCAGCCATACAAGTTTTCGGTCCTTTACCACCGGGGTACCCTACAGACCAATGCTGACGCCCATTCTAGGTGTCACAACCTCTCGGCCAGTTACCCATGACCCGATGGGTCTTCCATGTCACACACGTGCGCTTGGAAGTCAACCAAAGGAACTAGGAAGCAACAATTCCACGCCAGGCTAGGGGGTGGTGGGGTGCACTGAACCTCTTTCTTTTCTCTCCGCAGACCAAACACGAGAAATCATTCCTGTCCCGGCCCTGAGGACGTCACTTCCTGTCCCAGCCCCGAGGACATCACTTCCTGTGATTCAGCTATAAAAACCCCTCATTCTCCATTCTTAAGTTCTGTTTTGGACTCTAACCAGTGCACATTGTACTGTAATGTCTTTTGCAACTAGGGAAACTATACGGGTGGCTGCCCCAAAACTTTGTTGTGTGTCCGGCTGCTTCTTTCACACCTCTTTTTTAAAATGTAGGCTACAAACTCGGGTATGGAGATTCACCATCAAGCTATCTCTCTGGAAAGCTATGATCCATTTAGATCAGTTTCTGCATCGGAGTGAAATATATGAAAACTAAGTACCTTGTTGTACTTTCTGGAAGCTCAACATAAAGGTGCACAACAATGTTCACCTGTAGAGTTATCTGTACACTGAAACTTAAACCTCTTTTTCTCTGACATTCTTGCCACCAATCAAAAATCACAACTGCAGTATGGACACCGGAAGTACATCAGCATTACCATGTGCATATAGCCTATTGGATTTGTTGTGTGGCAAATTGAGTCACAAGTGCATTAGATCACAGATATAGTGTAAGCACTCAAAGCAGCATGGGGACATCAAACTGATTAAACAATGCCTATTATGCAAACCTAAAACTGAGGTCAAAGAAACATACAAAGATCCTAACTAACTAGGTTGACTTTAAAATAACTAAACATACCGATAGCAACACACAAATACAAATCTTCGAAAATAGGGTTAGTACGGCATCTTCAATAATGTTCAAATTGTAGCAACAGCAGTATCATCTCCAGACAGAGGAGCACCTTCAGAGACAGACTGCTGTTACTGTCCTGCTCCACTGAAAGACTAAGGAGATTGTTCCTCCCCCACACTATGCGACTCTTCAGTTCCACCTGGGGGGTAAACGTTAACATTATACAAATTTATTGTCTGTTATACCTGCATTTTTATCACTCTTTAATTTAATATTGTTTTTATCAGTATGCTGCTGCTGGAGTATATGAATTTCCCCTTGGGATTAATAAAGTATCTATCTATCTATCTATCTATCTATCTATCTATCTATCTATCTAT
>JANRMT010062790.1:52192993-52260472 GCA_026402145.1 Polypterus bichir lapradei | reverse complement strand
TATATATATATATATATATATATATGACAGCAACACTCATCACTCACAACAGTGACAAAACAATTACATTCACAATCATGTTACGTTATTTTCAAAATGTTTCCTTTTCTTTTTCATTGTTTCTTTAACACACTTCTTCTCCGCTGCGAAGCGCGGGTATTTTGCTAGTAGTTAGATAAAGCCAAACTGTGCACCACCATCTTAAAAATACAGAGTTGGGTGACATAACATGTCATATGATTTCTGTGTTATGTGACTGGCAACAGACACAGCAACTCTAAACAACATGGCATACAAAGACAGTCACAAAATGGTGGTGACTGTAAAAATAATGTAATAGAAAAACGGCCTGGCAGAGACTATATTATATATTTCAAGTTTAAAACTATTGTTGAATAGCTGAACCAAGTTAGAAAATCCAAAATTAGACATTGGAAAATTGGCAAACCCAAGCACAGATTGGAACAAATAACCACCACCAGCCCACACAAGAATCCTGCAACACTCATCCCATATCAAACAGCACCCCACCAACAGTAATTCTGCCGGGAACCCACTCACCCTTTGAGTTGGCCCTGGCCACAATAATGATTAAATTAATAAACAAATAGAAATAGACATAGAAATATACCAGAAATTAAATAAATTACATAAATACATTGGATCAGGAATGTCAAAATCTGGATTCATCACACTTGGATATGTAAGAATAAAGTATAGAAATGAAAATATACTACAAAGAAACAGGCATTGAGAGATACTAAAAATTAAAAGAAGAGTATTAAGGCAGGAAAAAAACAATCAATCACTTCCACTTGATGTGGTCAATGTACAAGGAATGCCTTCTTTAAGAGTTCTTGCTTCTAAAGAGAAAACATCTGGAACCAGACCATAACGATTTTCTGGTTCCTGGTAATAGCAGGAAAAATAGTACAGTTCTTCAGAGGAAGGCCCATATTGTAAATACACTGGGACAATGCTTCAACATGACAGCACAGTTTTGGACTACAAAAGAAACTGGAGTCCCTGGAGAAACTGTGAAAAATGCAAGTAAAAATATACACGGGCCAAGGCATATATTCAAACATACAACAAAATCTGATCCCCAAGTGCAGCCGGGCTTGGGCCATACTCTGCCACTTTGCTCCTACACAACTGGACTCTGAAAACTGTAATCAGAGAAAGGAAAAAAGGCTGCCTACGCCCTGCCTTTATACTAACATGTTGAACAAAAGCCTAGATTAATACCTAATGCAATTTTTAGTATTGTTATTAAGATACTTTTATCCTTCATTATTTAAAAATCCAACATACATAAAAAGAATACAAACTAAAGAGATACAAAAGCAATAAGAAACAATGCAGTTCATTATATCATTCTATAAATATTTTCAATACATTTCTTTTTTTTTTTTTTTTTTTTTCCTAGTTTTTTTAAAATTTTTTTTTTTTTTTTTTTTAAATTTTTATTTTTTATTAATTTTATTACAATCCATACAAAGCAATCAAGTTTTTACAAAGAGAAAAAATTAAGAACAGATCGATCCCCACCCCTGAGAGAGAGAGCAAGCCAAACGGCGTTAAATTCAAATTTAGGCTTGTAAACATACCTAAATTAATAAATTCTCTGTGCCTTATGAACTTATTTTAAAATATTACTGATTAGATCCTGCCATGTTTTGAAAAAAGTCTGTACGGATCCTCTAACTGAGTATTTGATTTTTTCCAATTTCAAATAATATAACACATCGGTTTCCCACTGACTTAAAAGAGGAGAGTTTGGGTTTTTCCAGTTTATGAGAATAAGTCTACGTGCCAAAAGTGTAGTGAATGCAATCACAATTTGTTTGTCTTTCTCCGCTTTAAACCCATCTGGAAGAACACCAAACACAGCTGTTAATGGGTTTGGAGGGATTGTGAGTCCAAGGCTATCTGAAAGGTAATTAAAAATGTTTGTCCAGAATAATGTTAATTTGGTGCAGGACCAGAACATGTGACCTAGTGAGGCTGGGACTTGGTTGCAACGTTCGCAAGTTGGATCATGCCCTGGGAACATTTTGGAAAGTTTTAGTCGAGACAGATGTGCTCGATATATAATTTTGAGTTGTATGATTGTATGTTTTGCGCATATGGAGCTCGAGTGAATTCTCTGCATTGCTGCTTTCCACTCCTTTTCTGATATATTAATTGAAAGATCTTTTTCCCAGTGTCTTCTCGGATCTTTGAAAGGGAGGGATTGTAAAATGATTTTATATATTGTAGAGATGGAGTCTTAGTCCTTGAGATTGAGCAATATTTTTTTCCAGCATGGTTGAGGGTGCAAGATGAGGAAAATCTGTAAGGTTTTGTTTAACAAAGTTTCTGACTTGAAGATAGTGAAAGAAATGTGTAGCTGGAATGTTAAATTTGGAATGTAATTGTTCATAGGATGCAAAGACGTTGTCTATATAAAGATCTCTAAGCGAGTTAATTCCAAATTTTTTCCAAATATTAAAAACTGCATATGTTTGTGAAGGTTGAAAGAGGTGGTTCTCTTGCAGGGGTGCAACAGATAGAAGCTTCTCCGTCTTAAAATGCTTTCTACATTGGTTCCAGATTCTAAGTGAGTGGAGCACAATTGGGTTATTAGTGTATTGCCGATAACGTGTGTTTATTGGAGCACAGAGCAAGGAATACAAAGAAGTACTGCAGGATTTTACTTCTATTGCGGACCAAGCCTGTGTATGTTCTTCTATTTGTGTCCAGCTTCTTATCGCCTGTATATTTGCTGCCCAGTAATAAAACTGGAAGTTAGGAAGAGCCATGCCGCCTTCTGCCTTTTGTCTTTGTAAGGTCGCTCTTTTGATGCGTGGATGTTTTGAATTCCAAATAAATGAGGTTATTGTCGAATCTAATTGCCTAAAAAATTATTTATTAATGTATATTGGGATGTTTTGAAATAAAAAAAGGAGTTTAGGAAGAATATTCATCTTAACAGTGTTAATTCTTCCAGCTTTTTTCAATACATTTCTAACCTTGTGCCCTGCCTAGGACTAGTGTTCTGTTTAAGACTGGTCTGCCATGTTCCTAACACTTTGCATCCAAAAAACAAATAGATGGAATTGTGACTGTGTGCATTTATTTTGTCAGGGCCAGTATTAAAGTTGCATTTCAATAATATATTTGTTCCATTCAATTCATGATGCACATTTGAGAAGGTGCAGTTATATCTATACTTTTAATCTACCTTAGGGCTTGTCCAACTTCGTCTTCAAGGACCACTTTAATTTTAACTAATTTTATTATAAGTGACTAATTTTCCTGGTTTAACCCAAATCCCTCTTTAATTAGCTGGGCCTTTTCTTTTTCATCATTTGGTTAATTTACTTTCGTAAGAAACAGAATTGTTGTTTTTTTAAATATTTTTTTAAACACAGAATACTGTTTTCATTTCCTTCTAAATTTACAATTTTTTCTGAGGTGTTTGCTTCTGTAATTGCACTGAAAGAGCAGGCAGAGGTGCTAATGAAAATAATTGCAAAACAGAAAGTAGTTAATTTGCTGCCAATTTGACCTGAGGAAGCATTTTGGAAATAATAGTTTAAACAAGTGAAACATTTTAAACTAAATAGGAGAACAGAATTAGGATAACATACTCATTCCTATTTGTGAAATACATAAATTCTTGCTAAGTTCCTATCACAAAAGAACAAACTGTTATGGATATTTGTTGGTTGATAACGAATAAAAACTTGGAGACAGTAGCATATTTTGTTAGATAGATAGTGTCACACACGTGCGCATGGGAGGCAGCTAAAGGGCTTGAATAAGGGCAGTTCCAAGTCATACCGGGATGTGGCAGAGTGCTGAGAAAGAAAAAAACATTATTAACTGTAATGATTATAAGTAGTTACCTTACAAATACAGAGGACTGTATTTTGTATTAATCATCCTAAAGAGAGTTATATGATTTTTACTTCTATATGATTTGTTCTTCATTTAGGTAGAAAAAGAATTAAGCTTGTGCACAGAATTATTAGACTAACTTGCATTCTTTTATGAGAAAATGCTGATCTCTTGATACTAACAGAACACCCTGTGATATTATAAATCAATGTGATAGCTTCTGAATTCTTGCTTAAAACTATAAGAAACATGTCCCTTATGGATTCATAAATAAGGATTTATTAATCTAACCAAACAAAATCTAATGAAGATATTAAAGCTATAAGAATGTAATTTCTTTATAACTAATGTAGTAAACTATAAGAAACTGCTTTAAACTGGTCTTGTGTGTGTGTGCTGATAAGGGTGTATTTCTTAGGAATGTGAGTGCCCTGATAACTTTTTATTTTGGTAAGAAACGCTGTGCACTCCTGCATGTAATAAATCAGGATGTAACCGTAACTTACAGCAATCTATGTATTACCTCAAAATGAACTGCCATGTTTGGGGCATACTCTTTGGTTAATGAATAAGCTAAGTAATAAAAAGAGAGGATTTTTTTCTTTTCAGGCAGGCAGGCAGGCAGACTGTCTGTTCTGACCAGTTAGTGGCACTAAGCTGGGGGGGAGGGGGTGGGGCGGCATTAGTCTCTTTGACTCAACAAGAATAAAGAAATTGCTTTTTACTTTAAATTGGTAGTTGACTTCCGTTGTTTTCGACTTTCAGCATCCACAGTGCACTGACTCTTTTTCTCCCTTTCCTGCAGACCATTCACGGGAGATTCCACCTGGCCCTCTTGACATCACTTCCGGGACCGAGCCTATGGAAGGAGATCTTGCCGGCTCTGGCCCCGTGATGTCACATCTGGGCTCGAACCTATGGCTGAAGACCTTCATGAGCCCGACCCCTTTGATCTCACTTCCTGTCTTCCCCTTTAAAAGCCTCCACCTTTTCCCTATTCCATCAGTTCTGTTTTGGACTTGGTTTTGTGCACATCAGTACTGTATACATTTTTGCAACTTTGCAGCCAGGATACAAAATACACGGATGGCTGCCCCAAAGCTTTCTATGACTCTGAGTCAAGTTTGTGACATTGGCGTAGTCGGCAGGATGGAATGGTCCCGGAAGAGAAGGGGACAGGACTTGCACTGTACCCAAGTGGGAGTGTACCGGGGCAGAGTTTTCAGGCAGGGAGGGTGTCCCGTGATTCGGGAACACCTGGTGCAGGCTCCGCTCCCGGCATGCTTAATTAGGCAATTCAGGCAGGCCAGAGAGTGTACGGGAGGGGTTCACAGACTTGGGCTGCTCCAAAAGGGGGAAGCGAAGGGGGCTTATTATGCTCTCCCGGGGGAGAGTGCCCGTCTCCCTGTGAAGGCAGAACCCTGAGTCTCACCTAGGGGTGCCCCAGACTGGTAGGTGAATATAATATGAAAGTGGAGGTTCAACCCAGAGCGGCCGACCCACAAACAAGCTTGGTCATTGTGGGCTGCGGTAGGGCACTGGTTATGGCCAGGTGAAAACAAGCCCTACCAAATAGTGAAGCAGGTGGCTTGTTATTGTGCTATTTTGCTGTGGTCAGTAACACTGTTCCAGCCTTCCAGTGACAGCTATTGAAGAAGAGGTTAAGCCAGTGTATAGCATGCAATCAAGAAGCAAGAACTGAATAGATGTTAAGGGCTGTCACACATATGCGAACAGGAGGAAGCTAAAGAGCTTGAATAATTGTAATTCAACACCAGACCAGGGGGTGGAGAGGTGCGCTGTCTCTCTAAGTTCCTTGTAGACCATTCTCAGGAAATCCCACCGGGTTCCAGCGCCCCTGAAGACGTCACTTCCGGTGCCTCTGAAGACATCACTTCAGAGGCACTGGTGCTTGTGACGTCACTTCCTCCACCGGCCTTTAAAGCTGCCATCTTACTTTCTCATAGTCAGTTCTGTCTTGGACTCAAATCTCTGCTCAATTTACAACCTATTTTGCAGCCCTGGAATAATATGTTGGTGGCTGCCCCAAATCTTTATGATGTCTGTGTCATTATCACAGGGCATATACTGTAAATTTAATCATACTGTACATGGGCTGAGGGGGAAATTCAATCTGCCTAGCTTTAGGTCACAGTTATTATCTCAGCAGCACTGGGTGTAAGGCAAGAAGCAAAAGTGGTGGGCAGTACACCAATCCCCTGCAGTGCATAGTCACACAGCAAATCAGAAACGAGTATGCTGCATGCTATCCAGCAACAGAAACATATAAATAAAGTATCTGTTTAGTTATAATCCAGTTATATGCATGAGCTATTGTGTGACGTGGAGGTTCAGCAGCAAGTGTTCATACTGTACATCCAATCATCAGGGCTCGGGGTGGTGACTGAAAAACAAAGTAGTTATTTACTTCACAGTACATAAGGAACTAAATGTTCTTTGGTAATTGAGAAGTATAATAAATGCATTTCCAGGATTCAGTGCTAAAATAGGTAATCATTCGTAGTTAAGCACACTCACTGATACTAATCAATCCACAATTGCATGGAAAATATACAAAACCAATGCAAACCACAGCACTTTGCATATGCTAATGCATCTATGCTAAACTTATTAAATGTTAAACTGATCAAAACTAAATGTATATAGATAACATTTTTTCAGTTCTTGTCACTTGATTGCTTAATATGCGTGTTTCTTTTCCTGTCAAAAAATAGCTGTCTCCAGACAAGCAGATCATGCTCATGTACAATGTTGATGGAAGCAGCGGGGAATATCCTTTTGAAATGACATAATATTTTCATTTAATAATGCAATAATTATTGGGAAATAATGCAATACTTTTTTGCAAAATAAAGCAATTCATTACATTTTTTTGAGCAGTGGGATAAAGACTAATTATATGATAAAGATTTACTGTAAATATATAGACTACCGTCATGAACGGATTGCCAGCTCCCAGTCAACATTTCTAAGTTGGTCTTTATTTGTTAAATGACCACTCTTGGCCTGTGTTTTTGAAATAATTCTTATGGAATGTCCATGTTTAATATTTTAAAACCTTTAAAAAGGCAAACATAAGCAGTTATCAAATATATTATGTTAGTGGAACTTTTCAAACATGCATAACCATAAAACAATAGTAGGCGGTAATTTATTTTGTCTTTCAAATTTTCATTTAGCCAAAAGTTACAACAGCCTTTTTTTATTCCTTCACTTTGATCCCTGTCACATGCTTGGCTTGAAAATAAATGGCTGCATAAAGCAGTGACTGTAGCTAAAACAGGAAAGATTTCTTACTGAGTAGTTTGAATTGCAAAGACTGACAACAATTGGTTCAAACCCTGGGCTTGAGATAGAGTGTTTTATTATAATTATAATATATTATATTATATTCTTGTGCCCTATTTGTAAAAATACTTTTTAATATGCCATGTGAAATATTTTTGCATGGTACTGACTTTAAAAAGTATATAACAGAAGGAGGCAGAAGGCATATTGGCAGCGCTTCTGGGTCAGCCAAAGGATCACAGAATACACTTAGAACTACAATGAAAGCAGCCTGGATCATTGTAGCCTCAGGAGCTCTGGCAACTTTCCTCCACAATGCCGAACAGAAAGATATTATTATGCCTTCAGGAAATTGTGTCCTCCTTAGTACCTGCCTGCTTTCCTTACTATTTTATTTTAAACAAATTAATAGCATACAAATTACACAGTGAGTTCTCCATTACAATGCACCTGGGTAAAAACAGAAAATGTGAGCAAAACTGACATAGCATTTCAGTTGACTTAGTGTCTCACTCAGAATGAAGGGCACCAAGTACAAAAGTGTGAAGGAAAGGCCAGTACTGATGCTCTCCCATTATTTAGCAATGTTACTTTACCAATGGCCTCAAACAATATGGATTTAGTCGGGCCCTGCTTAGATTCCCTTACTTCAAGTTGACTTTTAGATAGTTGCTAAAACTGCATATTTATAGTTGTGTCCTTTATTACAGATGCTTTCTGTTTTACAAAATGCATTTGCTGAATTGATTGTTTGGGGCTTATTGCAAACACTTGTATATCTACAGTGGCTGTAATGGACTGCAGATAAATTAAATCAGGATATAATAATGCTCTGAAAAAATCAGTTGTAGTATCCTATAAATTAAAATCAGGATAAATATGCAGTATGAAAAATTGGTTGTATTATCCTATACCACACTATCATCATGAAGACTTATTTTGCTCAACTGGAAGAATCCCAATCCACCTTTTAGTTGGGTGGGGGCTGATTGATGATTTTCATGTCTTCATAATGCAATATCTATGTACTTTCTATGCTATGTTCATTAGATTGCATTGTGTTTTGTTATTATATTTTGTTTTTTAATTAATAAAAATAAAAAAAAAAATCCAAGCCATACCATGCCCACATTGTTTCAGTGCTTTTCCATGACAGAATAGCAGTTATAAACTCACTAGAAACTGTAATCACCCAATCAGGTGCTAGGAGGGTGCTTTTCTGTACTTCTCAGCAGGCTGATACAAAAACTGTAATTTGGAGGACATCCAACTGTGATGAGTCAGGAGTGAAAATAAAAACAAAAAACGTGATTGCCAGCTCACTTTCATTCCTTGTTTTCCTCAAATAGCCTTTCCATTTTATATTCTGAACAGTGCTTTCTATGACTTTTGTTTTACATTTCTTCTCAAACTACCAGAAATCCTGAACTATCAGAAACATAAAACTAATCTTATATGAATTTCACTTGATTCACTGCTGATATTGTGCAAAAAATCTTTATTAAGATTTCTTAACGACAAATTAAAGAAATATAATAATAGCGGAAAGAATGGATCATTTATATACCAAAGTGAAAAAAATAAAAGTTCTCCGGTTACATTGATATTACACTTAGAAAATACATTTTTCTGTTCTAGACAAATGTAACATTAACTTATTAGGTAAAAAAAAACATACTTGCACAAGATGCACAGCCAATACTGGACAAAATCAATTATTATTAAATATCAATGTCCTTTGTTAAACCTTGTTCCACTGTGATTTTGTCTCTGTTTTTGATTGTTTAGGCTATGAACTTTGCATTTTTGACAATGTGCTCCTCTACTCACTTGAATATATTTTTTTTATCTGATTGGTTGCTAAATGTTTCTCTTTGCCTACGTCTCCTTCTCAGTTTGGTTGTGAGTCACAAATCTACAAAATCTCCTACAACTCACAAACTTCTCTGTTTATATGAAAGAAAACGTCCTGATGTTGCTTGCTGAAGGCTGTAATGTAATCATGGCAGGGAGACAAATGAAAGACTAGATATATCTAAGAAGCTCTGACGCTCACCTGAAAAAAACAAAGAAACCATGAAGGTCTACAATGTGCCTCAAAGAACTTGCTTTACGTGCCGAACACTGGAAAGTTTATATAAACATCTGTCTAATTTACATGGATGGAGTGGTGGCTCTGAGGCTACGGTTTGCACTGGCAATCAGAAGGTTGCCGTATCGAATCCCGTAAATGCCAAAAGTGACTCTACTTCGTTGGTTTTGCAATTGCTCTGTCCTGGGGATGATGTTAATCTGCATCCAGCCCTGCATGTAGGCCCTCCAACCTGCAGGGAAAACTTGGGTGTTGGTGGAAGAATTGGCACTCCAGCCAACATAAAAAACCTCACACTGTTCCACTCCATCTGAACTAGTGTGATGCTGAGGTGTCACCCATTGCATGGCTGCACTTGGGTCCTAATCTGAGATCCTGAGTTGATTTCATGTGGTGGGTCTGACAATGCACTGTATCAGTGCGTGCTCCTAACCTCTCTCTCTCTAATTTACATGCTTTAATTATACACTATAAGGCTGAAAAAGCTGTAAGCCAAAGACAAACACAGAAGCACATTTATATAATAAACAGAACCAGAGAACACAAAATGAAAAAAGAGCTTTAAACAAAGCCGTTCTGTCTACAAATACACAAGCAAATAGAGCAAACCATGATAGAAATGTCATAAGATGGCATTAGGTGTATCCATAAAAGATCAGAAATGCTGATGGTCAAAAAATATGATCCTTCAGACATAATTCGAGCTCCTTTTATGTGAAAAAGAATGCCTGCCAGCAGACATATTGAATGCCACACACCTACCAATTATATACCTGTCTGAGCCCCAAATAGCAGCATTGTCATGATTCTGGGTTTCTTACAGTGTTTATTTTGTATTTCTGGATTTGTATTACTTTCATCATATTTTAATGATGTAATTATTGAACCATTCTGAGTGTGTCTCTAATCATGGTTTGAAGCATTTCATTCACCTCTTCAACCCCCCCAACACACACACACACACCCTGTTGTTTATTGTAATCACGTCTGTTGCTGGTCACTTGTTCTGTGGTATTGCAACTTGCCAATCGGCATTTAAGATGTTGATGTAGCTTCACGAACATCCCAATAAAATATAATTCTCTGTTTATTGATTTAACTCAGCTAACATCTTTTTCTGGTTTTGTTTTTTTTTTTTACTTCAATATTTTTCAATTGGTTTCTGGTTCAGTTGCCTGGTAATTTTCATCTCAGAGGCCATCAAAGGTTATCAATTAATAGCAATGGTTTTGACAAGGGTATCATTATCGATTATCTAATCTATAGAACCAGAACATACCACAGTTTATATCCTGTATGTTGGTGCAGCTAGTATCACTTTTGGAGTGCCCTCTTCATGCTGGAATCCCAGGTTTTCACAGATCTGTGTTGCACAGATCTCTAGGATTTTGACTTTTCTTAGGGGCTTTAAAATTCTAATTTCTCATACCCTTCCTTTGCATTAATTAAACTTTCTTCAGCCAAATTGATTCAGTCAGTACCACCTAAGACGAAAGTAAAAACATATGTTTATATTAAACTGTTTTCCTTTGTTCAGATTATAACAATAAAGAAAATAAATGAACAAAAATTGCATAGTAATAAATTTAAAAAAAGTCTCCAAAAGCATAAAGCATAATCTTCTTGCCTAAAGAAAAGCCACAACACTTGAGAAGAAAGCAAATAGCCATTTTAAACATATCTGAAACCTAGATAAACAATACAGTAGTCACTCATCGTTGTTAAAGATTACTTTTTGAATTTAAGACATTATGTGTATAATGTTTAATGTGTGTAAGTACTGTGAATAAAAATCAGCAAAGCCAAACAAATCGTATGACACTTAGGAGTCTACAATTACACTAAAAGGAAAGACACATGTTTTTATTTTGCTCATAAAAATGGTTCAAACACATTTTTCTTTTTTAAAATTCCAGTTATTTTAAATTATTCACTGTAATGCGGGAAAGTCATTAGTTGTGTTCCAGTTGTTTTCTAAGGCAATCTGAGGCACAAACAGTTGTCAACCTGAATATTATTACCAAATTAGGCTCCAGCTCCCCACATTCCTAAAACTGCATTTGCTGGATTAAAAAATGACTGATGAACATTCTAAAATTAGGCTTAATTATAAAAGGCAATTCTAGCACCTTTGAAAAGAAAACTTTTTATGAGAGAGCTTCATTTGTTGAAGATGCTGGAGTTTTTATTGAGTAAAAGTTATGTCCCCTTATTTATGTTTGTATCCCTTTTGCTTGTTGTTCTATTAATTTTGAATTAGTAGGGGGCTCTACCCCCTGCTTGCTTTGCTTGCCAACCTCAAGGCGAGCACTAGACACTAGCCACTTCACGGCTCTGTCACTCCCGAATGGGGAAGTGGATGTACAATTTAAACAAATTGTTATTATCATGGGAATTGTTACATATGCATAATAGAACTAACTATTTTACATTACAACGAGTAATTAACCGTAGTAAAAAATAGTAAAGCGTAATAAATTGACAGAAAATTATGTTTCATGTTGCGTTAGAGGTATTAGTTGCTTTATACGTTCTCATTCTGTTTGGCTTTGAAATTAACATGCAAATACTTTTTAAACTTACACTATAAACTTACACAATATTTGGATTTAACGTTTCTTCAAAATCGCATTGAATTTTGATTCAGTGTTTGGAGTTACATCGTGACAACACAACGTTTAACTGCCCGTGAGAGAATATCGTTTCTTTCTCTCTAATAAATAAACCAACTTTTTTGAATGTTTGTCTCTGTGATTTGTTAAGTGTCATAGCAAAAGCTATTCTAATGTTTTAATACGAAAGGCATATCAAGATCTCCTTTGATGTCTAATGTTATCAGAAGGTGAACTACATTACCTTTCTTGTTGTCTGTTAAAATTTTACATGTTAGAATTGTTCGACCAATTTTGAATACAACTAATCTTGTCCAATTGCATAGCCCATCATTCATACATAAATTACGCAATAATATTATAATACATCTTTCTTTCAACAGTAATTTGGCCGATGGAAGACCGGATTGTGTTAACGGTTGTAGATATTCTACGGGATATTGTAAGTTGATGTTTTCATCTTCCGCACCATCACCACCAACTTTTTCAGCATAGCCTATTGATATGCATTTAACCAATGTGGTGTGTAACCGTTTCACAATTTTCATGTTAATTAGTTTCACTTCATCGTTTCTCAGTGCTAGGATTGCCCGTGTACTCATTTCTTCTATTGATAACCCTTCAGGATAAAATTCTTCAATAAGATTTGAACATAATAAGTCTACTTTTATTGGGAACTTAAAGTGAGGAAAATGTAAAAATGTATAAGAGCTGAGAGTGCAGGAACTGTGTCTGACAACAACATTGACACTAATAAGACGTAAGAGGCAGAGGGCCGTTAAACGAAAAGAGCTGAGAGGAGGGCGAGACCCCCTCTACCAACTTGAAAAAATCTCTTGGCAATAGTCTCGTCTCATCTCAAGATTTTCTTTTATAATAGAGAGAGTATGTTCTGGTGTTTTGTCTAATTATTCAAATGTTGTTTTTTATTATGGGAGTTACCTAGCTTTGCCTAATAAATTTCGTAAGACAATGAGCATCAGTTATAGTACCATCATTTAATAAAGTGTATGATTAAGAGAATAAATAACAACAGGATGAGAATGGCATATACTGTATGTCATGGTAGGTGGCCTGAGAATGTCACCATAAAAATAAAGGGTTCAATTAAAAGATTGCAGCTCAAAAATAAAAAATTCAATAAAATAATATATGTAGTGCATAGTAGTATAGCAGAGAACATTTTCCAAAACTATGTTCTGAAAAGGAGAGAGCCCTAAAAATTAAGAAAATACTTTACTTACTTTTAAATCATTCCATCAATTTAGGAAATACCCTTTTTGAAGCATGGCATGCTTTTTTTGGAAAATACCTCGGCTTTTCAGATCTTTCTACATTTATAGAATTGAACACTACTGCTTTGATGATACCTTCTTCCCAATCAAAACTGACATTGTAAAAACTAAGGGGACTGGCTGTGTAAATATAAATGACTCAGGCAGACTGAATTGACTTAGAAGTCACAGGGGTAAAAGAAATCAAATCTTTTACTAAAAATAACACAAAGGCAGATCATGTGTCTACTGCTTAACACAGGAAGCCCATTTCCAAAAGCAATACATAATGAACTAAAAAGAAATGAAGAAAAGAATCCATAAAGTGGAGAGTAATTAAATGGTGCAATCTTAGACATTATTTAACTGATGCTTATACTTCAATATTTTTTACTGATACACACAAAAAAAACATTTTAACAAGACATACAATAAAACCTGATGCTCTATAAGAAATTATGAAAAAGGATGGGAAGCAAGGCAGAAGAGATTGGAACCCCACAAGCTTTAAACAGATTAAAGTTGTAAGTAAAAGGAACAGGAAGATAAGGGGACAGAAAAGTGAGATTTTAAAGACTGATTCATTAAATATAGCACCCAGATTGTGTGAAAACCTTTGCTAGACCAGGGCTGGAACATAATGGGACCACCAACAATGCATAAAGCTGGATTGTGAAAAATAAGAACATGTGTGCCAGGCTGGAGAAAGGGCCAAGACACCTCTCAACCTCTGCTATATTTCTAGAGCATAAATGATTACAGGACCCACCTTTGAATCCCTAACTTTAATAATGGAAAAGGAGTGGGTCGAAATAGAACTACTGAGGGAGGGTCAGCAGAGGGTGACAACCACTGCCAGACTGGACGTTGTGTAAAATTGCAACAGTATAACTCAAGATCTGACAAGGAAACACCACGCTCATCTTTCCCTTGAATCAGTGTGGAGTGTTTAATGGCAGGGCTTTTTCTATTACACAGGAAGATAGATAGAAGTGATCTTACAATGCATTACTTAATGGTGTCGATGGAAACAATTGCACTAAGGGTGGGCAATATTCATTTCGTAATAGTTAATTTAGATCATAAAGATAATTAAATGGATGCTCGTGAAGTGAGAAACTTTCTTAGTTTATTAAGTGTTTGGTGAGAATTGAGAGTAATGGTGTCTTGCAGCAAAGAGAAGTTGTCAATGCCTAACTATTTAATTGAGGTAGCTAAAATGAAATAAGAGGGACAGTAGCAAACTTTACATTTAGACACATGGCTGAACTGAAACTGGGGGGGGGGATCAATTAAGTTTTGGCAACCTGTATCACAAGAAATATTGATAAATTGGAAGAGAGAATGGATTCAATTTAATATGAAGACATTTTAGAGATTATTGACCCAGAGTTATTACATAATATTTTGCAGAAAAATGGTTGGATAGTACAGCAAGTCAGCAATCAAAATCAATTATGAAATACTTACAATAATGAAAGATTATGGTTTTGGAATGGCTTTCACAGGCCTCAGATTTATATATTTTTGAAATAAGTAAAGGGAACATTAAGTCTCAAACAAGTAATTCATGCAAGGAGACTTTAAAATGTTTGGCAAAGAATGAGGGGAACAAAACTCTAATGCAAAAATAGATTAACTCTGGCTGGCTACATGAAACATTTGGACACTTTGATTTCAGGAAATGAAGGCATTACTATTGTCACACATGTACGCATTTAAGACAGCTTATCAATGCAAGCCATGCCCACTGAGGTTGGTCCTGACCCTCTTTCTTCATTACATTTTCAGGTCTGAACGCACTCTTGTCGTGAGTGAGATGCGTAACTAAGCACATGTTGTTCCACAAGAGGACTAATTGTGGGCTCTGTCCCAGGTATTACTACCTTTACAAGATAATGATGATACTGAAGCAAATTCTCTGATCTTTCAGTGTACTCCCACTTGAAACCATTGGGAGTGAGCAGAATGGGCCAACATACTGGCGCCATTCTTGAAAAGAGAGGAGCAGCGGACTTTGTATGACCTCTGCGAGCTGGCCGCGTCCAGTTATGACACACTAAAAGCTGAGGTGTTGAAAAGGTATGGCATTTTTCCGGACTAGCAGGCGAGATTTTTGTAGAGAGTGGAAATTTGGCCCAGACAGACCTTCATGCTCTCAAACCTTTGACATATGGGGCAAAGTGGGCAAATAGTTAAGCCCGGACATAAACAACTCAAATAAAGTCTTGGAACAAGTGGCCTATGACACCTTGGTGAATGCCCTCCCCAACTTCTTTGCCCAGCTGGTCTGGAGGCAGGAATTTAAAAACATGCAGGTCTTAATAGATAGACTTGAGCAACATAGGGTAGCCACGCACAGTGAGCATGCATAACAGAGTTGTGAACCCCTCTGGCACAACATGGAGTTCAAGGTGAAGTCGAAGGAGAAGTGCACGTCCTCTCCACTCTGTTCCAACTGTGTGGAGGCTGGGCATACCATCTCCAACTGCCCTAAGGTACTGTGTAGTTACTAACCCCTTATCTTTTCCCTGTACAAAAGTTGTATAAGTTAGTGGGCATCGGTCTACAGCATTAATTGATTTTGGAAACATTTCTATTGTTGCTCGCAAGGCACACTCATTGATATCGGCCCTGATCCTTTTTCTTCACTACATTTTAAATGTTAGCAAACACCGGCCTCTTTTAAAAGAAAGCAGTGGAATGATGATTCCCTTAAGTTTGCTAAAAATGCAGTAGATCTGGTAAATGGCCAACGCACTCACCATCGCAGGCCATAGGAGCCACACTTTCTATTTAATAATGATCTATGTTATCGAGTAGCTGAAATTGAGCCAAAAATGAGGGAGAGGTGAGGTAGATGTTATTAGTCCTGCAGACCTTCCAGCGGCAAGTCTGTGATCTAGTGCACACCCACCTCCTAAGTGCCCACTTGGAAGTTGACAAAACACTTGAGTAGATCAGGCACTGATTCTACTGACTGGGCATTAATGATTAATTCCTACAAATTGCGACAGATTCTTAGGAAGGACCACACTGCTCTAATCCCCATTCCTCTGATTGATATTCCCTTTGAGTGTATAGGGGTTGACATTGTGCGGCCCCTTGAACCCTCAGCTAGACAACATAAATACGTTTTAGTTCTTGTCGATTATGCTACCCGTTATCCCGAGGCTATACCATTGCGAACAGCCACTTCTAAAATTATCACACAGGAATTGGTAGGGATCTTAACAGACGAGGGGATACCTTTTACCTCAGAGACGTTCAGGGAAGTTGAAGACTTCAGTATACCATCCTTAAAATGATGCACTTCAATCAGACCCTCAAACAGGTGCTATGCAAGGTGGTCAGAGAGCAAGGGAGGAACTGGAAAACTGGAGAACTTTGAGGAAATCCACACAGTCTCAGGGATAACATGCAAATTTCATGCTGGGAGGACCCAGGATGTGAACCCTGGTCTTCTTACTGTGAGGCAGCAGTGCTACCACCCGACATACAGTACACTATAATGCAAAGTTTGTACCAACCAAAAAGTATAGTGGATTGTCCTTCATTCATTCAGAATATGGAATCAATGTAGGAAGAAGTACTTCAAGTTAGAGAATATTTTGTCTGTGGCACCTCTAAATGATAACCGCCTTTATCCACTCTGTCAAACTTTACACAGTTTTTAACGTTTGGAAAACATATCAGATTAAATTATTTAGAGATCTGTATACAAATAATGTCTTTGCACCCTACGAACAATTACACTCCAAATTTAGCTTCCCGTCACCACAATTTTTGCACTATCTCCAAATTAGAAACTTTGCTAAGTTAAATTTACCCAATTTTCCTCACCTCCCACCTATTTCTATTCCAGAACAAATATTGATCAGTCTTGAAGACTCATACAGCATTTCTATAATATATAAAACCATTTGAAAGTCCCTTCCTTTTAAAGATCCCAAAGTACAGTGGGAAAAGGATCTCTTACTCAAGATTTCAGAAAAGGACTGGAAGGCAGCCACACACAGAACTCACTCTAGCTCCATTTGTGCAAAGCATACAATTATTTAACTTAAAATCTTTTATCGAGCACATCTGTCTCACTTAAAATTGAGCCAAAATGTTTCCGCCTGCGAACGTTGCAGTCAAGCTCCAGCCTCACCTGGCCACATGTTTTGGGCGTATACCAAGTTAACATCATTCCGGACTAAACTTTTTTAAATGCCTATCACAATCAGTCCTAATCCATTAACAGCTGTGTTTGGTGTCCCAGATGGGCTTCAAGTGGAGAAGGACAAACAAACTGTAATTGCCTTTATTTCACAATTAGCATGTAGACTTACAGTATCTTGCTCAACTGGAACAATCCCAGCCCACCTCTTTTAAGTCAGTGGGTAACTGATGTTATATACCATTTGAAAATGGAAAAAATCAACTTCTCACTTAGATGATCTGTTCAAAACTTTTTAAAATACTGGCAGGATCTTATCAATAACATTTTAGAATAAGCATTTATATTATATTCTTTCCCTCTTTACTACTCTCAAAGTTTTACTCTGGTTGTTGACTTCTCTTTCTCATGGGTGGGGGTTGAACTGAACTTAGTTTTGTTAAGTTTGACTTGATTGTATGGAATGCTACACACTTTTAATAAATTCAGTAAAAGATAAAAAAAAGTATAGTGGATTCGTTGTGGTTGTGAAAATATCATAGCTGTAAAGTTGAAATAATTATGACAAATGCACTTTATATCAGCAATGCAAAAATCAACCAACTGCATTGCAATTTGGTAAGGGGAGTCATTGTACGGATACATTGTGCATGAAAAAAGAGAAAAATAAAATGTATGTCTACATAAAAAGTTGTCTGTCGACTAGTGGTTCAGGCTGCCCTGTACGACATCAGTAATTTCAATTACAACCAGTAAGTCCTATAAATGGTTAACCACGTATTGATGATAGGTCCTTTTTGTTGATGTCTCCAACTTGACAGCAAAGATTAAACCTGTTGTTTGCTCTAGAAATGACTTGTACACAATAAATTTAAAATATAATGGCTTTCATTTCAGACCATGATGACACTTGAGTCAGGTGAAAAGTTCAGGTCAGCTAAAACTGAGACAAATATGTCAATGTCTTAGAAACATCTGTTATCCTGCCTGTGCAAATTTTAGCCCTGCCATACCTAACATAAGTAGCCTCATCCAATCCAAAAATGACCTTGTAATTAAAATGCAAGTCAGTTATGCTTAGATGGAAGGTTACATTTTATTGAAAGAATAGTATTAGCAGTTATTCAGGTAAAGTTGGGCACACAGTTTGTGTATATATAATATTTCAAATATTTCTCAAATTTTTCACATTTTAATTTTTGAAATTTTGAGTCACACTTAAGCTTAATTAGATAATAAAATTATTTCCAATGTGTGTTTTCTATGCAAAGAAAATAATGATTTTGCCAACACTCACATGATACAGAGGAACCGTGTTACTCTCAGGAAGTGGGAAGGACATCACTTCCTGCGGTGATGAGTCCAGCCGCACTGTGGATGTCAAGAGACAAGGGCTGATGGGATAACTTGGACTGCTCGGGTTTTTACCCTTCTTTCTAGACCGCCGACCAGTGTCCCTCTTGCTCTCCCTCTGTGTCTCAGGTTCTTCTTGAATAACTAAAATCTTGTCATCACTCAGATACCGAAGAAGGGAGTTCTCAGAGTCTGGTTAAACACAGAAAAAACAATAATAAACAACTGCTTTACATTGAATATTCCATCAGTTTACTTACATACTGTAAATAGTAATATGCAGGGAAATTCTTAAATGATCAAACAGTGTATGTCAAATGTAACTTGTGTGAAAAAGTGGAAATGGTGAGGTGCTAAAAAAAACTAAAAGGAGATTATACAAGATTTTGGAACAGATACAGTAGGTGGTGAAGATTTATACAGATTCTTATTTATATTAGCTTGTTAACAAAAATACCCAACAGAATCTGTTAAATAAAACATGGAATAATTGCTAAGTATGCATAGCTTTCTATAGGTTTGATCCTCAGGTTTGATGATGAATATCACGTGAAGGTGTCAGTTGGTACTACTAAAAACATGTCTCCCAAGAGCTTATTGAAAAAAAACAACTGTTCAAGGAAGAACAAAATAACTCATGCCTGGTTCCTTCAGCTCATTGTGTGTTATGATTTTACTTACAATAGATCACTTGGCCACTTAAAAGTATCCAAACATGCATCATTAAAATCACTTAATCCACTTCAAAGTAATGAGGCACACTTAGTATTTATACATATTTTCTTTGAACAAGATCAGTTAATCACTCAATATTATCCATCCTTATGTCTCGGTGCATGCTCAATAATCCAGGTAAGGAAACTCTAGAAAGTTGATTCACAGCAATGGACAATTTGCATATCATTGATCACACTGCCAATTGTTAGTCAATGGTGCTAATTTTGGTCATTATGCAAAGGTGCTGTTTATAAGGTTGGAGAAACTTGCAGTCAACTGAAACTGAGAAAGTCACTAAGATGAGTGATGTAACGTATCTCCCTGGAAAAGAACTATGTCCAGATGAACTGAATCAACTTTCTAGAATATCCATCCTTATGTCTTAATATAGCACAGAGATGCAGGTTGCAGGAGCCTATAAACATACATTGCTATATAGTTTATTCTTGTAATATTTATTTTAAAAATACTGGTGTCCTTTTGTTTCAAGAACCTAGTAGGCTTGATTTACCTTGTAAAGTCTTGCTGTTGACACAGTTTCATGCAGGGTTCACAGTGAGATGTGCATATTTTACTGTTATCTTTAACTTTTTCTTTTTGCATTTTTTCTGTTATATAACCTTTTACATTTTAAATTCTAATTCTAATTCTAGCATTTGTATCCGCCCCTGTAGTGTAGTGTAAAATAAGTGATACCTAGCATACAAGCTGATAGAATTTTTGCATTTCTTCATTTGTAATGTTAAAGAGTCAGGAGACTTGGCAAACCAGTTTTCTAACCCAATAGTTTTATTGATAACTAGCAAAATACCCGTGCTTCGCAGCGGAGAAGTAGTGTGTTAAAGAAGTTATGAAAAAGAAAAGGAAATATTTTAAAAATAACGTAACATGATTGTCAATGTAATTGTTTTGTGACTGTTATGAGTGTTGCTGTCATCAATGATTTGGTTATCATTATTTCTCTCAATCAGGTTCGTATTTGGTGGATGTGTTGTGTTCAAGTTATATTCCGTGTTTGTGAACTGTTGTAAAGATAACAGGTTTCATTCATCGAAGTGATCACTACCCAAATCGGTACTTGTGAATCTAAGATGTTTAACAGGCATTCCCGGTATTAAGTTGTGGATTTGCCTGCGAATATTTAGCGGCAGCGTGTCTATGAACTTAATTTAAACTTAAGCTTTACACCTTGCTTTCCTATTCATATGTCTACAAAGGCTTGTTCAGATTCAGAGGGTTGTTCCTTTCTTACTGCATCAATAAACAGTTCGTCTTCCTCTTTATCTGAGACATCACACACTGCATGCACGGGTTTACCTTTCTCAGTCCTGCAAAGTCAGTTCACGTGAGCCGCTTGGAGTACATGCATCGAAGGTTCTCAGCTGTGCTTGTGCTATTTCGTGCGATCTCGCGATGTCCACAGCTTTATTTAATGTTAGCTCAGACCTGGCACTTAAAAGTTTCTCTCGCACTTTTGCTGAGTTTGTGCCAAACACTATTCTATCATTAAACTTGTATCTTGCGAATATCATATTCGTCTTAGGCATGACAAACGCCAGCGGCATCGTGTCTATGAACCTAATTTAAAGTTAAGCTTTACATCTTGCTTTCCTATTCGTTTGCATAAGCACAGTTCTTCACCAGCAATTTTAACTCCGTTACAGCAATTTCTACCCAAATCGGTACTCGTGAATCTAAGATGTTTAACAGGCATTCCCGGTATTAAGTTGTGGATTTGCCTGCAAATATTTAGCGTTTGCGTGTCTATGAACGTAATTTAAACTTAAGCTTTACACCTTGCTTTCCTATTGATATGTGTACAAAGGCTTGTTCAGCGTGACAGGGTTGTTTGTTTCCTACTGCATCAATAAGCAGCTCATCTTCCTCTTTATCTGAGACATCACACACTGCATGCATGGGTTTACCTTTCCCAGTCCTGCAAAGTAAGTTTATGTGAGCCGCTTGGAGTACATGCATCGAAGGTTTTCAGCTGTGCTTGTGCTATCTCGTGCGATCTCGCGATGTCCATGGCTTTATTTAATGTTAGCTCAGACCCGGCAATGCGTCTTCTCATTAAACTTGTATCTCGCGAATATCGTATTCGTCGTAGGCATGACAAACGCCAGCGGCAGCCTGTCTATGAACTTAATTTAAACTTAAAGTTTACACCGTGCTTTGTTTCTGCAGTAGCTGCACTTATGAATATGCTTGTATGCGTCACTCGCTTCATATTCTTTTGCTGCCTTCTCAATTGTGTAATGCGTTTTTGTTCAGCGCTCTTTGGAGCTCTTCCTTGTTCTCTGCGTACTGCGTTCACAGTCAGTTCACGTGAGCCGCTCGGAGTACATGCATCGAAGGTTCTCAGCTGTGCTTGTGCTATATCTCGTGTGATCTTGCGATGTCCACGCTTAAACGTTTCTCTCGCACTTTCGCTGAGTTTGTGCCAAACACTAGTCTGTCCCTGACTATCTCATCTTCGTTTGCATAAGCACAGTTCTTGAACCACGAATATTTAGCGGCAGCGTGTCTATTTGATTGCTGCTGACGGATGGCCTTATATGGGCAGGCACTCAATTATGTGGGAGGCGTGACGATGAGGGACGCAACTCTGCCTCACACAGCGACCGAGCTGCAGGCTATGGCCGTATATATATATATAAGTAGGTTCCAGTTATGACCGTTACGCGTAGAATTTCGAAATGAAACCTGCCTAATTTTTGTAAGTAAGCTGTAAGGAATGAGCCTGCCAAATTTCAGCCTTCTACCTACACGGGAGGTTGGAGAATTAGTGATGAGTGAGTCAGTGAGTGAGTCAGTCAGTCAGCCAGTGAGGGTTTTGCCTTTTATTAGTATAGAGGAAAGCACCATCTGGGTCAGTTGTTTGACTTGATAGTTTTCTTTCTTGTTTGTTTGTTTATTAAAACCACACTGAAAAGTCGCTGAAATGCGAAGGGGGTTCTGCACGAACTTTTCCATTGGTGAATGGCCTCAGGAAGTGTTCAGTGCCCCATTGGTTGGGTCATGCTGAAAAAGGATTGAATAAACTAAGGGAGTTGCCCCACACATTGGTCCAGGATTTGTGATTGCAATGGTATACGTTGGTCACTCCACCTTTCCCTCTCTTTCTTCCCATGAAAAGGAAACTACCTCTTTCTCTTATGATTTCTCCATGATGAAAACAACTCTGTCTCGGCAGCCATATTGAGATAGGCCTGTTCCAATACTCCGCTCAAAAGCCATGTGGTAGCAAAGACCGAGCTAGACTGAAGAGCAAAAGAGCTGTCTGTGGATAAAAAATGCACAGCTACTTAAGCTGTAATGGTATTTTTTTCACACTCATGGTACTCTATTTCTTTATAACTTTGGCATATTATATATAATACATAATTAATTTAAAAGTGTAACTCTCTCTTGTCTGAGGGAATAGGTATAAAAGGCAGTGTAACATGAAGGCCAAAAGTATGGGATTGGAGACATTTTGTTAAGGTCTATATAATACAGGTGTGTATCCTACAGTAAGTAGAAAGCAAGAATACAAAATAGATATCATAATCACAGTAGACGGCAGCAATTGTCTAGTGACAGAACTGAAAGCCAGTCCAATGACAAGCTTAAAGATTAGTATTGGTTGCTGTTAGTTTGCTCAGCATGAGAGAGCATATTATTGTGATTGTGTGTCGTGTGCTCCATTTTAGACTGACATCTCTTCAGTTGGCTCTGTCCCGTCACAATGCTGAGCTGGACAAGAAAATAAACACAATTGACACTTGAGTAAGTGTTTCGCTGCCACATTTTAAATCTTATACCACTAAGAAAATGTAATGTATGTACAATTTAATAAGTTTATGTGTTTTAACTGTCAGCAGCAGGTGATTTTTCCAGATTTATTTGGATCAGTGATTTGATTACTGTTGTTGAAAGTTGAACTAGAGATACCTAAAGAAGAGTTGCTTTGTGCTAGCAGTGCTACAAAATCATCATTAAGAAGTTTTCACTATGAAGGTGTTTGATATAATTTGACGATTTCTCCAACAGTTATTTTATTGTTAGCTGTTTAAGCTTTAGCAGTTTTTAAAGTGGTCTTGCAATTGAACTACAGTAGACAAATCTGTGTGTTGTCACTATTTGATTTTTTTATGAGACATTATTCAAACTCATTAACACTGACTACTGTGATATGTCGTTTCACCATTTGCATACTGTGGCTATCTGTTCAGTTAGTTATTTCAATGTATGAACCGAAATTTAATCCAACAAATACTAAAATTTGATATTCATTATCCTTTAATCATAACACTGAAACCTTTGCAGGTTCTATTGAAGATTTGGTTGATTTGTCTTACATTTGCCTGACATATTTCCAGTTTCTGGGATACTACAGTTTATTAACCAAATAAAGTTCATAGACGAAATGGTTTCCAATCATCTGTTTTACTTCTTTTATTTAATTTAAGTAATCTGTATTAACCTTTAGCAATGAAGAAGTAGGGCAAAAACATGTGTTTATCATCATTTGAGCCTACACATTAACAAAGTGCAATAATGTTTATGCAGAGTGGTTGAAACAGGGATTAGGGGACAGTGGGTTTCCCTGGAAATTTTTTAGGGATTTGGGGTTCACAACAAATTACTTTTTAAAAACTTTTCTCTTCTCTTTTTTACATGTTGTTCGATCACTTGACATGACATTACAAGAATGAGGAGAACAAACACAGAAATGAATAAGTAAATAAAATAATTTTCAGCCAGTAGTAAATGTACTGCTGAATCAGTGGGTTTTATACAACAACAGGGAGACTATGAAAAGCTGTCTTATTGCTAGGAATGTGCTAGACAGTAGCTCTACTTACTTTCTTTCCTTTTTCCAAATTTTATAATTTTTTAATTTCTATTGTTTCAATTTTTCAATATTCTCAGTTTTTCTCCAGTGAGTGCTACTGTTACGTGGAAACACACGTTATGCATTGCCTGGCAATGTGACTCGCGCCTGCCAGAAACAAACTATGAACATAAGGAGAATGTAAATTCCTCACAAGGGGATGATATTTATCTCAGGACTCTAAAGCTATGAGGTGGCAGTGCTGGCTAATGTTGTCACCATGCCACCCCAAGTTAGTAAACCACTAGAGGTATTCAACTTAATAAAACACATCATAATGGGTAATCCAAGATTAAAAAAAGAGAAAAACACCTTAATCATAACAAACAAAGATCCATGTAAAAGATAAAAGGACACCTCTATGTAAAGCTCTTTGACAATTACCTGATCCAGAAGCATGCTTATTAATAGCATTCACACATACTAAAAATACAAGAAAATACAAACTGGCAAGTTCTGTTGCAGTAAAGAAAAGCATACAAAAAAACGTAAAATAGCAATACAGAAACTAACTAAGCTGTCTCCTGTCATAGTTTGCCTACCTGTAGCAGTCCCTCAAGTTTAACGTTCAAAAACTAGGGGACAGTTAAGAGTCTGCCTACATGTTCCTTTAATGTGTGAAGTGACATCCTTCACATCTTCTATAACTCTATGATAGGCAGTACAATTTGTTTGTGCTGGGGTGTGTTGGGCTGGTAATATCACTTCAAGAGAGGCCCACTGAACCAACAAGTCAATTACATAGGCAAGCTCAGCCATAGGACAAACTCTGGACCCTCTGGAGGTCGTAGTTAAGGAAAGTAGTAAAATTAAACTAATGCTATATGTACAGCACTTTCAGCAGTGAGCTATATAAATATAAACTGGTAAGAAAAAGGGAGTCATTGTAAAAGATGGCAGGTATTAAGTTGTTGAGTGAAGCAACATATTTGAAAAAAATGTAACAATTATTTTTGCACTAGAATATACGTAAACATGGATATACTGTAAGAATTTACACAGGGCTTCCCAGAAACAGGCAAGGGTAGCAGTAATTGTTGGTAAGAATTATCAGTTGCCCATTGGCTTTCATATTATGAACATAACCCCAGTCTCCGAGGTCCCAACCATTCAGGTCCCCCATGCTTATTAAGTAAAGCCATGCTACAATAAGAACACACATTCCCTTGAGAAGGTAACTTCTTGCTGAACTAAAACCATATTGAGACATATTAGTGCATAACATTATTTTTCACACTTTTTTCAAAAAAATTGTAGTATATTTCTCTGAACGTTAAATGGTCATTAAGACTGAAGCCTGGCCAACAACATTGTGCTAGTAACCACGGCTGGAATGCCAGACTACTTCATGGACACACTAACACACAGGTTAATTTGGGATCATCAAGTACCTAACATGCACATAGCAAAAAAAAATATGTAGAGAATATGAAAATCATATATAGACAATACCCAGGCCAGAATCTGAACCCAGGACTCTGGAGTTGTGAATGCTAACTACTGTTCATCCACTCTGCTATAAAGCAATATTAACTTTTGATGATCAAATTCTAAAAAAGTTTTACCTTTTTTATTTTATCTATCACACTCAAAATTTAAACCAACACAAAATGAACTCTTGATAACACAAGTAAACAAGTCATCCATCTGCAGATTTTTAATTAGGCTCCTATATTTTTTAATCAGAATTTTCCACTTCTTGTGGGCTTCAAAAAGACTTGTTTTCACGTAACAATTTTTCTGTCTTTCTCATCCCTTAAACAGAAGGGGCAGACAGGGTGGGGACTGTCACTGATGTATGACATTTGTCTCCTACACATACAACCGTCTGGTGGATGGAGCTATAATTAGAAAAGGGAGTGGGAGCGCAATGCAAATACACCCCCACACCTTGAAGGAAATCACCAGTCATAATGGCACTCATGAATTTTTAAGATTTGCTGAAAATGATATGAATATCAATGATGAGGTTGGAAGATGCGCAGGTGCTGTGGTTTATGGAGTAAAGATAACTATATATATATATATATATATATATATATATAAATGCATATATATATATATATAAATATGTATATATATATATATATATATATATATATATATAAATTCTGTAACAGTGAATGTACAAGGAAGAAGTCTTAAAACTAAAGATTAACTGACTACATGAAATGTTACTCTGTTTCCTCCTAGGTATGGTGTTATAATACTGTAAATCTGCTGGAAAGAACATTAAAAATTGGACATGACTTCTAATTTTAAACAGTTGCTTGTATTCCACCCCATTTCTCTATAACGGAAATAGATTAAATTATGGATGAAAGGATAAATTGATATAAAAATAAAGTAGATGAAGATCCTACATAACTTTTATTCCTTAAACTGAGGTGTACAGAGTGCAGTACCTGAATCTACTGCACTTGTTTGCCTTTTCTTATGATGTCCATTTATGTGTGAAAAAGCATAAAAACAGATGCATGTAGTTTCAGATACTGTTCAATACTGGAGCTGCACTGACTGATGGCAGGGAAGGAAATGCCTGCCATGGAATCAACATTCTTTTTCTATGACACACTATGGTGAGAGACAAGACTTGCATGCACACTGACAGTGAGTTAGAAAACACAGTAAGAATCTCCATCTTGTGGTGAGTGGCTGGGACACCCAGAAGGACCGGAAGAGGGATTACGCCTCCTCCAGGCCACGAGGGGGCAGCCGACCTGGTTGGTATGGGGACCACAGGAACAGAGCATGGAAGCTCAACCTTATAGGGGCCCATGGTCACCGCCAGGGGATGCCCGGATGCCTGAGAAGCCCTGGCCGTCAGCACTTCTGCCACACCTGGAGGTGCTGGGGGAAGGAATACCAGGGACACCCAGAGTACTTCAGGGTGCTCAGCCGGCACTTCAGCAACACCAGGAATTGCTGGCAGAATTTCATTTGGAGACACCTGGAGCACATCCGGGTGAACATAAAAGGGGCCGCCTCTCTCCATTCGTTAGCTGGAGTCGGGTGGAAGAGGACGAAGCCTGGAGGAGAGGAGTGCCGGCGGTCAGAAGGAGAGGCATTGAGGAAAGAGGCATGGACTAAGGGTGATTGGTGCAGGAGCACTGGGTTGTGCGTGTAGATAGTTGCAGAATGTATAATAAACGCGTGTTGGTGCTTGAACCATTAGTGTCTGCCTGTCTGTGTCCGGGCTGTTCCCCACAATCTTCATATCCTTACATCTTTGTTCTCACCTATGATAATGAGCTATCAGTAATGACTAAAAGGATACGTTCAAGAAAACAAGTGGCAGAAATTCAGTGTTGTCTCAGGGAAGTTGGGTGGACATCCCGTGGTAGGGTGAGAAGCTCAGTGATCCAGGTGAGCCTCAGAGTAGAGTCATTGCTTTTCTGGACTGAGAGCAGCCAATTGAGGTAGTCTGAGCATGTCTTAAGGATGCCCCCCAGAACTGCAATGAACATGTCCCATTTGGAAGAGCCCCTATAACAGACCCAGGACATGGTGGAGGGATTATACCTCATGACTGGCTAAGAAAAGCCTGGGAATTCCCCAGGAAGACATGAAATCCGTGGCTTGGGGTTTGGCATGCAGATGTTGTGATTGAGAAATGGAGATGAGATGAGACCTTCATATCAGAGGTTATAGTTCTCTCCAACAGGAACTTGGAACTGCAGATGAGGCTTTAAGTGCCTAAAGTGCCTTTGACTTCTACAAAAATCAGGCTAGCTGGGACTAGATAATTTACCAATGGATTAGTGCACTGTTTGGATAGTGGTAGTGAAATAGGAATTAAGTGCTCAGATAAAAATTGCCCACAACAGCCTAGTCATTCTGGCCCCCTAGTCATCAGCTGTTTCCAATTGGATTTTCATTCCAATCTTTCTTCCCACTTCACCACCTAACAGCTAATGTGTGATGAGCGTACTTGTATAAAAATAGCTGCCGTCACATCATTGAGGTGGATGCTACACATTAGTGGTGGTTGATGTGGCTCTCCACTCAATGAAACATTATGATTGAGTAGAGAGAAAAGCGCTATATAAATGTAAAGAACTATTATTATTATAATGCTCTATATATACAGTATATCACAAGATTTGGGGAATGACGTAAAGACTGAGGTGTTCTTTTCGATTTTTGTAAAGTACATTCTCTGTGGCAGAGTGAGAAGATGATAATCTAGTACAGTGGTTTTCAAACTTCCCTCCAACCAGTTTCAGAATCAGTGAGTCATTAAATCTCTAATTGATCTCCTTTAATTAGCTGTACTTCTTTTCACTTTCTCCAATCTGCATTTCGAGAACTACAATGGTGTGACTAAGATGTTTATAAATATTTTTATTTGTAGTTATTTTGCTAAAGCTTTAAATGTTTATTTATCTTTTAGGTTATCCTAATAGTTTTTTTCTGTATTTTTTGCTCTCTTAATTTTATCTTAATATTGACAACACATAGCAGAGCAGACACCCAGACAAATGACACTAAATGCTGAAAGACTGCAACAACTTCAGTATCAGCCCCCTAATGTGTTCATTAATAAATAATTCATTAAATATACAGAACATAAGGGAAAGCAGAATGAAAATTATGATGATGATAAAATGTCAAAAACCAAACTAAACAAAAAGGTTAATTATCCCCGTGTAACGTACATTAGAACAATTTAGACGAGAGCAGGCCATTCAGCCCAACAAAGCTCACTAGTCAGGTCCACTTAATTCTTACAAAACAACATTAAGTTGAGTTTTGAAGGTCTCAATAGTAAAGTTCTATTGTCTACCACACTACTTGGAATCTTTTTCCAAGCATCTATGGTTCTCTGTGTAAAGAAAAACTTCCTAAAGTTTGTGTGAAATGTACCCTTAACAAGTTCCCAACTGTGTCCCCATGTTCTTCACAAACTCATTTTAAAGTAATAGTCTCAATTCACTGTACTAATTTCCTTCATAATTTGAAACACTTCGATCATGCCACCTCTTAATCTCTTTTTGTTTAAACTTAAAACGCTCAGCTCTTTTAATCTTTCCTCATAATTAAACCCATGTAGCCCTGGAATCAGCCTAGTTGCTCTTCTCTAGACCTTTTCTAGTGCTGCTATGTCCTTTTTGTAGCCTGGATACCAAAACTGCACACAGTAGTCCAGATGAGGCCTCACCAGTGCATTACAAAGGTGGAGCATAACCTGCTTGGACTTGTCCTCCACACATCAAGGTGCTATATAACCTTACATTCTGTTAGCCTTCTTAATGGCTTCTGAACACTGCCGGTAGTTGCTAGTGTTGAGTTCACTACAACTCCTAAATCCTTCTCATTAGATGTACTTTCAATTTAAAACATCCCATTGTGTATTCAAACCTCACATTTTTACTTCCTACATGTAATACTTTATATTTACTTACATTCCACAAATCTGCCCAAGTCTGTATGCTGTTCAAGTCTCTCTGTAAAGATTCAATACATACATGCTTTCTATGTTCTAATAAAAATTTACTTAGTTATATAATTTCTATGTAACTGACCCCAAAATGTACAATTTGGAAATAACAGCTTAGTTTATGAAGCTTGGTGTCCAGACAAAAACAGAAGTTATTTGGAACAAAGATCTGCTGCCAAATGGGGTTCACATGACTGAGTTTGAAAATCAGGGGTACTCAGTTATGGTCCTTGAGGGCCACAGTGGCTGCAGGTTTTCATTCCAATCAGTTAGAAGCCAGGCCTAGCAGATAATGAAACTTGGAATTTAATTATATGGCTTGTTAATGTTTTTTACTCCCCCAAGACAAATCTTTATCACATTGTAGATTTTTTGTTTCCTGAGAGCAATATCCATATGTTTTGTGGTCCTGAGTAGATTTGTACCTCTTGGTCCTTCCCTTCTCTCTCATTTATTTTAAAACACTTTATTAACACAGGTACTTCATGTATGATAGGTTTAAAGGGATGCACATTAGCTGGAGAGCTGGTGGCTTCCCTGTCATTTGCACCTCATTATTAACTGATGGCTGGTTAAGAAAACAGGGAACAATTAAAATGCAGCTGTTTAAAACTAAAATAGGCAATTAAGGTTTCTGAATGGTAATAAGTGAGTTAACTAAAACTAAGCCCAAAAAAACAAATTGATTTAGTAGGAAATAAACTGGTTCTAATTAAGAAACTGGTTAAAATGAAAACATACTGCCAGATAGGGTCCCCAGGACTTATTTGCTTTTTGGACTTCAGGCTTCGCGCATCAAAATCCTGATACTCTATATCTCCAACTCATTATAATAACTATTCATGGTGACTCTAAAATATGTACTAACCCCTACTCTCTCTTCTGTTTCCTTTTCCGGTATCCTTTTGGTGGTGGCTCAAAGCACCGTGATGTTCCAACAATGATGGATAGATTAAAAGCCAGAAGTCTGTATGACCATCAACATCAAGTGACTCCGTGAGAACCCTAACTACAAAGAGGACTATTTCATTTATGTTAGGTAGTATGCCCAGAGAGGACTGGGCGGTCCCGTGGCCTGGAACCCCTGCAGATTTTATTTTTTTTTTCTCCAGCTGTCTGGAGTTTTTTATCTGTTTTTTCTGTCCACCCTGGCCATCGGACCTTACTCCTTTTCTATGTTAACTAATGTTGTCTTATTTTAATTTCTTATTTTTTCTTTTATTTTTCTTCAGTATATAAAGCACTTTGAGCTACTTTTTGTATGAAAATGTGCTATATAAATAAATGTTGTTGTTGTTGTATTATATGCTTCATGTCTACATTTTGTCATTTATTACTAAAACATGAAAAACGTTTCTGTTTTAACGATGTGTTACACAGATTATTGTAGAAATAGAACACACATGAAATGCATCTGTTCCAAATAACGATCTATTATTTCCCCTCTAAAACTCTAGCACTTCACTCCAAGATAATCAAGGCATGAGCTGGGAGAACGTTGTGCCCTTTCTGCATTGGTGGGAGAGATGGGATAGCAGGCTGCTTGTGCTTCTCGACACATTTACAAGACAAAAGACGCTGACAGAGAGGTGTGAAAGGACTTAAGGTGGGACAGAATTATGAGATTTTTCATAGGCTTTGGTAATTCTTTTATTAAAAAACCACCAAACGAGTACAACCTCAGCACAAAGCCACTTCTCCCCATGATTAAAAGATGCTAGGTAAGGTGGATGGTTATTTAATGGGGATGCACACTTGGTGGAGACTACGGACAGACCAGGACATGCTGGATTGGTTGTATTTTTCAACAAGCCTAGGAGTATGTCAGGGATATGCCCAGGTGCCACTTCAGACTGATCCTCTAGAAATGTAAATCTGGGCAGACCTGTGATGTGCTCTGTGAAGACGAAGAAGGTGGCAAAAAAGCTACATAAGGACCAGGAGATGAAAAAGAATGCATTGTTTTCCAGTAAACAAACAGAGGTCTTAGCCTGAAGATTATTATAACCAAAATAACAAAGCCCAATATGCAAAGCCAAGCAGGGTAGTCATTAAAGACACAAAGTCCTGAGCCTCTAACGTGATTTTTGAATAGCTAAAGCCACAACAAAGCTTCCACACAATACGTAAAATCTTGGATAGCAGAATGACATCACATAATGTAACTTCTGGTAGTCATGTGATGATAACTGTTGTCAATGGCAGTATGGCTGTTGCTATAATAAAAATGGTGTTGGTAAAAGTAGCAAAACATAATAACACATGCAAGTAAAAAAAAAAAACTTAAATGATAAATTATGTGTAGCACCAAGCTCTTAAATCACAAGATAAGAGGTGATAGTTAAAATGGGTAAGATACGGTATCTTGTGTATGTTATGAGTTAAACTTCACAGTTTGTAATTTTTGGTGGCATGATGGCACAGTTCCCAGACAGCTCCACTGACCTCAGTTAGGTTCCTGACTCAGCCACTCTCTGCCTACATAACATACCATCCTCAAAGCTGCTTAAACCAGTTCAGGGTCACTGGGTTTGAAGCCTACTTCATGGACCCATCATGTCCATACTCACATTTACACTCACACAAGACCAGTTTTGAATTGCAAGTTACTCTAAGAATATATTTGGAATACTGTATGTGAGGAAAACTGAACTGCCTGAACAAAAATTAATCGAGAAGAATGTGCAGTTTACCCAAGCAACAAATGGGTGCGTGAATTGAATCCACGATCCATGGTGCAGCAGGAGCACTAACAACTCTGCTGCCATGCAGTTCTTCTCTTTAAAATGTAATGTTCTCCATGTGTTCATCTGGATATTCCTCCAGGTATTCCTCCCAGTTAGGTTGATCTGTACGAGTAAAAGTGAGCCTGGGCATTTGTGGCAATGCTCCGTGTTGGACTGACATCATATCAAGTGTTCATACTGCTGGGTGCCTAAAATTGAAGAAGCAGTTGTATTAATTGATGTATGTTGTTTACTTTCCTAGACTTGTTAGATTTTGAGTATTTTTTTTCATTTTAATTCTTTTTACTATAATCCTATTTTTAGTGTTCCATGAATGGCTTCTAAACATTAGCTGGAATTGTGTTTGGCTAAAATAATGTGCATTATAAGTATTATAATACATATTAGTAAAGTCGATCTAGAATGGATGCTGCTTTTTTGCAGGGCTGGATAAAGAGCCTGCTCTTGAATCTTTCTTTTTTTAATTTCTTTTAAATTCTTTAATACCTATTCGGGTAGTAAATAGCAGGAAATGCAGTTATCAGATATGAAGTCATTTACCCCAACACAGCAACAGGAAGTGTAACTTTGTGTGGGTATGTAAAAAAAAAATTAACTAAGCCAAAGAGTGATGGAAAAAATGCTTTGAAAGTGATGTGTGTGTGTGTGTGTGTGTGTGATGGAAGGTTTGAATGTGCTTGTTAAAAAAATAAAGTCATTTTCTACTTTCACTCCCTTTTTATCAGCCACCCAGAGAGTGAACTACAGAGCAGAGTAAAGCAGCTCTCTTCTCCAAATGTGAAAAAAGGACATAAATGGCAAGCAGTTTTTTGTGTGAAGCTAATGGTGTTTTTTATAGAAAATGCAAACTGTATTTTAAATAGAGCTTTTTCTCAAGTGAGTACAATCCCAAGATACTTTACAAGTGCATACATTTAGTACAACTCCAACTATTTGTATTTTTCATAGAAGGAGCATTGGTAATAGTTTGCTTAAGGTCTCATAATGGGCCAGAGGTGGGAATTAAACCAGCAGCCAGTGTTGTAGCGACAACGGCACACTGCCTGTAAGGTCTGCCAAAAGGCCTTATTATAAGACTTAGTGTGTTAAATAAAGCAATCAGGTTATTCAGCTTGTTACACAGCTTGCTTGAGTGAGTCTCTTTAAATATAGAAGGAATATCTCTATATATAATCTTCATTTGGATCTTGATCTTTGTTTGTCCGCGAATGAATTAAAAGAAGAAGCACTAGATGGCAGTAGAGAGACAGCTAAAACATAGGCATTGCATTAAGAATCTCCTCCAGGCTTATACTACTGAAGACTGTAGTATGCCAGTCACACCTCAAAACACAGACATTCAAACTAAACAAATTGTTGTGCTTTAAATTAACTAAAGAGGTCTTCATTTAGATCTTGATCTTTGTCCGCGAATTCCACGCATGCGTAGACCACCTTCCAGTTTAGTACGTTGTTGTTACTCACGGATGTCAACAATGTGCCGGAATAACGAAAGGGGTGGTGGACAGTGTTACACTGGTTAGCTCCTGAGGCCTGGTTAGAGAATGAGATTGCCGAAGATAAAAGGTACGTGCCTACGTAACATATGAATGAAAGAAAGATAGTGGGTAAAATGAATGACAACGTAACAGCACTTTCCGGAAATTATTATTGTTACGTTGTAGCTGGCGAGTGCTGTGCGTCTCACAGTTGTACCGTGGCTTGCTCACATGTCAGTGAAGTGATCCCTTATTTTATGCTTTAAAGAGCCTGGATGCCTGTGTGTCCCCCTTTTATAACCATTGCTCCGTGTATATTGCCTTACTCTTTGGATTGCCACAAAGCAACCTGTGAGATTGGAGAAAGGTTGAGAAGACATCGTGAGAGGAAACGATAGCGCCGTGAAAACAAGACGGACTATGAACGGACAGAAGAAGAAATGCTCCTACACCACCACATAATTACTATTCGAACAGTGATTCTGAGTAGGCCGTTCCTATCGAATCAATGTCCAAGGGTTTTCTTTTGTAATTTTGTTTCCCTTATAAAAAATCATAATGCTGTGCAATGAAGGGCCCAGTTCACGACTGGCAGCCACGTTTAAACAGGGAGCCCTTCACAGACAACTTTAACACGCGCAACGTAGTTGGGCGCACATGGCTAGTTAAATTATAATATGCACAATGCCGTGGATATAGGCTTTGACCCTGAATTTGATTAAGTGATGCTGATAATGAAAGGAAGGATATATGAAACACCTAAAAAAATAAGGAAAAGCAGAAGATATATAATAAGGCTTTATGTGTATAGTGACTGCTCAGTATTACATGTATATTTGAATGGGATTTATCTGAGGAACAGTGGTTAGTGTTGCTGCCTCAAAGCTCCAAAGTCCAAGTGATTCATATACTGGCACGGTTTGCATGTTCTCTTCATGTTTCTGTGTTTATTTATTTATTTTTAATTTTTTCAGCTGCCCAAAGATGTATATAAAAGAAAGGTTAGGAGCATGCACTGATACAGTGCATTGCCGCACCCACCACATGACAAACCAACTCAGGATCCCAGATTAGGACCCAAGTGCAGCCATGCAATGGGTGACACCTCAGCACCACAATAGTTCAGATGGAGTGGAACAGTGTGAGGTTTTTTTGGTGGCTGGAGTGCCAGTTCTGCCACCAACCCCACAGGTTTTTCCCTGCAGGTTGGAGGGCCTTACATGCAGGGCTGGATGCAGATTAATGTCATACCCAGAACGGGCCTTGCTCAAGGGGCCAACAGAGCAGAGTTCCTTTTGGCATTTATGGGATTCGAACCAACAACCTTCCGATGGCCAGTACAGATCCCTAGCCTCAGAGCCACCACTCTGCCCCAATGTATGTATGATGTATGTAAGGCTGACTGACAACTCTAAAATGGCTTGGTGCGAGATAACTGTGAGTGTTTGAGTGCACGTGCCTTTTGTGATCTGGCTTCCCATCCAGGGATAGTTCCTGTCTTGTGCTAATGCTGCTGGGAGGATCTCGACACCTGCCATCAAAAACTGGACAATGTGTCAATGAACAGAAATTGTTTTTTATTTTATGAATAATGAAACATACAAAATAAAAATAACTACAATTCAATGCTTTTATTTCTATTGTTCTTCATTTTAAGGCACCAAATTCATGAAGTACAATTGATTAAAGACCTTGAAAATGAAAACTTGAATGTGGACTTTGGTTTGTTTTACTTCAAGTGGTTTATTTTGGAAAAATAACAACATGAGCTAATCCTTGAAATCTTGACAGCCACAGTGCAGAAAGCAGAGTAAATGTCTTCAGAAATGTCGCCCCACCGATGTAATTACTTGTGAAGTGGCTTCTGATTGGGAGCAACATGTTTTAAAAGATTTATAAAAGGGGTTGGAGTAAAATGACTGGTATCATCACGATGACACTCCAAAGCCTTATGGTAGACAAGGAGATACAAATGCAGAAAGTCATGTGGCGCATCAGCGTGTGACCGCCTCGTCTATCAAACTGTCACAAAGCCTTGTTTCACTTGTGGCCTTGTGATGCTGAATACTGTCTTGGAGATGATTTCATACAAATACTGCATGTGACAACATAATATTCTTTTGGGCTCTCTTTAAAACTTGGCAACCTATTCAAATGAAGTCAAATGAAATTCAACAAATCCTGGTTCTCAAAGCAAATTCATGCCTCCTCATGCACCCCAATTGACTAATAAATTCCATTTAAGATGGCTGTTAGCCTAAATTGCTGATTTTTAATATGGCTGTTAGCCTAAAATGCTGAGTGAAATCTCTAATAGGAACAGAAATTGCCATCAATCCACTACAAACTGACCTCATTGTTGAAATGAAGTTCTGTCACTGTGCCATTTTCAGGGAGAAGTATGTTCAGTGTACTGATTATTGAAAAATCATGAAAGAAGATAAAGCTGGAGTTCATCTTTTGTGAATTGCTCAAAGGATATGTTAGTTATGATGCACAGAATATAAATACAACTACTAAATGAATAGTCAGGCAGAGCTGTTTTCAGCATACATGAAAACTTGTAAAACAGACAAGAAGAAAAGACAGAGATAAATACATGTTAAGGCTTTCGGCCTAATAGTAGTCATCAGAAAAATCAATGCGTGTAATAACATGGGTTCTTAAAAGATGATTCCATAAAGGCAGTTCACTCACATCAGAAATCACTTTTCTTGCTTAAAGCAGTTCTTGTTTAATACAACTAATAGCAGTGGCATTTACTGTTGTACAACACTTTTTAAAATTCTAAATTTGCCCTCTGCACAGCCCACATTTTTACACCGAACAAAACCTACACATATACTGTATATAGCAGTACATTCATCCATCCATTTTCTTAAATAGTTTCTTTCAGTAGAGGAGTGCCCATCTTGGTCTCAACGGGGTCAAGGCAGGAGTTTATCCTAGGTAAGATTCAGATCCCATGCATGCACATATAATTTAAATTCACCAATAGACCTAACCTGCAAACTCCAGTCCATCCTTGACAGCAACATGCTGCTATGTAAATTCACATACATATCTTATTGTTTTCTCCTGGAATGCTGGTTTTCCTTCCACATCCCAAATAAAGACATATTAGGGTAGTTGGTGATTCTGCCTTGGCCCTGTATGACAGTGAAGAGTAAATCCTACTTTCTGCCCAACGATTCCAGGATGGGATCTGACTCCCACTAATCCCAAAAGTATTAAGTAGGTTGGAAAAGGTTTTCATTTTTGAATGCACATCTTTTAGTACCCTATTTTCAATTATCAGTATCTTTTTTATAAATACTTTTGACCTCCTTTAGTTAACAGATGGCAATACTCAAGCATCAGAATAGGAAAAAAAGCAAAATGTTGTCAGAATTTCTTGAAAAAATTGTTTCCCCCACTTAGGGTCAATTTGAGCACCGCTATTCTCAGCACTTGCCACAGGGTTGTGAGAATAACTTTTGGTGAAGGTATGAATTTTCTAAGAGTATTTATTTATAACTGTTAATTGTCTATGTTCATTTCAACATGCTTAAAAATGTATTGATTATTTTAGAACTGATGTGGTAGTAAAAACATGGTTCTAGCCCATGATCACTAAACAAATTCTATCTCAATTTATTGCTTTTTTAAGTAGCTTGCTCTCCTTACAAGGACTGCTTGCTGTTCCACACTAAGATGGTGGCTGTTATGATTTTCATGCAGTCTGATTATTTAATAGGGATTTCATGCATGTTTTGCCTTTTTGACCCATTTTGTTTTGATTTTATATTAATCTATATATATAAAAGCCAAATACCTCTGACTCACTCATCACGAAATCTCCAAAACCATGAGGACTTGGAATTTGGAATGTAGGTTACCCTTGGCCCATAGGTGCTCACTAAGAAATGGTTTTAAAAATTTCATGTTCCAAGCGTGTTCTGTCTGTTTGTCTGTCCACTTTTCACGAGAGAATTACTTAACGGATTTTGATCTGGTTGGTTTCTATAATTTGCTTGAACTTTCCAGTTGATTTTGCGACTTCTCTCATCGCGCTAAGTACCATAGGTCACTTGCAGTACTGATGTATTGATGAAAATCCAAGAGAGTGGCTGTGGGCCGAGAGCAGGGGGGCGGGGCTTTCCTCATTCACTCACCAGCCTCTGTTCGACTTGGTCTACATCTCGCCACGTGTTGGAGTGCACCTTGCCTCCGCTTAGCTAGTGATACCTGTTTGTTCAACAGACATTATCATCTACAGATTGATAAGGAGTAACGTTTGACGTTTATGAGAGAGAGATCAGAGCTCCATGTGTTTTAGAGGGCAGCTGCTGATTGCCACAGATATCACGGCCATGTGCTTTTCTCCCCACACGGGGAACACTCTCCCGTCAGAGCTGAACATGATCAGATATAGTGTCAACGTCTATTAATTTTTAAAGTTTGTCCTTTTTCATTACTATGTGGGCGCAACCACAGGGTACAGCTAGTATTATGATAATTTAATGATGTTCAATCCACAGTTTTGTATGTTTTGTTTGCAAACATTTTATTGTCATTTTCTGTACTTATAGTAACCACAGAAAATCAGTTAAAAACAGAAGAAATGAGTTTCCCAGTATCATTACCCTGAAAGATATTTAATTAATATAAGTATATGGTATAATTTTTAAGCATGTTATGCACAGTGAATTGTCTGGGATATATTCTGTTATGCCTACCTGTTTAGTTTGTTTATTAAATATGATGTATATTCATCATGGTCCTGGGTTCAATACCTTGGGCCTCATATATAATGACATGTGTAGAATTCACACTAAGACATGGTGCATGGAAAAAAGTGGAAATGTGCATACACACAAAAAAATTCAGATGCATAAAACTGTGCATAAGCAAAGTTTCACACACCTTCCCCTTTATAAATCCCAATCAGTGTGAGTTTTAACACATAAGTACATGCCTTCAGGCGGTGGCTGCAAACACACTTCTGCCTCAGAATCCGCTGGGCAATCATCTGGCTGTGTGGTGACGGATGCTGTTCTGGAGTCAAAGAATGCAGTAGTGGATGTTGTAAGAGATGTGGCCAATGAACTAAGGAATATAAGGGCTGTAATATGTGATACTGACCACAAATTAAATGAATTAGTTAAAAAAAAATGCTGCATCTGATAAGCTGTTTTTACATTCGGCCAATTACATTCAAATGAAGTTGTAATGCTGTCCAATTTGATCATTTTGTGGGTTAAGGAAGGTTCATCATTACATCTGTTCAGGTATGGGCAAGGCATGATTGTGTGCCACATCACGCCGCACGCTACATGCTTACACAATACAACACACTTTCTGTGGACTGTAGAGCAGCACATTAATAGAGTGGAAATGCTTTCTACATAAGCAAATCCATTCTCTGAAGGCGCCTTTATAGTGTGGTGTCTGCACTGAGCCCACAACTGATCCATTCTCTGCTCTTTACATGGCTGTTTGAGGTGACTCGCTCTCCTTAAAAGTTCTGCTTGCCTTTTCCCGCACTAGTTGGAAAAAGCACCGATGATTGTACAGATGTGCCATTTTTATAGGCTTTCCTGCTATGCCAACTCATTCTTTCAGTGATTCATCCCTGGCTGATGTATCTTGTCCAGCACAGTTGCAATAGCAATGTGTGTGCAGTTGACCACTCCAATTACATTTGGAAAACCAGACGTTACTGTGAATTGAGCTTTGATGTATCCCAGTTCAACCGCAGTGTTAGGAAACCTTATTTTTCTGGATTACTAGTGGATAATTCCATCCCATATAACTGGCATAGCATAACTCAATGATAATTTTGAAATACCCAATCGGTCAGTAAGTTTACATTAAAAAGCTCCTGTGGCTAAAAAACTGAGGATGGACAGAACTTGTAAAGGAGCAAATCGAGCACAATTCCTCAAAGTCTGACATTTGTAAAGCCGGCACCATTTCAGCACACAGCTTCAAGAGGATAGCACTTGGAAATCGAAATCGACTTAGAAGCCAGTCATCATCACCATCTATAAATATATCTTCTAATTCTTCCATTTGCGATGTCTTCTAACAACACTGAAGTAGTTATGGTAGTTGGAATAGTTTTTCCATTCTGTGCACCAGTATATTGTTACAGAATGATTATAATCAAGTGAATTAATTTTTTAACGATATGCAATTAATTTCGGTGTCTATGATAAATCTTGCATCGTGGATGCGAATCTAAAAAAGAAAGGGACACTACACAGAAACAGTAGCTTTTTTATGCTAGGTGCCATCTGCTTGGAAAACCAAGCAGAAACGTGCACCCACACAGTGTGAGGCTACTGTAAAAATGTTGTGGATCTATGCCAAGTTTAGTTTTTATACATCTTGAAGTGAGTGTGGAAATGGGTGGACGCAACATTTTTGTGTGTATGTACCATTTGCACCTGAGTCCCCTGGTCTGTTCATCTATGTGTAGGCAGAATATTCTTCTTACCAGGTGCTGTCTTGGAGTCCACCCATAACCCAATTCCTTCTTTTAAAATACTTCTGGTATCAGACCAAGGCTATCTTGCTATGGTACTGAGCAACATCAACTAATATATAAAGCACTCATGTAATGGGAAAGGGATGGGAAAGTAAAAAGGGGAACACACCTTCAGGGTATGCTACAACACTGAACTCACAGCTTTGGTAAAAGTCACATTTTTCTTATGAACCAAAGAGCTCCCAAGCATGTAAATTCCAAAACTACTCAAAATTCCCACTAGATGGGGAATAGCTGTCAAAGTCCAGCTAGTCATACAAAGGGTAACTTAGAATCTTTATAAATATAAAGATTTATTTTTAGAAAAACGCACTGTGTCACAAAAATTAGGTCCAAGGAGCACAAGTCGTTGCCTGAAACAACAAAGGCAAACCAAGGCAAACAATATCCCAATACACAAAATCCAAGAATTGTCAAAAAACAAAGCAAGCATTCTAAATCCAGTAAAACATAAAACAAAGCACAATAATAAGAATCACTAGAGAACTCGCCATACCATGAGCACATTCACAATAAATCGCAAGGGACTGTGGGTTTTCCTCAGCCTTTATAGTGTTGAGAGCAGTCCTTTGAGTGTCCCACTCTTGGTGGATCATTCACAAAACACATGGCACATAGTAAAGGTGCTTAAACATAAATAATCAACATTGTTAACATAAATGATAAACAAAATAAACACAAATGTGGCCATCTGAACCCAAGCCATGGGAGGAACCCTGGCTGAAATATAAAAGGTATATTGACTATTGGCTAATTTTTACAATTTGTTCAAAAAAGTAACACTGAAAACATGAGCCGTATATAATTATTATTTTTTTTATTATCTTATTGATTTTATTAAAGTCAAATAACATTCCATACAAATAACTCAAGTTTTACAACAAACAAATCAACCCCCACCCCTGAGAAAGACAGCTGGGCCAACAATGTAAAACTTTATGATAGTAAAGATAAATGGAGTAAAAGAGGGGGGAGAACCTGTTTCCTCAATTTAAATGCTTATTCTAAAATGTTATTGATTGAGCCATACATTATAAATGGAAATTTAATGACTAGGGATCGAAACTTAACTGTCTCTCAGATTTGCGCCCTTGTGGATTTTTTCATGCATTCTCCAAATAAATGCAACTCCCAGTAGATGACAAACTCCTATCCTTTCCCACAATACTCTTATACTGTATATCATATTTCAAAAAATGACACTCCTAGAGGGGCTCAGGGAAAAAATATTATCATTAGAATAATAAACATTTGACATATCCTACATACACACAGGATTCAGACTCTACTTTGAAATAAAAGAGTAAAAGAAAAACAAAAACAGATTAAAAGTACAACTTAAAAAGTAACACAATGTTTTTGTTACTACTATAGATGCTAACAATATTCAAATTGGTGATTATGAAACCCTGTCTTTTTATTGTTATGGATAAAGCCTTCCTACTTTGTATACTTGTGGGGGTAACAAAAAGAAAAACAACACAGACAAAGCAGGTCAAGTAATTGAAAAGACAGAATGAGGATGACTATGAGACTGATGAATCTACAGAAACCGGAAGAAGAGGGAGTGTAATTCAGCCCTTTGAGCTGCAGTAGGACATCAGGGAAGAGGGAGAGAAGAGGAGCATTGCATGACAGTAGAGAAAGGAGACAACATGCAGAGAGGAGATGTCATGAGAAAGTGTTTGACAGATACAAGCCTGCTTCTTTTATTCTAGGCTATAACAGCTGGTGATCTCAAAAGAAGTGAATACTGTCAGGAGGAGCTGATGTTGATTATGGTCAGGAAGAGAAAGAAGGACACTGAGCAGTGGGCAGTATCAGGTGGGGTAAAGGATTGAGACAGAAAGGATCATGGGTGGTTAGCATAAATTAAAGTCTGAAAGTGAGATAGGACCGCTAATAAGTAAGTGGTATACTGTAGACTGTTGCCAGCGAGTGAAAGCTCACTATGAAGTGGTGGAGCGAGACAGAACAGCTAATAAATAGTCAAAGTCACATGTGGAGGATGGAATGTGATGTCTGCTGAGAGCTGTTCAGTATAAAAAATAGTTAGAGAACACAAACTGTTGATTAGAATCAAGGGCAGACAGGGAGTGATGAGGAAGATGATGGACAGTCAATATTAAATGTGGTTAGGGGAGTGAAACAGGGAAACTGATTGATGATGGTTACTTGGTACAGAGTTTTATTAGAGATTAAAAAGGGCAAAGATTAGGCAGTAAATATTAGTGTTACAGAGTAAGATAGAGAAATCAATCAGTGGTTGGTATCTAGTATGGTCATCTAGTGTGACGGGGAAGATTATTGATAGTTAATATCAAATGTGGTCAGAAAGAGTAAAAAAGAAACTGATGGCTGGTCGTATCTAGTGTGGCTGGGGAGTGAGAAAGAAAAACATATGTATTTGGTATTAAGTGTGAGATAAACTCAAGTGTGCACAGTTTGTATAGGCTTACCCAAGAAAACACAAAGCTGCAATTTCTACCAAAGCACTGAAATAAGGGTCTGAGTACTTATATGAATGAGAAATTTAACTTTTTGATTTTTAAAAATTTGCAAACCTTTTTAAAACATGTTTTCATTTTCATTATGGGTCATTGAGTGTAGATTGATAGGAAAAAATGACAAATGTATCCATTTAAAATTAAATTGTGTGCAAAACGTGAATTGGTCTGAATACTTATAGATGTAAAAGGTGAAGTAGGGGAATGAGAGAGCAACTGACAGTTGGTCATTTTACAGTGATCTGGAAGTAAGACAGAAGATGGAGGACAGTTGGTAACAAATGTGGCAGAGAATCGGAAAGGAAAGATTGTGGATTGTCAGTAGCAGGTGTCATTGAGGAAAGAGACAGGAAAGCTAATGGGTGGTCAAGGTCTGAGATATGAAAGATAATGGGAAACCCACATCAAATTGAATGCAGTGGTAAAATGGAGAAAGGGAAGATCTTTGGTGACATTTAAGTTTTAAAGGCTGTACAGAGGAATCGATAGCTGTGGAAATTCCAATAACCCAAGCATCATGCAGACTTATTTTTACATGTGCAAAATTCTTTCGTAAGTACTTCAAATAAATCAAATCATTTTAGTCCACTGTCAAAGATTTGACTGACAGCAGAAAAGCTTTTTGACAACCAGAACAGAAAAATGTGCCTGAATTGTTGGTCAGCTTCACTGTTTATGTTTTTTCCTCCAAACTACCTGTCATTTTACCCGAATGCTCCTTGGGGACTACTTGGCTTTCTGTAACATTTCTCCTGCTGGCAGGTCACTTTCCATTTCTCACGACATACTAAAAGAGGAAAAAGCGCACAGGCTGACACAACTTTTTTTTTTTTTTAATAGATCATGTTGACAGTGCAACTGTTCTAGCCTAATTAGAGAAATTCATTATTTCAATACATTTCTATCCATGAATGTAACATAGGGTATGATTCAGTTTATTAGAAGGATCTTAGAAAAAGGAATTAGAAATATAAAGTCAGAAATCACTAAAAAAAAATCTTGTGACAGTCTATTGATATGTAGAGCACAGCAAGGCCAAGAAAAAAATGTAAAAAACAATACAGTACTAACTAGAAAAAAAAGGTAACTGTTATAAACTATTTTAGGTTACACAGTAATATTATATTAAATTTTCATGAGTTTGATTTCTCCTTGTATAATTATTATTTAGCATCAGCAGCATTGCAAGTAGAGAATCCTGCTTTTCTTACATTTTTATTCCATCCATCCATTTTCCAACCCGCTGAATCCAAACACAGGGTCACGGGGGTCTGCTGGAGCCAATCCCAGCCAACACAGGGCAGGAACCAATCCTAGGCAGGGTGCCAACCCACCGCAGGACACACACAAACACCAGGGCCAATTTAGAATCGCCAATCCACCTAACCTGCATGTATTTGGACTATGGGAGGAAACCGGAGTACCCGGAGGAAACCCACACAGACATGGGGAGAACATGCAAACTCCACGCAGGGAGGACCCGGGAAGTGAACCTGCAGCAGCGCCACCGTGCCACCCTACATTTTTATTATTATTGCAATTAGTTTGTCCTTTTCTTTATCATTAATTGAATTATAAAAATGAATGGTGTATATATAATTCAGAAAATAAGAATAATAATATTAAAAGAAAAAGGAGAGAGGCATGGCTCACATGATTTAATCGTCATCTTTACAAAGCTATATATTTTTTACCATTTTGCTGATCTCTCAGCTAATGAAGCCACTTATCTATCCATTTGGGAATCCGGTGATAGGTGAAATGTGTCTACTGCCAGCAATATGTGTTTTAACATTTTGCTTCCTATGATTGAGTCGCATCATTGATGATAAAGGACCCTGAAATCTTTAGTCTTGACTATTTTCGTTCTGAATTGCTCAAACATGTGATCTGTAATGTCTATCTGTTTACTTCCTTTTAAGTTCACTGTTCCTGACAGCAAAGTCAATTTCATGGACTGGGCAGGTATAGTTATTGAAGTGGCCCCTCAGTGTACCAGTTAAGTAAATTACCTAAGAGTCAGGAATTTATGGTAAAAATTGGGAACTCTGATAACACGCCTTTCTGCACTGAGACATGAAATCCTTTACATCATAATGGCAAAACATTAAAGATTCAATAAACGGTATACTCTAGTAAGATGAAGCCTGATACATTCTCAGATGTATCGCCTTTCATTTTTGGACTTTTGACTAGATTATTTCATTGCTTATTTTTTGCATTGATTTGTTTGCTGATGTCACAACAGTGCCATTTTGTTTTCTGTCTGACATTATTTTGTGTTTGTTTTTTATGACTGTGCCCATATTTTTATGGTCACTATGCCCATTATTGGCCACAAGACACTGAAGACATGTTACGCATTGGGTTATCATTCTTCATTTACATGAGGGTGGTGCACAGCAGCTTGTCAGTCGAGCATTGGATAAATTCTAAAAACAAAGAACATTAATGATAATTATTGGAAAGGATTCCAGTTTGTCTTAGGACATATTACTTATTTATTTGACTTTGCCTTTTGTTTTGTTTTGGCTTTCTTTCAGTAAGTGTGTATAAGTTGGCCAGCTCCTTCTGCCACCTCCATTTCCTGGTCATCTTTTTGTTCACAAAGTATCCACTAGAACACACATCTTTGCCAACAACAAAGGTACAGTATTCCAAGAATTCACTGAAGCCTGTTCAGTAACATCTCAATTGTGAATGCTTGGCTTTCTGTGCTGGTTGGGTGGATTTGTCATCGTAATTCTTTTAGGATTACTTGGATTAATGAGGCTGTTAAGTAGACAGCAGAGTGGCTCTGAGGTAGCGATCTGTACTGGCAATCGGAAGGTTGCCAGTTCGAATCTTGTAAACGTCAAAAGTGACTCTACTTCATTGGGCCCTTGAGCAAGGCCCTTAACCTGCAATTGCTCCGTCCTGGGTATGACATTAATCTGCATCCAGCCCTGCATGTATGCCCTCCAACCTGCAGGGAAAACCTGGGACTTGGTGGCAGAATTGGCACTCCAGCCACCACAAAAAATCTCACTCTGTTGCATTCCATCTGAACTAGTGTGGTGCTGAGGTCTCACCTATTGCATGGCCGCACTCGAGTCCTAATCTGGGATCCTGGGGTGGCTTGTCATGTAGTGGGTGCGGCCATGCACTGTATCAGCGTGTTCTCCTAACCTCTCTTTCTCTAAGTAGGCAGATATTGTGTACAAATAAGTTATTTATGGAAGATTAGGATTGTGGTAGTATTGAATAATCTTGTTTGTCAACCCCAAGAAAAGTGAGAAAGACTAGATAAAGAATTATTTTAAAAAAGAATTTTGTGGAGATGTGTTAAAATGGCCACTCTGCACACATTACAGTACTAGCAAACCTTTTTAAAGTTATGTTGAAGAAAAACTTGTTTGTGCTAATTAAAATGTTTCTGCAATATTAGTCAGTGGATTCAGCCATCCATTTAAAAATATGATGTTAATGTACTATCTCTTAGAGAAGATTAAGAGATTTGAATGGATGGACTGGGAGAATAACAAGGTCAAAAAACATTTGATTGTCAAAACCTGTAATGCAAAATCAAAATTCAAAGTCTTTCTTATTTCAAGCATGGATCAAATACCAAAATAATAAAGACAGAATCACACATAATTGATAGAAAGTTTATCCAAAATTGGATAGTGTGGGGCCTACAAGGAGCAACCTTAGCTCTTAATAATGTCTTAAACTCACACTCCAAGTGCATGAAGGAAGTGTAACTGAGGATGGTACAATAAATAACAAAAATGGATTCTTTAGATAGAAAAATATCAGAATAGAAGTAAAGATTATTTTTTAAGCTGAAGAAAAGCTCATGAAAAATATATAAAAAGCATTCAATTTGACAGTTAACCACAAACTTCATCCAACCATCCATTCCCTTATTTTCTATACTAACTTATACCAATTCAAAGTCATAGAAAGTCAGAGTAGTGCCTGACTACTCTAGAAACCAACCCTGAATAGGGTGCCAGTGCCAGTCCATCACTGGGCACATACACTCGTACTCACTTACAGTATTCACTTGCTTGCTCTTAGTCGAATGTGGCAAGCAAAGCCACACAGATTACTCCAAGAAAACATGTAAACTATGACAATGATAGAGTTTGAAACCAGCCTTCTGAAGTTAAGAAGAACCAGTACACCACAATGTCAGCACAATCACCATAACATCTTGGGGACAATCTGCATTTCTGAATTTTATTTTTTAATTCAGGTTGGATGTTTGTTTGCTTTGCTGTGGGTATACTGCTGAAGTGTTGGTTAACAATGTAACATTGTAATTTACAAACCATTTATTGGCTCATTTTTAATGGTGTTGAGCAAAGAACAAAATAATGTTAAAAAGTAATTTTATTTGTTTTTGCAATAATTAATGAACTTACAATTAAATTCTTGCATCTATCAATTTTAAACTACACACTGATTTGACATTTGAAGATTTATTCATGGAATAAGCACATCCAGGAAGGTTGTCAGAAGTCTTCTATTTTGACTGGCACTAAAGTAAGTCATAGGCGGGTTGGTGGCTCTGAGGCTAGGGATCTGCACCAGCAATTGGAAGGTTGCCGGTTTGAATCCCGTAAATGCCGTAAATGCCAGAAGTGACTCTTCTCTGTTGAGGCATTGAGCAAGACCCTTAACCTGCAATTGCAAGCATGTCCTCCAACATACAGGAAAAACCTGGTTGGTGGCAGGATTGGCAATCCAGCTGGTGCTGAGGTGTCACCCGCTGCACTAAGGTCCCAATCCAGATGGTCTGTCATGTGGTGGGTGCAGCAATGGGCTATCAGCATATGCAACCAAACTGACCAGACCCCCGCCACAAACACCAAGTAAGTTGGTGCTCTCCCTACTAGGATATCCTTTATATGCTTTGGTAACTCAGTGTTTACCCACCTCTTTAAAGTAACAGTTCTACATAGCAATTTATAAAAAGGCACTTAGAGTTTTGTAAATTGTTTTGTCTTTGGTGTAGTATTATTATCTTAGGGGGTAATGAACTTTGGGTGAGATCTGTGGTTGATTATTTGTAAAACTACCAATAAAAAACTTACTACATTCAAGAAAAATACAGGTAGTCAATAATTCATTTAAATATATTATTCCTTAAGTCATTACCTGTAGTATAATACCAAACCATCATTCAGTTACTTAGTCTAGGCTTGAAAATATGCACAAAGAAACATTCACTAACACATACTGCTTAAAATATTACATATTAATCCTCAAAATAGAAGAATTCCATTTCTTAGGAATACCTTAACAAGTGTAAAAGTACAGGTCACAATTTGTTTTCATACGAAGAGAAGTGCTCCAGTTCTTGCACTAGTATTAAGATACATATATGTTGCAGATAATTAATGCATTAAATAGTATCAGCTGACAGATATACTGATGTGTACTTTTCTAAAGTGCTAATTAATCACTATCCATTTATAACCTACTTCTGCAACTTTTCATGTAAAAATTGGAAAGACAAGTAAATAAATACATTCATAGCATAAAATAACATTTACATTTGCAAGAGCAGATTAGAACTATATTGTTCAGGATGTGTGTGCCTTGTGTGGCATATCCTGTATGAAGTGCAAACACCCACCTCTGCTTCCCCTTTTATACATATTGGGCTCCTTCGTCTCTCCCATCCAGCTATAGTCTGTTGGCATGGATACTGGCCTGAGGTCACCTGGAAGGAAGCCCAAAGACCAATCATTCATCATCAGAAAGAAAAGTGGATCAACTTTACTTAGCAGTCACATATGGGAATCATGCAGATCAGTTAAGTTAAAGCTTGCCCTCTGAAGCAATTACTACTTTGGAGTCTTTCCATAACAAATGTCTCCTTGCTGGCCTAGGATGCCTTGGCTGCAGCTCAGAGTGTTTTATCTTTACAACCACGCAGGTTAATTTCTGAGAAGCAGAAGTCCTAATGATGGGGGCTGAACAGAACAGAACAGTTCTAGAATCAGGGATAGGCATTCAGCTGCAATGCTTTGTTTTTTATTATTTATAAAGGTAAGTAATAAATTTAGGTGAAATTCAAAGCAGGATTTGAAAACTAAGTGTCCTGAATCCACAAACAGTTTTACTCCTCTTCTACACATTTTTTAGACTCATGAACAGAGACCCTGAGTGACCTTAAGCCATGCCATAAATCCTATACAGTGAATGAAAATGTGTTGAAGGTGCAGAATACAATTCATGTAATGTGTCAGCAAAGCAAATGTATGGGAATGAAATTCCTGGTACATTCATGTGTCTTGATTTAACTGATGCCAACATGATAAGGATATATGATTGAATATTAGAGCATATGATATGTGATACATGTGCATTTGTTTAATTCTACATGGACAAACTGACAACAGGGGGTTCAGTTTAATTTAAAATAGGTATCTTAAGAGCAGCATGGTCAGGTATGCACATATGGCTTACCTTTAATGGACATGGTTGGACAGCATTCTTGAATGGCACACTGCCAGGTCAGTGGATTTTATGGTGTGAGAAAAAATCACCTACTAGAACTGGCTAACTGTGTTATTTATCACAGCCGCACTGACCATTACACAATACATTAAAGAGCTGCAGTCTCTCATTATATGGTCTTACATGGCAAACTAAGCTGGAGCCATTTATTAACAGAAAGGTCTTACTGCACATGGCTGCCAGAATCACTGGAATGACTTTGGTCATTTGTGTTCTTAGCCCAATCTCTAACACAACATGTCAATGACATTCGCAGAGGCCTGAAACAGTCTTTTCCATGGCCTTTGTGAACCACTACCTCTCTGGAGATGCAGTTGTATATTTGTCTTGATATTATACAAAATACCATTGGGTACCTGAATGATTCTACATTATGATACATAACCTCTAATATGGGTAACCATAGGGTTTTAATCCAGTACTAATAATCCCCGCATCTCTTCTAAATCTATTAATTGCATCATCAGTCTGATTATGGAATCTCTCCTGACAAGGAGTTGAGTGTTGAGAGGTGTGGAACAGGACAATTAAATGGACTTGAAAATGTTCAAAAACAAACTCCCCTTTGGGGTTTAGTAGTATACTTGCAAAAGAGATCCCAAAAGGTAGAGTTTCCAGGGTTATAAGAATACGTAAAGCCCACAGGAACTGACAGATAAATTATCCCCCACAGGCCAATAGGCGGGTAGTAGGAGAGGCCTATGTGAGAAAGGTGGAAGGGTGCAGCCTTTTACAGAAAATGTTAGCATGGCCATTTAGATAAAAAGAAAGGATTTTCAAGGGAAGGAAACCAGAAGATGTTCTAGTAGAATGATCCGGGGACCTTCAGTAGTGTTCCTGAATCCCAGAAGAGTTTAATAATTTTCCCTGAAATGACTTTTAGGAGGAACTTAGGTCTACTACTAATTATACATTCTGATTAGAATAGGGAGATGAGGTTGTGCAAGAGATGTAGTGTTCAAAGGGAGAATAACAAGGAAAAAGAACGAGAGATAGTTGGGAGAAAGGCTCTGATACCTGACAATGTTTTCCAGTTATATAACGATAGGTGGGCCACTATACCAATTAGACAGGAACAGCAACACTGAAGTAGAAAAGTATAATATAGTAACAGATTTTGTTATGTAATCTGTTCATTTATTTCCCTACCTCCAGCCCTTCTCTCTGTGAAGTATGGATATCTTCTCTCTGTTCCTATTGGCTTCCTGACATGATGTGTGAGGCACAATCATTAGTGTCTCTAAATTTTCCTATTGTGATTGAATATGTCTTTTGTTTGATTGATATTAAATCCTGGATTGGTTCTTCTTTTGAAACCTGTACTGTAGGGAAAGGCTAAGGCTTCCTGTAATTGTGCCATACTAGATTTGGATAATGGCTGTGTTCATGCACCCCAAACATACAGTGAGAGAAAAAAAGAGAGAGATAAGATATATGCAGAGCACCTGTGAAAGGAGATGCCTCGACATCCATAATTTTATTAGATGCAGGTATGAACATGAATATACTGTGCAGTATATCAGCAGCTTTAAATTTAAATTAGTCTATGTTGTATATTGTGTTAAAATCATGCTAGAGTTATATCAGTAAATAATGTGCAAACTTTCTTTACATAGGAGAAACTAATACATAACTAAAAGGGGAGAGAGAAATGTACTCTATGTATAGAATTTGTAATGAACACTGTCCAAATCAGTAAACTTCACTGTCTGAGTGATTAATGATTCAGTTTTGAGAAATATTCTTATTGCACCAGTGTCTGTTGCAGATGATTCAAAGAGAGATCCTAGCATACTCATCTGCAATAGGAAAAGAGAAGAATGGAAGTACATGTCGGAATGTATTCCAAGAATCCCTTTGATTCTGAATAGGGAAAGACAAGTACAATATGTGCTGTTAAACACAATTTCATCTTTCTCCCAATGTAATATTTATTCACCCTTACTTACCTTATCTTTTATTGCTTCAGGTTCAGTTTTTTTGTGCAGATGCCTTCCTTCATTTACTTTATGCCACATTCTGATAGTGAGTGATCCCCAATTTTCATAATTTCTTAGCTCATTTCACTTTTAATTTGACCAAGTAATCAATTTGCAAACTGGCATTTGATAATCTCATCAATTAGATATTTTAGAAATGATTACTGAAGCTGAGACACAGAGGACGTGTACTGTATTGTTGTTCCAACTAAGCCACTGCATTTGGGGTGCATTAAATGATTCTCATAAATCAGGCATCAATTCCTGAGAAACATTTACCTGTCTTTTTATTCACCCACTGTTTTTTTTTTAACCTTATTTACGGGTTGTGTAGTTTTAAAGTCTAAGCTAATAGGTTCAAACCTGAGCCCACCCATAACAGAGTGTTGTTTTATTGTTTGTCAAACCTGTAAGCAATGACTACAAATTAAAAGACTTTTCAGGAAAACAACATGAATACAAGGAGAATGTGCTTGCATGGAACCAAAGCTGGACCCCCTAAGCAGCAGTGTCTAAAACCGCAGAAGAGAAATATGAAGTACTGTACCTCATATTCGTAGCTGAAATCCTAGAATTAAATCGGCAAGTATACCTTAAGCAAATTACAAGACAGTGTAATGTGAATGTATAAGACAAGAATGATTACATAGTTGACACAGATATGACCTTTGTTGTTAGAAAAGGCTGCACATAAATGTAATGTTTCATTTCCAAAACAGATGTTAATCATTGAATTTGACACAGTGCTGGTTGTTGGGGAGAAAATCACTCTTGATGTGAAATAACACCTTCCTGAACATGTTTGCACAGTGGCTAATATTGTAGATGCACAGGTCTGGGGACCCAGGTACAGTACTCAGTAGTAATTGTATACTTTATGTGCAATTTGTACTTTCCCTCAATGTCCATGTGATATTCCTGTAGGTGATCCAGTTTCCTCTGCATCTGCAGATGGAGTTAGTGAAAGTGAATGTGTGGGTGCCCCTTGAATGTCCAGGTCTGTTCCTGACTTGTGTTCTGTAATGTTGGAACAGACTCGGGCATCCCATAACCATGTACTGTATTGTATTGGATAAAGCAATTTCAGAAAAAGGACAGCGTTATGAGTGTAAAACAATTTGTTTAAGGCATCATATCTGATAAGAAGACTGCTACTGTACAGTATAAGTTACACATTAGTGTGAATGATTTACAGAAGATAGTAAAGTCATAGCTATATATGAAATCATCTTAATCTACTAAGTCAACAAAATGGAGTCATTCTTTTTTCTAAAAATCTTGACACCATTTGCCTAAATAATAACATTTGCAACTTGGTGTAAGCTGGCCTTATAAATTTATACTTAAAACACAACCTGTTTACATGTGCTTTATTTAGAGCCATAATATTTATGCTTTACAAGTAAGGAAATACAATGCATTTGGAATTGAAATATTTACTTTTTTATTTTGTAACTATTTGTATGTATCTTTTTTGTCTTAGTAAGTTGATTTTAGGGTATGCTATGGAGTAACTTAACCCAATTAAGGTATTTTAAGTCCTGTAAGTTATCACCTGGGTTTAGTGGCTGCGGTGAGGTATGCAATTGTAATGCAGGTTTTTCACAACTAGATGTAGGTAGATATGAACTTGTTGTGGTATTTTATATTATTGGATGAATGCAATCTCTGGCTTTGATATTATGGAATAGCCATATTTTTGTTGATTATGTAAACATTTTTACAGGTCTAATAATTAAAATATTTAACTTTCAGATTTGGGGATTAAGTCCCAACTCCCAATTTGACAACAGCATTTCAGCTTTAACCTAAGTGACTATATTTTTCTCATTTAAAATTTAAGATTTTCTGAGGAATATAGCTCTTATTCACCAAACTGAACCAAATGTTGTACCCATATTTATGATGAACGGTATAAATGTTTGAATTTAAAGCCAAGAAAGTGTGAAATACCTGCCGTACCATGTGTTGGTGTCTTCTCCCGTCTGCGCACACCTGTTGACCTTCCTCGCTCATATTCTGGTCCCAAAGGGATGCCTTCCCCTTCCACAAGAGTATAGTACTTCCCACTTTCGTGGTCCAGGAAGTAACTAGGTGATTCAGATCCCTTCATTCCAGATTTCCCCATATTGTACTTTGTAATGTCATCACATGACATCATGCCCATCTCTTCCCTGTTTAATGGCAAGTTACAAAACGTTATGTCATTTTCTGATTAAATACATCACTGTCAATATAAAAACCAATATTCAATATTAAGAGAAATGACGATCCAAATCTAGTATTAAAAGATTTAAACATTATAAAGACTTTTTTTGATAAAACCATTATCTCACAGCCATGCCATATGGACTTCAGAACAGGTAACCCACCTGAAGCTAAGTTTGTTCAGGCCCAGCCAGTACTTGGATGGGAGACCACCCATGAAAAGCTTGGGTTGCTGCAAGAAAAGATGTTGGCGAGGCCATCAGCGGCACTGAATGTGCATCCCAATGCCCCATTGCATTGACAAGAACAGTGTGTTGAAAAATGGCATTGTCCATCAGATGAGATGTAAAACAGAGGTACTGACTCTCTATGGTCATAAAAGATTACTGGGAATCCTTCGTAAAGAGTAGGGGGTATCCCGATGTCCTGGTTAAGTTGCCCAATTCAGCCTAGTCATTCTTGGACCTTAATCATTCCATTTCTCATAACTATCTCTCACCCCTTCATCACCTAACAACTAATGTGCGGTGAGCAAACTTGCGCAAAAATGGCTACCGTCGCATCATCCAGGTGGGTGTTAAACATTGGTGTTCATTGAATTGGCTCCCCATTCACTGGGTAAAATGCTTAGAGTTGCAAAAATATTTCTTATTATTACAGTGAGATGACTCAATAATTAATGGTCTAACTGCCAAGTAACACATCTGTAAAAAATTTCTCTGGGAATATGAAGACTACTGGAACTGGACTTTATTGTAATTGTAATTTCTACAATTGATCACCTACTAAACCCAGGTAACTCACAGGAATGCCTCCTAAGTACTTGCAATAACACCTGTGAGGCTATCGCTGTATTTTTCAATCAAAAAATTAATGATATTAGAAATAACATAGTATATCTCCAAAACACTAAGGATCCTCCTAAACCCCAGCATCCTGTTATAAACCAATTAAACTCTTTCACTAGGATAGATTTACCTGATTTACAAAAAATAATATCTCAATTAAAATCCTCCACCTGCGTCCTTGACCCAGTACCAACAAGGCTTTTCAAAGAAGTATCAGGCGTGCTAATTGATAATGTTCTGGACATAGTAAATTCGTCATTAGATACGGGGGTCTTCCCAGACTGTCTTAAGACTGCTGTAGTTAAACCCCTTCTTAAGAAACATAATCTTGACCCCTCGGCCCTTGAAAATTTTAGACCCATCTCTAACCTGCCTTTCTTAAGCAAAGTTCTGGAGAAAGCAGTCATTATGCAGTTAAATGACCACCTAAATAAACATGCTATTCTTGATAAATTTCAGTCGGGTTTTAGAATAAATCACAGCACAGAAACTGCACTCGTTAAAGTAGTAAATGACTTGCGGGTGAATGCAGACAGAGGCCATATATCGGTTCTCATCCTCTTAGATCTGAGTGCTGCATTTGACACTATTGATCATAATATTCTTAGAAATCGCCTTAGTCAATGGGTGGGCCTCTCTGGCAGTGTCTTAAATTGGTTTGAATCCTACCTGACAGGGAGAAAATTTTTTGTTAGTTGTGGTAATTACAACTCAAAGACACATGATATCCGATTTGGTGTTCCACAAGGCTCTATCCTGGGTCCGCTGTTATTCTCAATCTACATGCTTCCGTTAGGTCAGATTATCTCAGGGCACAACGTGAGCTACCACAGCTATGCTGATGACACACAGCTGTATTTATCAGTAGCACCTGATGACCCCGATTCTATTGACTCACTAACACAATGTCTGACTTGTATCTCAGAATGGATGAATAGTAACTTTCTCAAGTTAAATAAAGAGAAAACTGAAATCTTAGTGATTGGCAATAATGGATACAATGAGGCTATTAGAAATAAACTGGATACATTAGGATTAAAAGTCAAGACGGAGGTAAAAAGCTTAGGGGTAATTGTTGACTGTAATCTGAATTTTAAATCGCATATTAATCAGATCACTAGGACAGCATTTTTTCACTTAAGAAACATAAGTAAAGTTAGACCTCTTATATCACTGAAAGATGCTGAGAAATTAGTTCACGCGTTTGTTTTCAGTCGACTAGATTACTGTAACGCACTCCTCTCAGGACTACCCAAGAAAGACATAAATCGTTTGCAACTAGTGCAGAATGCAGCTGCTAGAATCCTAACTAGGAAAAGAAAATCCGAACACATTTCTCCAGTTCTGATGTCACTACACTGGTTACCTGTGTCATTCAGGATTGACTTTAAAATTCTGCTTATGGTTTATAAAGCCTTAAATAATCTCGCCCCTTCTTATATATCGGAGTGTCTGACACCTTATATTCCAAATCGTAACCTCAGATCCTCAAATGAGTGTCTCCTTAGAATTCCAAGAACAAAACTTAAAAGAAGTGGTGAGGCGGCCTTCTGCTGCTATGCACCTAAAATCTGGAATAGCCTGCCAATAGGAATTCGTCAGGCTGATACGGTGGAGCACTTTAAAACACTGCTGAAAACACATTACTTTACCATGGCCTTTCTATAACTTCAATTTAACTTAATTTAACTTAATCCTGATACTCTATATGTTCAATTTCCTCATAATAACTATTCAGGGTAGCTCTACAGCCCGTACTGACCCCTACTCTCTTCTCTGTTTCTTTTTCCGGTTTCTTTGTGGTGGTGGCCTGCGCCACCTCCACCTACTCAAAGCTTCATGATGCTCCAACAATGATGGATGGACTAAAAGGCAGAATTCTACGTGACCATCATCATCAAGCCTTTCCGTGAGAACCCCAAATCCAAAGAGGACTGTTTCATTTATGTTAGGTAGAATGCCCAGTGGGGACTGGGCGGTCTCATGGTCTGGAATCCCTACAGATTTTATTTTTTTTTCTCCAGCCGTCTGGAGTTTTTATTTTGTTTTTTCTGTCCCCCCTGGCCATTGGACCTTACTCTTATTCGATGTTAATTAATGCTGATTTATTTTGTTTTCATATTGTGTTTATTTTTCTATTCTTTATTATGTAAAGCACTTTGAGCTACTGTTTGTATGAATATGTGCTATATAAATAAATGTTGTTGTTGTTGTTGTTTATTATTATTATAATTGGCATTCTTTATTACATTTTTACAAGTTTTTCTGATTTTTTTTTTAATGCAATTACAGTTTTTCTGGATCACAGAATTAATTTCCAACCTTGCTTACTTTCTAAAATGTTTTCAGAAAGTTATGAATATTTTGTTTCTTATTTTGACAACATCTTAATTTTAATGCATGCCACCATTTTAGAAGTTCCATTGTTAGGATGCATTTCCATTTGCCAGGAGCATGATCTCAGAGGTCACAGCGCCTGACATCACTTATGCGATGAGTTGAAAGGTCACCTGTGGTGACCCTTCATCATCCAAGTTTGTGGATAATTCAAAAGAAATCTCTAGTTGTTGTTTTGTGCTTTATTAGTATTAATAGATCCTCTTTTGCTTTGATTTTTGATTTACAATTAGGGTTTGACAATAGATAAGATGGATTCTTGGTTATGATCTTTTTTCTTATATTTATTGATGTTTCTCCTTCAAATTATCATCATTATTTAAGACTTGCTTCCTTTTTACAGCAAATAACAATTATCATGAAAATAGTGTATATCTTGAATAATTGAAAGGGTATACACAGTCAGGTATGAAATAAGAATGAGATGTTTCTAGCTGCCTATGCTGTTACACAATTTACTCAGCAATTACACTACAATAATGCTTAGTTACACTATGGTTATGCAAGTAATTAATGAGTAATTGCAGTGTAATTACACTGTAAAAAAAACAGTTTTTATTGTTATTATTGAAATGTTATTATATAGAATGATTTCAGAAATAGGTCACACCTTAATAAGTTCTGTTTGTAGCACATTAATATTTATTCAACATTGATCAACCTTTGTAAACAATATGAGCTCTTAATACACAGAAGCAGGTTGCCAGAATAATAATTTTATTGAGTTTTGTAAATTACATAACAATTAATTAATTAATTTAATTTATGTCAGAAATACAAAGTTACTGTACATCTTACTCTAATCATATTAGTCAACCCCACTCTTACTGGTATAGGGTGCAAGCTATCAAAAGATTTAATGTAAAGGGTATTTGGTATGGAAAATAATGCAATGTTAGGAATGCTGCAAATTTGGAAACCTAGCATTTTTATTAGTTTAAAATTTTATCTGAAATTTTAACAGACATTTTGAGACAATATCAAAGACATTTTCAGCACATGATGCTATAAAACCCTGACAGTTTATAGTGCTACCCTGATGAAAAATACACCAAAACCCTTCTAAGAAGGGTCAGAGGAGATCACCAGTTTATATTGATTAAAATGATTTTAATGGCATCATATGCAAACATCTATAACTGTGCCCTTTGCATTTTCTGGCTGCATCAAACCCATGATGTCACAATTTTGTTAATATCTTGGATCTGAGCAAACACTTAAAGACAGCAAAAATGACAAACAAAAAGAAAATGAAAAGATTATACAACAAAAGCCAATGCAAACTGTGTGGTGGACCTCAAAATTTCACAAAGTCTATTTAGACAATAAAGCTTCAATGACCAAATTTTAGAGTATCAGGGCAATGCCCTGAGAATACATCAATCTAGCCTTTCAAATAAACATTACTGTGGTGAGTATCAGCCAAAAATGTGCCTATTGCTACCAATGGATAGTCATTCACACTTACCTGATGCTATATTATAAAAAGTAATGCACTTAGATATATTTCTTAATATTAAGTCAAATGTAAGGAACATGATACAAGCACAACTTAACTTATAGACAGTTTAATGGATGTCATGCAGAGACTGGCACCCTGGCCGGGACTGAACTGATATCCTTACCCAGTCAGGAAGAAAATATAACAGAAGGATCGAGGAAGACAATTCTTTCAGGACATTTTCTCTCTAAAATGCTAGGTAGCAGCTCCCCTGGTTTAGGACTCCCACACAGACTCCTGAAGGGCATGGTGGAACCTGTAGTCCCATGATACAACCCTGTGGGGGCGCCAGTAGGAACTGACAGGATTAACAATCTCTACTTTTGAATTCTAATTGGCCTACAAGTACTTCTATTGGGCTATGCCCTATAACCGGAAGTACTCCCGGGTCTAAGTTAAAAGAGACCACTTAACCTCATCCATAAGAGTTGGAGTTGGGAGGAAGAAGGACAAAGCTCATCTGGGAGGTGTGGAGAAAAAAAGAGAAGAAAAGAAGTGTATTATGGTTTATTTATGCCTTGTTTAAGCCTTTGTACAAGGAATTTATAAGAATAAACTTTCTGTTCATGTTGACTTTGTGTCTGTGATATTGCGTCGGGGTGCTGCAACGCCCTCTGGTGGTCACAACAATTAACATCCACTAACACCTAAGGAGTAAAAATCTCAAACACAAATATGTAAACTTTTGTCAGGAAAGCAACAGTACATTGCCTTTGCTTTTATTTTATTTTATTTTTTTTTTGTTTTTCCCCAATCCCTTACCATTGTCCTGTTTACATTTTATTCTCCAAGTCCCTTTTAGGTGCTGCTGTCATTAGCTCCACAGCGATCTGAGAGAACTATAAAAGACTCTTGAATGATTAGAAGGCTCCTGCTTCATTGCCTAAGTTTAAGTTAACTGGTCCATTTGTTGTTCTTGGTTTCTTTACATAAAGTAGAATGTTTCATTTGGTGCAAATTGCTGTAATTGTAATTGTAAGCTGTGTTTCATTTAGATACCTTTAGTATAGTTATTTTGTAATTTTGACCTTACTTTTTGGCTTTAGCATTAGGATTTTCCACTTGTGTCTTGCAAAATAATGTTTATTTTTATTGGTGTTTTATTTTTGTTTTTTGCATCTTATGTCATTTTATTGGACGTTCTTATGTAGGTTATTTATTCCTTGTTTTCTGTATATTTGCTCCTAAATATATACATTAAATTCTTCTTATTTAATTATAGATATTTAATTATTTATTTTATATTCTGATTAAGTGTACACTTCTGAGAATGATTTCTTCATAAAATTTAACACATTTTTTGTATTATTGTTTTTGTTTATTTTTCTTTAATAAATGAACATCATAGCAAATTTAACATTTGGGCATTTTTTGCAAAGCATTGCTAAGAGAATTTGCCAGCTCTTCTTGTAATTGTGTGTTAATGTGTTTGCTTCGAGGAGCAAATTTAATCCAATCCAAATTGATCTGAACTGCATCAGCTCTTCTAATAGAAAATAATATTTCCTTGAATTTGTCCCCTGTTAGAGCTGATTTGTGCCTTCTACATTATTGGAAATGTAATCGATACTGCAGTAAGACTTCCTTAAGTCTTCAAAACAAGGTGCATCCTTTTTTAAAATCCTATTTACTGTAATGCACACTTTTCCAATGCTATATACATCATTGATATTAGCCTACAAGGTCATTAAGAGCTCTCTTGGCCTCTTTATCCTCCTACTTTGTTACCAATATGACATTTTCGAAATGTTCTTTGCTCTCAATAAGAGGTATTACTACTGACATACTGACATCTGAGTGGATCATTCTTCACCTTTCCACAAGTTCAAAAGATGGCAATTGACAGCAGTACAATATGATTAATAAATAAAATCTCAAATTAATTGTCACCAAAATGAACTTGCTTATTTTTCAGTAGACTTGCTAAATATGTCCAGCTTTTAAAACAGCTTTTTTATTCCTTATATTTCCTATTTCATGTAATATTGTGCATTAAAGTAAATTTCCTCAAAGAGCTGATTGCAACAACAAGCTTGGAAAAAATTTCACTGTTAGTAAATAGTTCATATCATATATTTGTGTCTTTCATAACTGACTAAATCATATTATCTAAATAATATGAACGCAGTTCTTCTAGAGAGCATATCCTACTTGCAGTAAAGAGGATGCAGCAAGGTCTTTTCAGTGAAATAAATTATTATACCTACAATAACACCACGGCTTTTGTTAAATTTGACGATAATTTTTTCATTTCAGGTAATGAAAATGAAATATGAATATTTACATAATTTCCCATATTACAACATGTATATTGCTTAAATAGAGAGGTGCAGGTAAGAAGGCAGAAGATTTTTGGAAACTGTTCTCCCACTCCTAAGTAATCAGTCTTCCCAACCAACACCGAGACTGTTATCCTATTCAGGGTTGCTGTGGGCCGAAGCCTATTCAGGCAGCAATAAGTACATGGCAGAAACCAATTTAGAGAGAGCACTCTACATCCTTTGGCTTTTAATAAATAATAAATAATCTGCCTTTTATCTTTCAGAAGGCAATGTATCATTTAATAATAATATTAATCATCTGTTCTTTTCAAAACGTACATATTGAATTCTGTGCTGCAGGAGGCCATAGTCTATCAAGACTTCATCAAGAGCAAGGAAGCACACAGCATATTGATATTTAACTACATTTTGTAATGCTTTACATAGAAGGCACTCTCCTGTCTCTTAAGGCCAAGTGTTCAGCTGGAACCCTGTTCACCTTTGGCCTTCAAAGTGCTCATTTGAATATTTGAGTACTGTAGCAGCCCACCTTCAACGGCTGGGTATGTTTATGACACACCATTGCCTACCATTTTCAGGGCCAGTTGATCTTGTACGCGAGTTGTTATACACTACTTAGTGGGTTGTGACTTCCATGGCCACCATGCTGCTAAAACACTGAATCTTTTTTTATTCATTAACTACTAGAAAAGGTGGAAACATTGAAAAAAAAACACTTGTTCCAATTTCTATTGAACCAAAGAAATTTCCAGCCTCTAGCTGGCTGCCATTCATTTTACAGATTGATTTTAATAAATAAATAAATGAAAGAGGAGCTTGATGCAGACCTAGGAACCTTTCAGTGCACTTCATTTGAGAAGAAGATCCAGAGAAGCAGTAACACCAAACTCTCTCCTTACGTCTCTCCTAATTTGGGAAGCTTCCACTAAATGAACCTGGAAAAGGTTAAGTGCTGTTGGCCGGTTGAACATGCAACTGGTTCTACAGTTGAGGATAACATGACAGAGTGAATGGAATTTATCAGAGATTTCACTTAGTTAGCTAGTCACCAGCTGTCATGAATTAAGATTGAATTTAATTTGTTTGAAGCATTTAACATTTTTCTTGCTGAGAATTGGATTTTCTAGGGATGTTTTTAAGCATGCGTCATACATACCTAGGAGATTAAGTTTAAAAGTATAACATTTTAATGTAGTATTTTTTGTTTACCATAACACCATCTTTGTTTTGGATGGATGTCACCATTTAGTGGCTTCATTGCTGCTGTACATGTCCCCAAGTTGCTAGGTACATTGCCCTGGAAGTTTTGTCATTGTCATCATCTCCTTGACAATATATAAGACTGCAATTTTGAACCTGATGCTATCCAGCTTTGTGGATAAACAAAAGAAACGCATGCTTGTGTTAATATTGAAATTCCCACCCTGAAATTCTTGACAAGTTATTCACTCTCCTTGAACATCCATCCATCCATTTTACAACCCATTGTATCCAAACACAGGGTCACGGGGGGTCTGCTGGAGCCAATCCCAGCCAACACAGGGCACAAGGCAGGAACCAGTGCCAGGCAGGGCACCAACCCACCACAGGGACAATTTAGAATCGCCAATCCACCTAACCTGCATGTCTTTGGACAGTGGGAGGAAACCGGAGTACCCAGAGGAATCCCACGCAGACAACATGCAAACTCCATGCAGGGAGGAACTGGGAAGCGAACCCGGGTCTCCTAACTGCGAGACAGCAGCGCTACCACTGCACCGCCATGCTGCCTCCTTGAACGTTGTTAGTTAAAATAGACACACATATATGGTATGAACTGTTTACTAACAGTGGCATTGTTAGAGTTGGTGCTGTGTAATATGATGTCCTTCCTCCTTTGCAGTACAAATCAAGATACTTGCTTTCTCAACTGTCTTTAGTCAAGCTGGATAAGTGTTCGCTTTGGACTCAGAGACTTTGGTAGTGTGGCCAGCTTGTCTGGGTGAGGACATGAAACAAAGAGAGAGGTGAGAACCGGAGTGATTTCTCATCAGTGACATAACGAATAAAAAGATTAGATTCATCTGCCACTCCAAGTAAGACATACTATAAAAGAAACATAAATGTCAGCTAGAAACAGAGAAAAAAGCAAGAAAACTGGAATGTTTTTCAGACCTAAAAAGGGACATGCCAGTGAAAATATCAATCTAGGGGTGCTTGGTGGGAGTAGTTGAAAGAATTAAATCTTCTGTGGACAATAAAAAACAAAGGGAGTACTTGTTACCTTCCTGTCCTCAATCCACCTGATGTGGCAACGGGCAAACAGCAACACGACCTCCAGAAACAGGTACAATTAGGGATGGGTGGACTGGGGGAAAATTTACTAAATAAATGGGCATGGATTTATGCTAATTAGGAATGGGATTATGTCTGAGGCCAAAAATAAAATAGGACTGGAGACAAAAATCATTTTCAATAACTAAAGAGGAAATGTGCAGTGAGCCGGACAGAAAGACACAAGGAGAGGTAGAGGGGTGAGTATCCCTTTATCGAAAAAGGAAGAATACTTGAAATTGCATAAAATCGCATACACAGCACAAAGTACACCTATAGTTGGCATCAATTAATTATATTAAAAACAGGGACTGGGCAAGAAAATGCTTATGGACCACAATTTTGCTGAAAAAAGCAAGTGTAGATGTTCCCTTTTGCCTGCACATGTTATGAAAACGCAAGGTCAAGAAGAAACAAACTTCATGACCTGCCTGATAAATTTTCCTCCCTACTGAAACAACAGGGCTGGTTCCAAATGCAGGGTCGATTCCTGTCTTGTGCCCAGTGATGCTAGGATAGGTTTCAGCCTCCATTATTGTGACTCCATTTAAGCACAGCTGATCATGTGTGGATGAATAAAACATCAGGTATAATAGCAGGACCTGTTTTCACTTTCTGATTGCCAAAACGGGGGTGAAAGAGCCATGTCAAGGGAAATGACAAACAAAATAAATGGATGAAGTAGCAATGCCTGCACAACTTAATTTTTGTTTAAACTCTTGTTTATTTATTTAAAGTAATATTAAGATTTCACTAATCATATGATATATGTAATGACTACAAAAAAATGTAAGGAGATTCAAAGAGCTTCTTCATCTACAGTGTGATATATTATGCTTTTATTCAGGGACACAGATACCAGCATTTAGGAAGAGCTAATGAAAACCCACAATGCTTTCATGAAACCCGATTCCAGCAGACTAATTAAATCAGTATGCAAAGTGTTTTTTTAGTACTTGCACATGGATCAAAAAAATTACAAGAAACAATCTTTATCTTTGTATTAACATCCTTAATTCAGCGTTGTCCCTTGCACATTTACAAAGTAGCAGAGCACCACATGATAATGCTCTCTTGTATGTACAATCAGATCAACAAGATGAACACAAGTCCAAACGTGAGGTATGATAATTTGGCTTACCTTGGTCCATATATCCCAGAGACAGGAGAGAGAATGAAGACATCGTGCATGTTGGAGCCATCCACTTTTGAAGTGACACCCATTGTGCTGGTTGGTGTGGTTGAACAGCTGGTTGGACTTGTTGGAAGAGGCTACAGAAAGAGTCCCAAAAAGAGTTAATGTCTCCAGGCGTACACAAGTCTTCAGCAGACAGACATCAATCTAACTTCAATATATTCAATCAATCCTCTGTGAAGGTCTTTTGGCCATGAAACACCAGCCTTCAGTAAGATTTATATGGCAGCAAGAAGCAGTAATGGTCACACTTTACACACACACACACACACACACACATTTACAGACATTAAATAATATGTGAAAAAGGCATGGTACTGAATTGAAAGCTGATTTTTAAATTCAGGGGCAAAAATGACTTGAATTTTATGCAACCATTAAACCTTTTTCTGATTATATTTTCTGTTTGATAGATCAAGAGGGTCCGAGCCAATCCCAGTAACTTTGGGCACAAGACAAGAACCATTCTGGACAGAGTGCTATTCCATCACATGGCACACTCACATATGCTGGGCTGATTTAATGCTTCCTATCCAGTTATAAAATGTCAAATTGATCAAATTCCACATAGAAAGAATTAAACTGAAGTCTTGGGAGCTCCACTTTCCTGAAATGAGCTCAGGAGAAATGAAAATGGCTGGATAAAAAGGGCAAGTTATGGTTAGACATCTGTTGTCTTGAACAGTGTTGTTTTTAATTTTGAAGACAGTTATGAGAGTTACTTACAACTGTCTTTATGAGTGCTGTTTTCAAGCTATCGGTAGGTTATAGGCTGATTGGAACAAAAATATTTTACTGTTTTGAATTTTTATGTTGTTTTTAAACTAAGAAATTTGATTAAATAAAGAGCCAGTCCTTGATTACATATGACAACTGATTGAAAAGTGTGACCATGCTGCCTTGGTACATATTCCAACTACGCAGTGCTGGAAGAGGCATGATCAAGGGCTTCTGACTGTATGCCAGCAATAGGTCCAATTTTTCTTTACTCCTTGGTTTTGTTGTGTACAACAGATGAATCTCTGCTTCGCAGAGGCAGCAGCAAGTGATGTAACTTACCAAGTGAGGCAAAGATATGTGATTGGGCTTTGTGTAAAGGTTTACAATATTGACTTAATCATATGGAACAGACAATAAGCTCGGCAATTGTATTCAGATGATGGCAGATTTTCAACCCCCGATAATGAGGTGAGAAAAGCTGCCTTGAAGACGATATTAAAAAATTGACATTTATAACACTGAAATATGTATATAGAGTTTGAACAAGTAAAGTACTTTGGAAACGAGAAAGTCTCCAACCCAGAGGAATCTTCACATGTAGAATGACATGTACTATAACTACCAACTTTCCAATTCATCTTTCATACATCAAAATTGTCTTAGTTAAAACATTTTTGACTAAACATATATGATTATTTATTTCATTTTCCAACATGATTGTCTAATTTAAGGTCACAGAGAGGTGTTTCACAGTGTGTGCAAAGCCCTCCTCATGCTCACTCATATAAAATGATTTACAGTTACCTGTTAATCCAACTCAAAGTTTGTATTCTTCATTTTGGCAAATACAGGGAGAATGAAACACTTGCTGTTAAAAGCACTGATGTCAGGATGGGAGACTTGATCCTGAGATTAAAATAGACATCAGCATTTATCTGGAAACCACCCTTGCAAGCAACCCAGGAGTAGCCAAACATTTCCATTTCCGTTTTTCTTATTTCCATCTATTACATAGTCACAGAATCTTGGCCACTTTCTAATCTCCACGACGGAGGGAAACAGTGAGCTAGCGTTTGACAAAGAATCCATAAGCTAACAGCTACTGACCCCTTACACCAGCAATTGCCTGCTCCTTGTTGTTAATCTTTTTGGAAAGATAATTAGCTTTGAATGGATTTTGCCTATTTTCATTAATTCTGTAATCACTCACAACTGAATGGATAAAATATATTAACAGACTTGGAAAATTATGACACCTAATGAATGAAAATGGTAATTTGCTAATTATCAATACCAACTTCCTCCTTTGTTATTACCTTAGCCCTGGCACTTTTTATAAAACTCTGACAATGAGATTACAGACTTAAAACATAAGTGAGAGAATGTGAAACAAAACAAGATTGTATTTTTTAAAACAGAGCAACATTTAAAAGGAGCTGGTGCAACTAGGATCAAGATGAGGTCTACGTTTTACAGCAAAACTATGATTAAATATACAGACTTAAAAAAAATCACCTGACATCTCTTGTTCTTACAGGCGGGTATCTTTATTCAATTCAAGATATGGTTTGGAATGTTCTGTGCTAAGTGCAGCACATGAAAGTTGGGTGTTGTGGCATCATGTGTGTTTAAATAACAGCATAATGTATATCAACTTAAAAAAACACTTGCTGGAAACATCTATAAGTCCCAAATTGAGGTAATATTTGACCAACGTCAGGGACATCTTTTCTTTGACTACATGGACTCAGTGGCACATCTTCTAAAGCACTTAAAGGAGCAACAATAAAGTATTTGGCTGTGTAGGTACTTGCCTGATGACTTTAGTATTACTGTATATGGCAATCTTTCCTTATGCCTTCTAGTAGAATATCAGATGTTTCCACCCAGGGAACTACATTATCTTCTTATTGTTGCCTCTGTCTATTAAATTTCTTATACCTGACAAGGACCTTGTCACAACAACAAGAACAGCTCCTCACTGCATCTTATATATTCACACATGTGCAAATAGAAGGTTCCAGACTGAAAAGCCTTAACCACTGGGACAAGAAGGGACACTATTGCTGATGAAACATCTCTCCCTCTCTTCACAGTTCAGAGGGATATAGGCTGGACAATGAATGACCTCAAGTCTGGTCTTGCGTCATCAGACACAAGAAGGAGGCAGTCAGTTATAGCAACATTCCTTCAGAGTCATTCCTTCCAAGTCTTAGAATAAAAAAAGGGCCCTCTGGCTCTCAAATAATATATTTAATATATATATATATATATATATACACAAAAGGACATACAAAAAGTTTCTGCACTTTTATATATTTTTGTTGGAAATGGTGAAGGTGGGAGGAGTAGTATTTGGACATTAAAAAGTTGGTTTGACACTGGGAAAATTGTTTTACAAAGGAAGGTGACTATGCAAAAAAATGTGTTGTCATTTGCTTTTGAAATTTAAAATAAATAGAGTTAAAAAAACGTGCGGATACATTTTGAACATCCCTCGTATATAGTTTATGTGTACTGTATATATATATATATA
>JANRMT010062790.1:52175536-52192593 GCA_026402145.1 Polypterus bichir lapradei | reverse complement strand
ATTTCCCTTCATTAAATACAGTTGTTTACCTACTCTTTATCACTTCAAGTTTCACTTTCAAAAGAATGGCCTTTTTAACTTCCTTGGACTTTTCCAATTGCCTCACAGTGTTTCTGGCCGTGGAAGTGGTTCAGATAATGTAAAAAGACATGTGAGCAACACAAGTGACAAGCTGAATGAGCCATAGCATGTGAACACAGCACCTTAAGTGTGAATGGCTGAGAATGTAACTGTGCCTCACAAACATCAGGCTGTGCACCAACCATACAAGATGAAGGAACATTAAACTAACTGTTTACATTTGAAATCATCCTGGACTCAGTGTTCATAACTAGAAAAATTCAGATTCACTGTGGTTCATAAAACAAAAAAGGGAATTAAGTAGGGTCAGTAAAAGTAAAGTCAAGTCAGTCCATAAAGGTCAGACATCTTCCCAGGGGAACTAATAAGAGCAGTATACCTGGTTCAGTTTCCAGAATGATGGTCTATTAAATGTCTCCAAGTTGCCACAGTATGTAATATATGTGTATATGGTATATCCCAGCAACTCCAAATTGGATTAAGAGGGTTTCATAATGAGTCAATATAATATAGGACTGCCGAAACCACTTACTATAATTCAGGGTTCCAGGCATCAAAGTTTATCTAGTGAGCATCAGGCCCAAGGTTTAAGGCCCATCACTCGAAGGGGTGTCAAGTCCATTGAAGGGCCCATTCACACCCATACTAATACTCACACCAGGCAAGTTAAAAATAACTTCTTAAATTAATTTGCCTGTCCTTGAGATACGGGGAAATAATCCTGAAAACCAGATGAAAGGGGAATGTGCATACTCAGGCAACAACCAGGCACATGACTTAAACTCAGAAAACTGTAAGTTATTGCCAGTAACCATCGCGGCTCAATGGATGAAGCATATGTACTGTATGTGCAGATACCTGTTCCTTATGACAATAATAACAAATTATTGTGAACTCCGCCACTTGAAAATTAATTGAGTAATGAAGACTTTTCATGTAGAAAAGTTCACATTTATTGAAGTGTGTTATTTTGTACTCCAGCAAGATCTTGACGTAATCCACACCTTAAATATAACTAAAGAACATTCCTTTTTTTAACAGTATAAATACACGGATTTGTATTGCTTGGGTTTCAGCATAAACAGGGGAATTATTTGGCATTTTCAACCGAGAAGACAAGCACAGCACAAGAAACAGAACTAGAAAAATTTCCTCGAAGCTTACTTGCATACACCGACTGCCATTTCTACATATTGTAGGTAAGTTAAGAGAGCTTTTAGGTTATTCTTTACAATGAAGTTGCATCGACTCTCATTATGTCCAGATATTACCTCATTCTGAGATAAATGTTTTCCCACAATCTGGAGAAGGAAATGATAAAAATCCAAATACAAAAAACAGTACCACTCAACTGCACCTAATTTTTTGTGTGTACAGGTTCATTGTAAAATATTGTACCACTTGCTTTAAATTATATTCAGAGCACAGCCTTTTCTTTTAATACTTCAGAAATATAACAAGAGGCCGCTTTGCTGGATCAAGGCAGGCACGCTGCATGAAAATGATTTAGCATAATACCCTTCTAAAAATAGCAGCTATGTAATCTAGGGCTCCCTCTGCATTCAACTGTGCTGCTACGTTTTGAAAACTGTTTCATGAAAAAGTCAAGACCTTGTTGGCACTTCCACTTTCATTATTATTATTACTTTTTATTCAGGGTTTGCCAAGCAAAATACAGATGCAAAGGGGAATAAATGGATGATGGAATACTACACTTTTTTTCTTTTTTACTGAACTGGAACAATATCAAAGCAGCAACACACAAATGAATTAATGAAACAATTTGCATTTAACTTTCATTATTATTTTACACTGTTGTTCACCTGCTTTATTGCAACAGTCTTACATCTTATTTGAGCAAAAACACTCAGTTGTAAGGCAGTCCTTAACACTGAATATGATTCAGGTTACACATATGTTAGAACGTTACTATATTTGAAGCCTAGGACACTCATCAATCCTATCTGCCTAAATTCTCCAAAATGGCATCAAATCTAGATTTGAAGATCTCAAAGCACTAATAACTACCACACTACTTGGTAATTTACTCCTCACACTGTACTTACGTAAAGAAAAGTTTCATATTTTTGCAAAATGTGCTCTTAAAATGTTTTCACCACTGCGCCCATGTTCTCCTTAATGAATTTATTCTAAAATAACAGCCAGAATACACTGTACTAAATTCCATCAATAATTTTCAAAAAATCAATCTTATCACGTTTTAATCCCAACGTTCTTAAACTTAAAAGGTTCTTTCCTTATAACCCATACCTTGAACTCTTGCTGTATTTTCTGGAATTTCTTTAGTATATGTCCTTATTTTTAACATGGACCAAAACTGCAAACAGTACTCCAGTAAACAACTCTACACATCATGCTATATATACAGTATGACCTAACATCATATTAAACTGCTTAATCATTTCTATATACTGTCTGGATGTGGGCAGCAATGAGTCCACTATGACTTTGAGGTCCTTCGTTTAAGGTGTAACCTCCTATGATGTATTTAAATCTAAAATTTTTATTTCCTATATATAATACTTCACATTTATATACATTAAACCTACTCCGCCTAACACTATGCTGTTCAGGTCACTCTGTAATGACTCTCAGATTCTGTAGTATTCGCCCTTAAACCTGGTTTAGTATTATCTGCACACGTGACCAACCTGACATTTATATTCTTATCAAGATCATTCAGGTATATTACAAAGAGTGCAAACCACAACAATAATCAATAACAGACACAATTTTTAACATCACCAACTCTTTGCTTCTGGTGAATGAGACAACCATTTTAACACACTTAAGTTATTCCCTAACGTTTCATGCAGGACCTCATTAAATGTGCCCTGAAAATCAAATCCATGCTGACTGACTGCTTACTAATATACCCATCTGATCTTTTTCTTAATAATAATTTACTTGTAATGCACATTAATCTTACTGGACTCAAATATTAAGGTTATTATAAATAATAAATATTATTATTACAGAGCTTTTATATAAAGGGATAACTTTTTCTAACTTCCAGGTTTAGAAATTTCCTCAATGTGCAGTGATTTTTGAAAAATACACATCAAGGGTTTATATACTATATGTGCTCATAAACCTCATACACTTTAGGATAAAAGTTATCTCCATCCATCCATTATCCAACCCACTATATCCTAACTACAGGGTCACGGGGTTCTGCTGGAGCCAATCCCAGCAAACACAGAGCAAAAGGCAGGAAACAAATCCCGGGCAGCCCACCGCAGATTCTGGAAATTGTTTTTTTTTTTTTATTTCAGCATATTTAATCTAAGCAGCATTTCTCCCTCTACAATTTATAAACTACTAAGTACCTCCCTAAAAGTCAATGCAGCTGCTGAAATATATACATATTGTCACATATTTACATCACCTTCTGGGCTCATCAGAGGTAAGCATGACTACCCCAGGACACAAAGGGGCACAATTTTTACCCACAAATGACCCTGCCCCTTCCGGTCTACGAGCTATAAAAGCAAGACACTCATGGAAGGAGGCATCTCATTTGGGAGATGAGCCTCCCACCCTAAGAAGCCCCGACCTTAAAGGCTGACTGCTCTCCAGAGCCTTTAAATACAGCCTATAGCTACAGTTTATTTTTGTTTGTTTACCACTCAGTCGAGCACTTGCTAATTTTAGCCGGCTTATTATTTTGAGCAAACAGGGTGGGCCGGTTAGCACCCCAACATTTTATCTTGAATCCTATCTTACCCTCGACCAGCAAAACTATATTATATAGATTTTACAATACAATAAATGCATATTATATATATATATATATATATATAGTATGTATACTATATATATATATATATATATATATACATATATACAGTATATATATATATATATATATATATATAATGTGTACTTTTTAACACTTTAAAACTTAAATTTAAATAAAAATTTAGAGTACTCATCAATATATTTTAGTTTGTTGTTCCTAATATACTTCACTTCCTCCTTGATTATTCTTTTTATACTAAAATACTGAAAGAATCTCTTTCAGTTACAATTCACCTTTTCTGCACTAATTCTCTCTAACTGCCTATTAGACTCCTTAACATCCCTTTTACTGTTGCTCTCATGCTCTCCTAAGCCCTATGGTTAGTAATGGATTTACGTCATACTCTTTATATAAACTGTTTTTGGCTCCTTATGTATCCGTTATGGACTTCTCTGTAAATTCTTAAATTTGCTCCACCCTTCCTTGACTAATTCCACATTAAAGAACACTATCCCAGTTTACCTTTTTTAAAATTTTGCTGCATCTGCTCAAAATTTTCCCTTAAACATAAAAGTTTTAGTTTGTGAATATGCATTACACCAACACACTGTGAAAACACAATGACAAATATTGACATTTGTTTAATTTAATAATATATTTCAAAGGAGAGTATATGCAGAAGAAACAAAGAGCATAAAGAAAAACTAGGCAGATGATGCTACAGTCCAAATAACAACCTTAAACATGCATGTAATGCAAACTACCACACCACTCACCAGAAGTATCATTATTTTAACTATTATTAATTAAAAGTATTTCATTGTGTAAAAACAGAAAGATTGATTTTGTATATGCAAGACTGTGACACATTACTTCAGTTTTTTGCAGCCATATTGTATTTCTCAATAGAGATAAGGAGAAAAAAGAATAAGATATAATAATTCATTGCTATTGTCATGACTATCATTAATCATAACATGCCAAAACATAATTTGACACTCTTATTACATATCTTTGAACCATTATTATATATAGTGCTTTCACAAATGATTGTGATCACATGCAAGACCAATCATAAAATTAATTTGTTCTTTCATTGGCAGATTCATTCTTTCATTTTATAAAATTTAAGTAGGGTATAAAGTGTATTGTAAAGTCAACATCTTAATACAGTTAACATAAAAATAATAATTCAAAAGAAAAATGAAAACATAATAGTAAAATGATTAGGTGTAAAATTAAAAGGTAGATGACAAAGGGCAATTTTGTAACCTCCTTTCAAACACAACAGTGCTTGCTGTTTCTTTTGTAAATCCTCTTGCCTTTCACATTAGAGCAAATCTCCTAATGGTTTTCTTCTTAGAACACTTGGGCACAATGACATCTAGGGACACAAAATCTACAGTAACAATAGCTGCATGATCATGATTGTCTTGAAATATTTATAGATTTACTGCATATACAGTATAGAAGAAGATGCATAGGGAATCACTATACAGGAAGACCATCGAAAGGGAATTATATCATTATGGTGATGTTCATTTGGGGCCTAAGGAAACTAGTCAAACTTTGTTAATAAAACTGCATTCAGAAAAAGCAGAAATTCTTAAATGTAGCTGCTTATTTCTTAAATACATGTTGCAAAAATATTGACTTAACGGCAAAAAAAATTATTTTATAAAATTGGTTAAGGTACCGATGCTAATTTTAATAGTGGCTTCAAACTATCACCTCCTAGAATAAATTGAAGAAAGTTCTGTTCAGCATTATTAGTAATCACCAACCAATGAATAGTAGTGGCTTTATAAAAATATTACTTTGAAGTACTGGCCAGGAACCATAACTATCTAGGGAGTTTCTAAATTATTCATTAATTTTATTATATGCGTCTAGGTGGTCAGTCAAAAACGGATTTACTGGGCTCTAAAGTGTGGGTAGTATTTGTGGCTGAGTGCGGGCTAGGGGGGTTACCTGTAGCGCAAGGGGTTTCCAGCGCACGTTCTTGAGAAGGGCAGGGGCAGAAGTCAGCGTGTTCTGGGGTCGCTTCTTCAGAGTAAGGATGACGCCGTTGGGGTCTTCCCGCAGTGCATTCACCAGATTCTTCAGCTGCCAGCCCACCTGGGGAGCAGAGACATAGTCCACAAAAACAAGGGCTAAAATCGTGCTGACTGGCAACTCGCAACCACTAGAACAATCCCATCTACCCAATCCTCTGATCATTCCAGTGTCCACATGCATCCCTTCCCATGCCCAATGAAGTCATCCCTCCTGACAATGGTTATGTCACAAATGACAAAGATAAGTATGTCACAGGTGATAAAATAAGAGGATAAAAAGAAAGTATTAAATGCCAGAAGGAGGTAAGATATTGTCAACTGCTATAATAACTTAAAAATCAGTTTATTACAAATACTATGACAGAAATCTAAATTAATAAGTGATTAGAAAAAGACTAATCAGCCCTGGGTAATTTGTAACAAAACTGAATCCAGTTCCAGATGGACATTGTAAAGCACATTACACTTACCCCCAAATCGTCCCTATATCCTACATACAGTATAAACAGCAACATGCATGTACTGTAGTGTATACATGTAGCTCCATTCTCTGTATGTGATACTTTAACAAACACCATAAAGGATTAACAGGGAAACAATGAGGATACACAAAACAGAACACACACATTAAGGCCACACCGAGTGTACATACTTTATTGACAATTTATTCAAATAAACAACACAATTTCCAAACAGAATTTTGACGAAGAAAGTGACTTACTGTCGGAAACGCAGTGAACTAATTTGGGTCAACTAGAATGGAAACTGTGTTATACGCCAAGTGGGCAGCATTACCTAACCAGCACAGTACTGAAAGAGGTGGCAGTCCAAGAAGGGACAGCAGTTTCCTCAGTGATAAATATGTAAAATCCTGATCTATATTCTGAGTATTTAGTCCAATCTACTGTATTCACAAGTCTGACAGAAGGAAGCTGTCATTATCTGTATCTCAAAAGGATTGAAGTGGGTGTTAGCTTGTCATATTTTCAATAGTGTTGACCTAACCTATTGTTTCTAAGAAGTGGGAACTCTAGCAAATGCTGAATGAAGGTTACGAAACAATAGCAAAGCAAATACACAATATAAGACTGCATTCATAGATTGTTCTAGCACAATGCTTCTATTTTTTCTGCTTGACTACAAAACTGAACTTCACAAAAAAACAACACTCTAGCTAGTATATATATCACATATTATAACATTTATCTTATAAATAGTGGGGACCCACTCTTCTCCTAGTAGTACCCACATCCCAACAATAGGTACTACTGTAATGCAGCAGTGCTTTGTGGGTATAGGTGCAGGCTGGCGAAAAGACGCAAGGCCCCAGAGTGTTTAATGGGGAAATTTGCTGATTGCTCAGTCTTAACACAGACATTCCCCACTGAGCATCGTGGGGCGTTTACTTTTACATTTACTTGCACCCATGAGGGTAAAAGGGGTCCGAGGACAGAAAGAGAGATGGGTTGTGAAGAAAAAGAAAAGAGATACAAATCCAGGAAGAGTGTAAAGAGAGAGAAAATAATTGGTTTCGAGTTGGTGTTAATGGAAGGTGATGATGCGGTCAGGGAATCCCCACAGAAGAGTGTCGTGAGAGGAGCTCTTGTTAAGAGTGGAAGCAGGAGTGACTGAGTATTCCAGGGATTCTGTAGATGCTGATGAAGGTAGCTAGGTTTTATGAGCTGTATGTGGACCACCACCAGCTCTGCTGATTATACCTGAGTAATGGATGAGGAGGGCAAAGCAAGAGAGGGAAATGCTGTGGAACAAGATAAAAGGCTAATTCTGACTCCGATTTTATCCTTGGTTTTAAAACCATTTATAGCCATTTTTAATGTTCTCAAAGAACATTGTTTTTATGGATTGTTTATTTATTGAAGACTTTCGAATTGCACTGCACTTTTTTTTGGACACTTGTTTGTTTGTGGGAATAAATGCACAATGCCGTTTGCACCAGTAACTTGTTGGTCGTGTCCTCATTGTCCTTATCTTTCTCAGTTCATGACTATCAAAGTTTTCAGGATTGGGAAGATGCCAAGACGGGTACCTGGGGCATACAACGTTTCTAAAGATTCTAGTCTATTAAATACCCTGCCATGTTTTGTCAAGATTTTGGCTACAACATATTTTAATACCCATGTCTACAATTTCTAATACTTACTGATCAGAATGAGTAGAAATCTGTTAACATTTGGTCAGACATGCAAATAAGATTTTAACTGTATACATATATGTGAGTCTATATACAGTATGTTGTGATATAATATCACTTTCTTTCTAAAGTTGTAATCTCTCATTCCATTCCCATGCAAAAAATCCAATCACATGAGAAATTCTCTCAGCTTAAAGTTAAAGCAAACAGAGGCAAAAAAAATTTTGCGTTACACAGAAATGTGAGGTCAATCACACAGGCAGCATTGATCCCTTCACCTTTGATTCGACTCCATATAACCTTTGGTTTCAGTCTGTTTTTCCTTAGTCAGAATTTGCTTATTTGTTATACGGGTGTGCTTTACAAACTTGGTTGCTGAATTTCTGAAACTACCCTAAGGGTAAGTAAATCTTTTGGTACATTCTGCTTTGTAAAGAGTAGCTGAATTCAGGGACATTTGAGAATTGAAACATTTCTCTTATCTGAAGTCAGGAAACAGAGGAGTCCCCAAGGAGCTGATTAATCTCTCTGAGAAAGTTTAAATATGCATGAGGACAGTGTTTCTTTTTGGGTTGTATAATGCATATACAAATGCTATTTAATTTATGAAATAATTAAAGTCTAATTATTTTTTTGTGTACACTGCAGGGATTTAACAGGTAAAAGAAATTTTGTGTGTTTTTGCCTTGTTCGAGTTCCTTAATTATCCCATGTGAAGTGGACCCAATCAGTAAAAACTTGCCCAGTATATCCACTGAACCACACTAGATGTACATTTCTCTGCTCATCTCTCCTGAAATACATGACAAGGTGATCTTTAAAGAAAAGTATTTTAGTTTTCCATCCACCTAATGCAACAACAGGCACAAGGTATAAAACAACACTGGATGTGATGCAAGACAAAACACTTAAATGTAAAGAGTTAGGGTGGGATTTGTAGCCAGACTGTTGGAGGTAACAACTGTGCCGGTGTACAACCCCACATATGATCTGTTTATTTCAATAATTTCAAAATAACAAGACATCTTTCCAAGAACAACAAGGATGCACAGATACTTCACAAAGCCTAAAAATGGCAGACATGTATTTCAACAGTGAAAAGAAAAAATCAGAAAGAATGGGAGAAAGAAACCTCTGTGTTTTGTTTGAGACAGCCACATTTACTGGTACTGGTCTCCCACCAACAAATACACCACCAATATCACCTCACCCTCTTACGCCCAGAATAACCCTTCATATCTAGCTGCAGACAGTACATTTCCATAGAGCTTTTGTCTCCTTCCACTACTCCCTCAGCTCTTAACTTCAGTTGAAAGCAGCCATTTAAATCCTGGTGTCAATTTACTTTCAAGGCTGGGGCTGACCGAGGAACTAGGAACACTTCCAGTGAACAGTGTCTCCTGCAGGCTGGTAAGTATAATATATCACCAAATACAAGCCTTCTAATAATTACTGGCTAGTAACAGTTTTTTCTAGAGTGGTACTGAAAACACCTACGCAAACTATGAGCACTGAGTCAGTGACTGTTGATTGCTAGAGATTGGAACATCTATAAACAGCATGTGAAGGTCGCAACTTAATTTGCAACTTAATTTGCACCAGCTTTAAACAGCTGGGCACAACCCACATAACAATGAGACTTCAATTTTTTTTTATTCTGTTGAGGATACGACTTTTTGTAATTGGTGTCAACATAAAGGAAAGCAGGCTAGCCCATAATCTCTTACCTTCCTGAAACACAGTATCTTATCCAAAGATCAACAATTCCTGTGTTCTACAGTATGTGACTGTTTAACATGGTACCTCACTCCCTCTGTTTTCTTTCATTTATTTAAAAAAAAATTCTTGGTTATTACAAGTACTTGCCTCCTGCTCCTGGTCCTTGATGATGGCCAAAATAACATCGGTTTTGAGCAACATAGCCCAGTAATTATTATGAGGACATGGAGAAAAAAGCAGGAGATGATCTCCTTAAAGGAGAAAAGAGAGACTGCTGTCTGTCAGTCAAGGTAGAAACCAGAAATTGAAATGCAACCAAAGCAGCAAAGTAAGGGGCAAGGCAAGTACAAAGGTCAAAGACAAAAGGGAGATTGGTACAAAAACAAAATCCTGCAATTAATCTCTTAAAATCTGGCTAACACTAAGAATTTTTGGCCATAAAGACAGATGGATACCGAACACATTAACTGCCATCTAATTTTTTAGTGGAAGGTATATTGATGTCACAGATTTTGACGAGCGTAATCACTTGGAAAATCATCAGTAAACATTCAAAATAGTCGCACCCAAAAAAGTGTCATGGTAAACAAAAATAAGAAGTTAAAATATTTCAACTAATTTAAAAATTTTTTAAACTGTGAAATAAAAAGATATCCAGAATTTACATGTTGAACAGCTCCAGGACACCTAATCACAACACTAAAGACTAATCTCTCTATTATATAAAAAAATTCTTTTTGGAGACAAGACTTTTTGCAAGAGAGATTTTTTTAAATCCCGTGAGACGAGATTTTTTCAAGTCATGCCCTCCTTTCAAACATTTTCAAACAAGACCACGGTCCTCTCAACTCTCATTTGTGTGAATGTTTTTGTCAGACACACTTCCTGCACTCTCAGCTCTTACACATTTTAACGTTTTCCTCACTTTATGTTCCCAATTAAAGAAAATGTATTATGTCCAAATCTTATTGAAGAATTTGATCACGAGGGATTATCAACATAAAAAATGAGTACAAGCACAATCCTAGCACACGAGAAACAAGGAAGTCAAAAGAACTAACACCAAAAATGTTGATCGGTTACACATCAAATTGGTTAAATGCGTCCAAAAATTTCGAACGGTTACATGGTAAATTGGTTAAATGCGTATCAATAGACTATGCTGAAACAGTTGGTGGTGATCGTGCAGAAGATGAAAACAACAACTAGCAATATCCCAAAGAATACGTTAACAACGTCAGGTCTTACAATGCACAAATTACCGTAGAAAGAAGGATGTATCCAAGAAAGGTAATGTAGTACATCTTCAGGGAATAATATTAAACAACAAAGGAGAACTTGATATGCCATTTGCATTAAAACATTTACAGTTTCTGGTTAGAATAGGTTTTGCAAAGACAACTAACAAATCTCAGAGCCAAACATTCGAAAAAGTCATTTTATTTAATAGAGAGAAAGAAACAAAATTCAATCACGAGCAGTTATACGTTGCATTGATGTATATGTAACAATTCTCATGAAAATAAAAATCTGTTTAAATTGTTCATCTGCTTCCCCGATCGCAAGCAGCAGAACTGCAAAAAGGCTAGCACGTAATGCAGGCCGTGGGGTTGGCAAGCGAAGCGAGCAGGGGGTGAAGCCTCCTAATTTATTACAATAAACAAATTAAAGAAAACCATAACAATAACAACATTTATTTATATAGCATGTTTTCATACAAATTATTCAGCTCAAAGTTCTTTACAAGATGAAGAAAGAAAAAAGAAAAAACATTAAAATAAGATTAGGTAATACTAATTAACAAAGAATAAAGTAAGGTCCAATGGCCAGGGAGGACAGAAAAAAACAAAACAAAAAACCTCTAGAGGGCTGGAGAAAAAAACAAAATCTGCAGGTGTTCTGAGGCCATGAGACTGCCCAGGCCCCCACTGGGCAAAAACCATAATTCATAACAATGGTGCGGAACATTTTCTTTGATCAAAAGAAAGGTAAAATCTCTGGGATGGGAATGGATTGGTCATTGAGATGTTTCACCTATTTCAATTTAAAAATCTAAATGGCCAAAGCCGAGTTAACACTTTAGTGTATGGTAATACTATAATCTGACCCATTTATAAAGCAGTATGTCAGTTTAGCTGTGGTTTTAGAGGTTGTCTGGGCATCCTGCCCATGTCTAAATCCTAGACAGTAGGAACTGTGCTCAAACCTAAAATCATAAAATAAATGTAATCTTCAAAAAAAAAAAAAAAAAAAAAAGAATGCTGAATCCTTACTTTATTTCATACACATATGCTACCGGTTTTTTTTAAGTAATTTGTTTCTTTTCTTTTGTGTTCTATTCAGGATTACTGTATTGTGGCAATGTCCTTCTTTTCTTCCTTGAATAAGACACTGCAGGATACAAACTAAAAGGCTGGCTCACAAATCTGCCTGAGAGCAGCTTGTCATTTAATAGCAACACACCCCAGCATATCCTTACCAGCCTGCAATAAGAGGATGAAAAACTGTTAGATCTGTTCTGTACTTTCTCTACTTTCTATACGTCCTCTAAACATAGTACAGCATAAAACATTTTAAAGGGGTCAAATATACATCTCTGAATTGTTCACGGATTCAAATATTTAAGATTTTTTTTAACATTATTTGATTATCTCCAGTGAGATGTGTCTTTGTCTGTGTATGGGTGTTCATAACAACCAAACGCAACTACTAATTGCGATTAAATATGGTACTTCTGTAGTATTGAAAAACTTAAAATAAAATTGGTTCACTGGATATTTCATTGAAATAAATATAATTTTTAATTAATTCATTGATTAATTTACTGGAAATTTCTTGACAAATTAGATGTTCACAAGCAGAACAGAAATAAAAGTAGTAGGAAAATAAAAGGTCTATAAAAGCTAATCCAAAATTTTCAAATGTTTCCAACCATTCTCATCTTTCAATCAGTTCACTATTATTTCAGAATTACAGTGTAATACTGGGGCACTGCAGCTTCCTTTTGTGAAAAATGGTTCAAGTCAAAATTATATAATTGAAATATATTGTACATTTTATGTGAACCCTATTTGAAATTCTCAATCATTTTTGAGCGATGAAAACAAGCATCTCATAAATACCCAATACATCATCAATGCGCTCTCCTGTATTTAAGTGATGTTTATATCACGATTAAGCCTCTCAAATGAGTGCTGCTAGTGACGTCGTTAATAATCAAATTGTTATTAATGCAGCACAGAAGTGCTGCTTTTTCCTGAGAAGTACCTTTCATAGTAGCCACTACCTCATGGTCATTAGTAGGAGAAGATACAGTCAATAAATATTTAAACATCTTGGAAAAGACATAAACAATGTCTAATGCAACCACCAAAAACAGTCATTCTAGAAAAGCAGCAATTAAACAAGCTTAATTACTAAGATTAGGGAAAGCTAGGAATTAGTACATCACTCTGAATGCATTCATCAGCCCAATTTGATTTTTTTGTTTGTAAAGTAGACGTTTAGTGACCATAAGCCAGAGGGAGTAAGCAAACTCTCTGCTATGGGCCCATATATGCGCAAAACTGTTGTCCAGGCACATAGACAGATAAGAAGATAAATAACTCCTGTACTGAAATTCTTCATTAACTGGACACTCTTGCTTGATGAGATTCTCTTACATGTCTGATCTTGGAAGAACTGAAGCCGAGGCTGGTGCTGACCCTTGAATTAATACCAGTATATTGAGTATCACTGCCACACATACAGTATATCCACACAGGCCCAGTTTAGAGTTATTAGTTAACCTAACACATACGTACTTTGAGATGTGTGAAGAAAACTGGAATACATGAACAAACAAAAATCACACAATATGGGAAAAAACATTGAAACTTCACACAGTGGTCAGTATTGTTGAGCACCACTTTGACAGCAGTGCAACTTTAATTTTTTTAAAAAATGCTTCCTTTTCAGGTCCAAACAGTGTTGTTTATGAGCATATCATGAATAACCTTAGCTGTCAAAACGTGTAACAACAAATACAGTTGTATTTGTTACCTTTTAGAGAATAAAAATGAGCATGGTGAGACAGATACATGAGCTATGATGAAGTAATATATACAAAACACATCATTTAAGCCTTTAGTAAATGTTTTTATATATATCTAAATGCCAGGAAACCTAGAAATGCTTAATGTGTCAACCCTAGGCATATTATTTGGTCAGTGTTGGTAATGATTGCCTATTTTTAAAAAAAAAGCTTAAATTATTTTATTTTTGAATTGGGGAACAGATTAAATCACAGAAATGGATAAACATGCAATGGGGACAATCCACAGAAATTACAAGATGGGCAATTTTAAAGCTTGTATACCACAGTCTTGACACTCACATATATACAATGACTATAATGTACAGAAAATAATAATAATCATCAATTTTATTTATACAGCGCCTGTTTATTTGTAGTTATTTCTGGGTTGTCCAGTAGTATAGAGTCCAGCACTGTAACTAGCTTTGTGGTTTGCATGTTCTGTTATGGGTGCATGGGTTTTCTTCTCTGGGTACTCCGGTTTTCCTTCCAAACCCTAAATACATGCCATGAGACACAAAGGCAGCCCATTTAAGCCTTGGTAAAGAAATGTTACATGGAAAAGCACTGACTTCCCAAACTCTTTGACTGGATTAAATGAGTTAGATAACTAATGAATGTATAGATTTATTATTGAAGTGCATTATTTAAGAAAAAAGGTTCTAAGCCATTAGCAGATCTCCTGTTCAGTTTTCCTCTCATATCCCCCGAGACACAAAGGCCAAGTTAATTGACTATTCTACATTTCCCCCGTGAAGTGTGAGTGCCAGTATGTACACAAGTGACTCTCATGAGAGACTGGCACGGGCAGCACCTTATCACTATACTGATATCATGTCCAATGCTGGTTCCTACCTTGTGTCTAGGGCTGCTGGGATAGGCTTCAGCTCTCCCCGCCCCCTGAAATCCTTGAATAAATTAGGTGGTTTTAAAAATGAGAGTAGATGAGATGAGGCCTGTTGTGTTCATGTAAGAGAGGACTAACTATGGAAAAGACCTACAATAAGCATGCAATGGTGAGCTACCTTGATGAATGAATCCAACAGGGACCATCTCTGCCTTTGTTGAATGTAAATATTTTTTTCTTCTTTACAGGTTCACCTGGTCATATTTCCATTGTTGGCTAATGAAAAGTCAATAGTGTTCTTTCAAAAAAATGTTCGAACAGAAGTCTTATTCAGCTTGATCATGCAAAAGGTAACAAATGAAAACAGCGCTAATCAGCAATGCTGAATCAGTTGCCCCTGAGCATTGCTCATAGTCAAAGCTGATGTTAAGATATACAATATTCCAAAAGGCCCTGAACATATTGACAGGAAGTAATAATACGAAGAAAGAACAAACCATGTTCATTTATATTTACTTATTTGTTGAGTTTTTTTTTTTTTAATGAAAGGCTTTGGTTGACTGTCTGCGACACATAGCCAAATAAACAAACTGCTAAACTATATTAAAAATAACTAAAAAGAGTTCATGATGATAATAATGGCAAAAGCAGTAAAAATCCCTAAACAAATAAATATAAACTACCATTTAATATCCAAGTTAGACCGTGTCCTGGCTTCATTCAACATAATTTCATAAAGCTGATTTCATTAAAACTGCTGTGTTCTCACTCTACTCCTCTAATCACTAACACATACTAAAAACCTAATGGGAATAAGAAATACCTATTCATCAGTACAGGAACAACAGGGGGCTTTCAGGACTGCACTGTCTGTCTGTTCACTATCAGTGAAGTGGAAGAGGTTGCTAAATCCATGTGGAATGATAGGAATATTAGCAAAAAGAAAAAGAAATGGCCAACTGCTCTTTCAAAACATATATTCTCTGTTAAAAATGTCTTAGCAATTTCAGACTGAACCCATATTACTGAATCCCACATTGCACCTGCAGCAACACAACTTCTGCTTGAAATATTTATTAGGCATCTGAGAAGCTAGTGAGACAATAACAAGAACGGCAAAGACTCAATGCTCTTCCACTTTCAAATTGAAACACTTATTTATATCAGAAGGTCTTTAAGATGCTTCTTGGGAAAAATCTTTCAAGTAAATCATCCTCAGTTACCTGATAAATGGAACCCATGCTGCCTGTCTGCACACATCAAATCCTAAAAATGATGCATGTTCAAGAAAATAAAAGGTAAATAAATAAATAAATGTAAAGGACTCAAAATATTCAGAAAACTGAATCAGCAGCTATAAATTTAAAGTACATCTCAATCATTCAGACAAGCAAAGTAAGATAAAAAAAGGTCAATTCTGCGTTTAACACAAAACAGGAAATATATCTTAGTATTTTTTCTTTTTACTGATTTTTGTATCCATTTCCTAATAAATTAACTATGCTGTAGGTGAAAAGTATCCTGTAAAGAACAGCAAAAAATGATCTGTATTTTTACTTTACATCGTGAACCACAATCTCCAGAATGTTAATTCTTAATCTGTATATCCACATACAGAATATGTAATTCATTCAAATTGCACTATTTATTATAAACTATATATACAGTATATGCAAATTCTCTTAAATGACAAAGCTAAAGTTTTGAACAGTCACAAAAAGTTGTCCGTTTCTTTAAGACCATCTGTCCAACAACAGAGTTTGTGCCGTGAGGCAATGCAGCTTGCAAAATACTAAAAAGCTTGCTAGACGTACTTTTACTTATGAGGTACAAAGCTCAGATCACAGCACGACAAACGCACAGTTAGTTACTATTCTGTCCGTTCCATAATGCCTCGAATTTCAAAAAAGTAAACGAGAAGACTATTTCATGCTACTGTTATGTGTTAGCATTGCTAGACACTATGAATTAAGCCACTCCACTGTGTCTCAAATGAAGGCAATGTTTCAGCATACTAAATGGACCATCTAAAAGCTGATCATTCTCAAATGATCCATACCAGAGCACGACTGACGTATCTGACTGTCCAAATGTGAGATCATTTCAGATCTTCCTCCTAAATGATAACAGCATCATTTAATTTAGATCGACATTTACATTGCAAGAATAACTTACATTCCTTCAATATAACCCTGGCTGAGGACATTTTAGGCAAATATAGGATTCAAGGAAGACCATTACCGAATGTCATTGGAAGTTGATCACGATAAAACGTAATATTCTAAGAAAGTCAGAAAATGCATTGCACTGATGAAAGCTACAAGAACAGTACTAGGTATTTTGGGAAAACAAAACACTGTTTT
>JANRMT010062790.1:52141917-52175136 GCA_026402145.1 Polypterus bichir lapradei | reverse complement strand
ATATATATATATATATATATATATATATATATATTTAAAATATATATTCTTACTTTACTAAAGTACAGTACATGTTGCCACAGTGTCTTATATTGCAGTGAAGCAATCAAGTAATTTACTTTTTCAGCCCTGTTCATCTTGAAGCAAAATAGAGAATTTATACTCATCAGCTATCTCAATCCTTTGTGTTATAAATATAATTTCAGGAATTAAATATTTTACAAGATGAACAAATTCAAGTTCTCACATTAATGAGTAACAAAATCTATGTGGTCAAGACAGTTTTATGAAAAGGACAGTTATAGACAGTGAACTCTAAACACTGTAGTAGTTTCCTAGCCTAAATTACACAAAGCTTTCTATGTAATTCAGTGACCAATTCCCTCCCTTACTAGAAGGCTCATAGAACAGTAATCGGTCTCTGACACCTACTGCTTTGCTTCTCTTGTTGCTCAGATTTTGCACTAGTGGTCTTAACCAGAAGTAACTGTCCAATCATTAAAACAGGAATAGTTCCTATTTCAAAGTAATGCCAACTACTTTGAAAGTTGCTTGTATAACTCCAGTGTTAAAAAAGTCTGATTTTGAACCTGACAATCGGAGCAATTTTGCACCATTTCTGTCCAAAGTGCTTGAGCAGCTTGTGGCCTCCTGCCTCACTAGTTACATAATTTGCAATAAACTGATGGAACCTTTGCAGTCTGTTTTCAGGACACTGCACCGGTATGAAACTGTTTTGCTTTCTTATATTATTAGACCTTAGTGCATCATTTGATATTGTCAAGCATGCTATTCTACTGTCAGAATGAAGAACATAACCTCTGGCATTCATTGTCTTCCAGTGGTTTAAAATCTATCTGACTGATAGGCAAGAGATTCTTAGTCTTGGCAACAAGAGGTGCACATCAACATCCGAAACACACAGAGTTCCTGAAGGCCCTCTGCTGCTCTCTATCTTTATGCTTCCCCTTGGTCATATGAGTATAGCTTTGAAATGGGTTATTATTTTTATGTCGATGATACTTAAGATCTATTCTAGTGTTAAAAGTGAAAGTTCATCAGAGCTTTCTCACCTCCCAACTTGTCTCAGTGAAATCAAAACCTGGATGAAATATTTAAAACTAAAATGCAACAAAACCAAATTCATGGTAATTGGTAGGAAGGCTCGTCTTAAGAAAATGAGCTCCTTTTCAATCATTCTTGGTAATGATATCATCATTCCTTTTTATAGGAATCTTGGTGTCATTTTTTGATTCCTCCCTTCCTTGTTCAACCTACATAAATCATATTAAGAAACTTTCTTACTTTTACCTCCGTAACACTGTACAGTGTATACTATGCTCACTTATTCCCATCTTTTTCTAATGCTGAGTAAATTGCCCATGCTTTGATTACGTCTGACATCGACTGATGTAACTCCCTAGTGGCAGATGCTCCTTCTACTCTGTTATCACAGCTCCAGTTGGTCTAAAATTCCGCTACATGATTTCTTCTAGAGACTCACAATGGTCAGCACATAACACCCATCCTGCTCTGCCTTCACTGGCTCAATGTGTCTTATAGGACTGAAGATAAAATTCTGCTAGTAACCTATAAAGCTTTAAATGGCCTTGCACTAGACTACATCAGTAACCTTTTCCTTCACTATGCTCCTGGGCACCCACTAAGGTCTGGTAATCTCACCCTGTCCAAAACTAAACTGTGCTCTAAGGGTAACAGAGCCTTCAGCTGTATAGGGCCCCGACGTTAGAATGACCTCCCTAAATTAATAAGATCACCCAGTCTTTCAAAAAGCAACTAAGAATTTAGGAAGTCAATTAACTTACCCTGACTTTCAGACCCTTGTCTAGATTTTGATGACGATTAAATGAAGTTATTTGAACATGGTTTTTCTTGTAGTATTTGTATTTTATTTTGTTTTCTGTCTATTTCAAAGCCTTGTATATCCTGTATTTATCTTTAGATTTTTATGCAGATATATTAAATGTATTCAATGTTGCATATGCCCTGCTGTTCTTTCTGTAAAGAGCTTTGAGTATGGAGACAGTGCTATATAAATACAATGTATTTATTATTATAGTTTATGAAAAAAGTGTGGCATGATGGTGCATTACTTGGTGCATCGGCCTAGGAACTCTTGGGATCAAGGTTCCATTTCCAGTCTAGTTATTCCTTATGTCTGCACATTTTTTTCCAAGTACCTAATTAATATGTGTATTGTGAAATGAATAGCTTTGACACGAAAAAGGTTTGAGGCAGCCACCCATATACTTGAATCCAGGCTGCAAAATTACAAGTTTTAAGTACAGATGTGTACAGAGCTGAGTCCAGAACAGAACTGAGTAAAAGCAGGATGTGGCCTGACTTTTATGGCTGGTTGGCGGAAGAGATGCCATCAGGGCCGGAACCAGAAGTGGCTTCATCAGGGCCGGAAACCAGGCAGAATTTCCCATGTTTGGACTGTAAGGATATCACAGAAAGGTTTAGCGCACCCCGCCATGGAATTACCTTCTATTGGTCCTTTTAGCTGCCTCCCATGTGCACTTGTATGACACATATGTATATAACAATTCTGTGCAATTTTCACATTATTGTTTTTCTGTTTGTTAAGTTTAATGACTGGAGCTTATGTCCAAGGGCAGCACGGTGGTGCAGTGGTAGCATTGCTGCCTTGCAGTTAGGAGACCTGGGTTTGCTTCCTGGCTCCTCCCTGCGTGGAGTTTGCATGTTTTCCTTGTGTCTGCCTGGGTTTCCTCTGGGTGCTTTCATCCCTCAGTCCAAAGAAATGCAGGTTAAGTGCATTGGTGATCCTAAATTGTCCCTAGTGTGTGCTTGGTGTTTGAGTGTGTGTGTGCGCCCTGCAGAGGGCTGGCGCCCTGAATGGGGTTTGTTCTTGCCTTGCGCCCTGTGCTGGCTAGGATTGGCTCAAGCAGACCCCCGTGACTGGCTTATGTCCAAGGTACTGGTGCCACTGTGCATTAATCCCACCATTGTTAAACCTGTTTAGTTAGGTTCAGAGGGATGTGAGGCTGCAGCCTATCCCAGCAGCATCAGGCTCAAGGCAAGAACCAGCACTGAATCAATCACTGAATGTTGTATTCATTCAATATGCCACTAATGTAACAAAAATAATATTACAGCTTGACTTTATAATATTATTATACTAGGGGGCTTTGCCCCCTGCTCACTTTGCTCGCCAACCCCCATTTTTGTTTTTCTGGATACACACTTTTAAGATTTTTTTTTTCTTTGAATTATTGCTATTTCATTAGTTTCACTTTTATTTCAGAACTTCTGTAAAAATAATATTTGGAATCTTTTGAGTCCCAATGTGCTGAATCTTTTAAATGAGGTCTGTGAGACTTGTGTTTAATGACTTTGTACCATAATTCAGAATAGGTTTCTCTGTTTGGAATTTCAGCACAGACAAAACGATCTACATCGTCAGCAGTTGATCATTTTTTTTGCAAAGTAACCAATAAACGCATGTGAGGTAAACTCCGTTTTTGAAATTCTCTGACTTAAACTTCAAAGCCTTACAATATTTACATACTTCTGACATATCACCTATGTCCATATATTCGATCTCTATTCGCCTTTTCGTTATTTCTCTGAGTAATAATTTCTCTTTCTTTGCGCTAATGCGATGTTTACTTTCTTTGGTTTGACACTATCGTTTTTTTCTTCTTTCATATTCTGTATCTTGTTCTGCATTTGTTTCTACGAGTCTTTTGAATTCCAGTTTTCATTATCTCTAACCTGCTCTACATGTGTTTGGCCCCCTTGTTCTTTAAGCTCTTTATGACGTTTTACTTTGTTTTCTACTCTGTCTTTTATTTCTGACCTCGCTTTATCCTGCTTTTGTTTCAATGACACCTGGTCCGTGGTAATATTTTTCCCTTTTTCGAGTAATAATTTCCATTTGTTTGTGCTAGTGCGATCTCTACTTTTTTTTTTATATACTTTCTAATTTTCCTACTTCCATATTCGTTAACTTTCTCCACATGTGTATCGCGCCAACTTTTTTTTTTTAAGCCTTTCGAATTCCACTGCTTTCATAATCTCTAACCTGCTCTGCATGTGTATAATGCCAACATCCGGATGGGACATGCTTTTTTTCAATTCCACTTGTTCCAGGCTGATAATTACTTTCCTTATTTTCTGAATTTGCACCTAGATTATTCTTTTTCTTTTTTGTCTCTCCAACGCTTTTGAGTCTGTTTTATCCGTGCTGCCTTCTTCTTTGCTTAGTCGTCTACGTTTTATTTATAATGTATTGTCCTTATACGCTTTATATGTGCTGAGAGCCCTGGATCTGTGTTTGCTCAAAGCCAAAACACGACTGAGTGTGTGACTGAGTGTGTTCCTCCCCTGTGCTGTTATTTGGTTGTAAGCAGGCCATGTCTTACAAGAATCTCATGTTCTAAGTCATCGCGAGACGGTCCTGGGTCAATCTCTTGGGATAAAGTCTCATGTTTAAGGTCCCTGCAAGACGCTCTGTGGCCAATCACTTTAGTCTTGCGGGTATTTTAAGTGTCTTCCGTGATCTTATAAGATTGTCACCCTATTGTTTCTCTCCAGGATTTTTTTTTTATAATAGAGAGATATTCCATTTAGCCTTATTGGGACAAGAAGAAAATGATCTAATTTAGTTATTGTAGTCAGCAGTTGGAGTGTTTAAACTATTCTCCAAAACGTTTATTAATCCTGGTCAACCTGGCACTAGTTTAACAATGTGTGTGAAACAAAACAACACAACACTCTTTAGGGAGATATGCATAAACTTTTTAAGTCATAAACCAACATCGGTTTATTAGGCTTTAAGTTAAAAAAAAAAACAAACCTGAACTCATGAAAAGCAACAGAACAAGTAAACAACATACTTAAAGGAGACGGGGTGTGTGTGTGTGATGACTAACAGCTGTTCATACATTCAAACGGATGGTGAGGAATTGTTTTTAGAATAAAGTGGAAGAAACACACAGACACTGAAGAAATGAACTCATTATTAAACTATACGTACACTACACATCAGGAATCAGAATCCAGCAATGTCTAATGTAGTGTAAAATAAGGATGTCTGCTTTCATCGTTTCTTTCTGCTATTCTTAGCAATGATGAAGGCTGAGCAGTGGGAGAAGGTTTAAGAAGGATTGTGAAAGGAAGGGCAGCCACTGAGGAGGCTGAAGCCAACATATCACAAAGACAGATGACGGTGGTAAGCACTACAGGCAAAAGCAGAGGAACAAGCAGCTTTGCATTATATGGTTCACCAAGCTGGACAACGGACACAAGAAGAATAACATAAAAAACTGAAATTTGAGCAAACTCTTATAGTGCTTACTTGATACTCCTTATGAAAGTGTAGCTAAAAGTATATCTGGCCCCAATGTCGCTTAACTGGATCAAGCAGGTTAAATAACTGTTTGATACTCTGTCTTAACACTAGAATTGCCAGAGCCTACGAAAAAACTTGTAAATCTGGCCCACCTTAAATACCTGAAATCCCAGCCACCTTTGTCTTGTAAATGTGTCGTCCAAGAACGAGCAAGAAGTTCTCCCAGTTCCTGCCTTGACTGATTATCTGGGAGTGAGCTACCCAGAATTGTAAGGGGAAATAATTTGATGTGTGTTTTGTGTCTGCAACAATCTATGTAAACACATCGTTAAAACAGAAATGTTTTTCACGCTTTAGTAATAAATGACAAAATACAGACATAAACTGTATAATGTGTGAAATTATTTCCCCTTACAATTCTGGGTAGCTCACTCCCAGATAATCAATCAAGGCAGGAACTGGGAGAACTTCTTGCCCGTTCTGAGGCGGTGGAGGGATGGTATAGCAGGCTGCTTGCTGCTTGGGCTAATCGACACATTTACAAGACAAAAGACGCTGACGGAGAGGTGTGAAGGGATTTAAGGTGGGCCGGATTTATGAGTTTTTTTCATTGGCTCTGGTAATTCTAGCATTAAACAAAAAAATAAAAATACTTCCAGATCAACCTGAGGACACACTGGTTAGTGTTGTTGCCTCACAGATCCAGCATCCTGAGCTTGAAACCTGTGCATATTTGTTTTCATTGCACAATTTGGATGTTTTCCTCTCCTCTCTGTAGATTTTTCTCTCACATTAGCAAAGACCTAAGTGTCAGGTTAATTGCTGATCCCAAATTAGCCCCATATGAGTCTGGTTGTGTGAATGAGTGGGCTCAGTGTTGTCAACCTCTGTGACGCTTAATTGAATTAAGTGGGTCTGAAAATATTATGACAGGTACATTCTATCAATGGTAGTTAATTAGTAACTTAATAAAAATAAACATTTAGAACTGTTACTGTATATGTAAAAATAAAACAAAAGAAGGTCATGAATTATTGTGACTTTCATTAAAGTCCCTTTTTAAACAATTGAAAGTTTCAGACATACTTTGAAATTGGTTAGTTTAAGCCTGTTAGAATGTCGTTTTATTCAGTGGCCTTAAAATGGTGTTGAACTAGTGTCTTAACTAGTAATGTACAGTTATACTGTAAATACTCTATAATGACTGTACATACAGCAGTAATGCCCAACCAGTAGTCCATAAGACCATCTACAGTATGTTACAAAGCCATGAAAACATTATATTACATCCTATCATCAGCTGCATCAGAAAAATAACTACATTGGCTGACATAATCAATCATGCAATGGAAATCACTGTTAAGAAATTAACCTTAGGTATACCTGGTGTTACAGAATATTATGGAGAGTGTAGTCAGAAATTAGCTTTCAGAGAATTCATTTCAGAAAACATTCTAAACTATAGCCAAAATGGATTTATGACGAGCAGATGTTGTGTAATAAATTCATTATATTTGTTTGAACAGACAACAGAAGCTGTGGACAATAAAACATATGCCAACATTTACTTAGATTTATAAAAAGCCTTTGATACATTTCACAAATAAAAGATTAATCCTCAAGCTGAAAGCCAGTCTGTAGATATCTGGAGTAACATATGTACTGAAACTGCACTACAAATTGTTTAGCCGGCTTGAAATAGTGAGAATGCTTCAGGTCTCTGTTAAAACTGCTACTTTTTAAAATTTATATTTAACTTATACCAAATATCATACGAAATATAAGTACAAATTCCAGCATAATTTGGATAACTTCAAAATTGTGCAATTGATAACCAATGTGCTATAGCATTAACAATTTCAAGGAAGGGGAGTTGCCTTGAAAGCTTGCATATTGTAATCTTTTTAATTAGCAAATAAAAGGTGTTCATTTTCCTTGACTTCTCACTACATCCATAATGGCTAACACGGTACAACACCATAGTACTAAAAAAGGGACAAAATATTCCAAAATACAATTCAATATACAGTACTAAGGACATGTAAAAACAATTGTATACTGCCTTAAAAATATTACTAATTACTAAAAAGATACAGGTAAGTTCAACGGGTGGGGGGCAAAAAAAATTATTAAGACATTTACAAATAAAGGTGGTACAGCAGTGCTGTGGTTAATCCTACTGTCATGGATCCAGAAACCTGAGTCTGCATTTCATGCCCAGTCATTGTCTTTGTGAAAGTTGGAGGTTATCTTTTTTTGAGAACTCACTATTTTCTCCCACAGACCAAAAACGTGCATATGAGGGTAACTGGCAATTCACGTTCAAATTTGTGGCCTATAGTACAATGGAGTCTAACTTGAATGTCTCCTCCGAACAGTGACAGGAATATAACACCAACAAATAGACACACACACACACACAAAGCACACATACAGTACATAGTATGAAACATATAAATACAATTATATACAGTATACACAATAGAGTGTAGATGTAAGCTTTGATACATTAAAATTATAAAACTGTTTAATGCCATTATCATTGAATTTAAACTTTTTATACATATACAGTACATAGAACGAAACATATAACTGCAGTTATATACAGTGTACACAATAGAGTGTAGATTTAAGCTTTTATACATTAAAGTTATAAAATTGTTTAAAGCCATTATACTGTAGTTCAATTCAAACTTTCTATACACCAAATAATTGTACATATGTATTCACTTCAAATTGCAGCAAGGAAATACAGTACATTTGTAAACTGATTCAGTTTGATCAATGAAATAAAGCAGGGAAATAAGCAAAGATGCTGTACATTTGGCACAAATACTTATGATACATGAAATCAATTTATAATGTGAGCATAACAAATAAAAATTGAGTTTCTTTACAAATTTATTTAGTATTTTGAGTGAATAATATTAGGTGACTGAACACTGTAAAGACAACTCAGGCAAATGCTGAGTATCCTCTTGGTGAGCTGAGCATGAGAAGCCATTCTACAGTATATTATAGTAAGAGGCACAAACAAGAGGGAGCAAGCAGAATTTTTGACAGGATGTGAGGAGAGGGAGAGAACAGCAGCACAGTAATTGGCATGCACACAGTACCAACCCATTCATTTTTTCAGTTCTGATTTATTGATTGATGCAAAGAAGGAAAATTATTGTCCAAAAAGTAATTCACAATGACATAGCTCAATATCTACATTATAAGAAAACTTTATGCAATAATTATAGATCAAACCAAACTGCAAAGAAATGCATGTGGGCAGTAATAATTTGAACTATTGATGACAAACGGAAGAACTACAACAATGTGTTAGTGATGGGGATTGAAAGCACAAAAAGCAATTAAAAAGAAGCTATTAATTAATCTAGAAGCAAATGTTTTCTGTATAGCTCTATTATAAAAATATAACTCATCCCATCTATATCTAGGATAACAGTTAAAAAGAAAGGACAAGGTGGAAAATAGAGCTTTCATTTCACACTTTTATGAATGGCTCGTCACTAGTGCACATTAAAAAAATGTATTCAGGTCTGCACAATGCATGTAACCAAGCACTAGTGGACAGCAGAGGGGAGTAATTAAAATTTCAGCTTACCAAAACTTGCCAAATGAAGAACTAACAAAAGGATCAATTATTACAGTTTCAAGATGATATTATATTAATACTTTAGACTTTCTTAAGATGGTACAGTAGTTTAGGTCTTTTGGTTGACAACTCCAGAATTCTGGGTTCAGATCCCATGCCTAGACCACTAACTGGGCTCTAGGCCACTCTAACTTGGTCCAGTGTAAGCGAGTGTGCCCATCTGGCTCCATATCTAAGATTGATTCCCACTTGATCCTGAACTGAATAAGTGAGGTAGAGGAAAGATGGATGGAGGAATAACTCTATTAACATGGAAGGTGTCACACACGTGTAAGTAGGAGGTAGCTAAAGGGCCTGAGTAATTGTAATAAAACATCCAACCAGGGGGCGGCAGAGTGCGCTGACTATCTTTCTCAGTTCCCTACAGACCTTTCCCAGGAAATCCTGCAAGGGTCCGTCGCCTCAGAAGACATCACTTCCGGTGCCGGTCCCTTTGCTGACGTCACTTCCAGATCAGAAGACATAACTTCCGGTCCCGGGCCCTTTGCTGACATCACTTCCTTTACGGGCCTTTAAAACCTCCATCTTTGTCTGTAATAATCAGTTTTGTTTTGGACTCTTTATGATGTCTGTATTGCATTATTATCACAGTGGCGTAGCCATCCGTATATTATTTTCCCAGCTGCAAAAGTTGAATTTTTGAAGCACGATGTGCATAGAACAGAGTCCAAAACAGAACTGATTATTACAGACAAAGATGGAGGTTTTAAAGGCCCATAAAGGAAGTGACGTCATCAAAAGGGCAGGAATCGGAAGTGATGTCAGCAAAGGGCCCAGGACGGGAAGTTATGTCTTCTGGTCCGGAAGTGAAGTCAGCAAAGGGACCGGCACAGGAAGTAATGTCTTCTGAGGTGCCGGAACCCTGCAGGATTTCCCGGGAAAGGTCTGTAGGGAACTGAGAAAGACAGTCAGCGCACTCCGCCTCCCCCGGTCAGATGTTTTATTACAATTACTCAGGCCCTTTAGCTGCTTCCTTTTCGCACGTGTGTGACAAAGGTGAAAGCATCAAATGACAACAATCAGTATCCATAGCCAAGAGCAGTGTTTAATGACTAACATGATTTTATGAATTTAAACCGTGTACACATTCTACAAATTAGCAGGTAAGCTTGAAGGACATAAATAGCTCAAAAGGCATAGCTGTTCTCAATGCAGACAATAGAAGATAACGAAAAAGGACAATATCAGTGAATGCAAGATATGTGATGTACTTCATGTATTAATAAGCTAAACCACATTTTTCATGCCTTTTCATGGGATTTTACAAGCAACTGAAGTATGCAATGCTGTAAAATAATGTCAGAAGAAAACCTGACTGCTTGGGATAACAAAATGTTGAATGAATAAACTGTACTAACCTATCCCTAGCTAGAGATTTATAGTATTTGTAAGGCTTTGTCCTTGTTACCACAGGTAGCTCAAGTCATATAATCTCTACAGCATGTCCTGGGCTGTCTCTGACTTTGTTCTCATTTGGCCATGCCTCAGACGGTAACTGTGAGTGGTGCTCAGGGGGATATTTACAACATTCCCAAACTACCCCAATTAGTGTCTCTAGGTTCAAAGACACATCAGCTCTGTGCTGAGGTCCTCACCTGATAGTACAAATTAAGTTCAGTAACCTAGGGTGTTTTATTAATCACTAGCTATATTACCTGTCAAAGACATGTAATACAATACATTTAAAAATATGTGATATTTGACATCTATGTGTACCCATACATGTATCTGCAGTGTTCCTCCTGTGCCGCTCCTCTGTATAACCGGGTGCCCGAACCTCTCTTACCAGGCACTTTCTCTGTCGATTACTTTCTCATAAAAGCCCATCATTTCACAGCACCTTGCTCATGTTCTGTCCACTTTTGGACTGCCAGCAGTAGACTGGCTTCCAATAGCAGCAGTCATATTGTAGCGAATATTTCCCATCTTTGATGGCGAGACCGGTAGCGCATCATTAGTATTTAGCAACCTAAATAAATTGTTGGATTTTGAATTCTCCATTTAATTCTCACAATCAGGAACTAAACTTTGTACTCTTAAACTATCATGTCATCATCTCCACCACTGAACAAGTAAAGCAAAACAGGCCAATTAGGGAAAAGCTAAATTGACCAATTAGACTGCTTGGAGGGACGAAACACAATTTTGAAATTTTGTCATGGTGTTATGAACATTTAATGCTCTTTTAACACAAGGGGAACATAATGAGCATTCAGAAAGGATCTATGGTATTTGTCTCTAAATTTCATGTTTAATGTATGGCTCAGAACCCCCATTCATGTTATAATAAGCAAGCGAAAGAATGACAGTGAGGTGAGCGGCCAGACCTTTACATGCTAGCAAATACCAGAATGCTATGAATTCATCATCATTTGCCTAGTGCTATGCATTCAACATTTCTAATTACAACGATACATATATGTTTTAAATGTCATTTAACATATTAATTTACTAAGTGTTTTAACAAATTGGGGTACACCTAGTCAAATAAAGATAACAATGAATGAAGCAGATTCAACCTTTCAGTCTTAATATATGGAAACATTGGAACTGCAGGTAAATTAGAATGTACACATTGACGAAATGCATGGTGAAATCATTTCTGCATGTATAATCCCAAAGGAGCAATCGAGACATTAAAAGCCTAGCATTATCTCAAGGTAGGATTCAATAAATGGTCAATATGGCCCACATGATTTATCCCGACATTGGAACAATTATCATACTGAAATGACAGCTGTAGATCAAATTTATTTCATATCCAATGTTCATTTAGCAACATGGCATTTCTGAGCTCCCATTCATCTAAATCCATTTCTGTAATATTGATAAAGGACCAACAAAGCATTGATTGCCTACACTAAACCTTAAATCTATATATATGAGATACACAGCCATTGTCTTTTTCTGTTTTCATACATAAAATTTCGAAAAGTGAGCATGAGAGAGTCTGATACAACTCAGACACAGCAGGCTTCCTCTTCTTATCATTATTATTTTTTTTCCACTTGCAATAATACAAGGTAGAGCAGGAGAAAATATATACGTGTACGCAGGCAAATAAAAAAAACAGAATAAATGAAAAATAAATTATCTGAGCAATGCGATCCAGACTAAAATTACAAGGAAAAAGCTCCATGTGATTTTTTTTTTTATTATTTACAGTCAAAAGATTGCTGTGGCAAAATACAGGCTTTCACAAAACTATTACTGTTAAGAAATTCTATAATATAGGACTCTACAGGTAGGAGTCCTAAGATGTCAATCAGCCAGAAAAGAACTGCAGGTGGGTATTTTAAGGCATTTAGGAATGTGTAAAGAATCGGAAAAAAATCAAATACCAAGCAAAAACAGCAAGAGCGTGTGCTAGGAATTGAAGGAATAGACTGACATTACTGTGTTGATTATGCCTGCTAGCAAATTAAAATCGAAGAAGATAACATAATTTAGCCTCACCCATCCCTGAAGCATAAAAATAAAAACAAAATCCCAGACTGCCATTAATTGACATGTAAGCTACACATTTTTGCAAGCCAAATAAAAGATTTTGAAGGGAAGGGTACAGAACTGCCCATTTACAATGAACTCCAAAATGTCTTTACATATTCTAACAAAAAGTGGCTTACTTGAAAATTATTAAAATTAATCTCTCTTTTTTGTGGTGCTTATGTTGTTAATTATTTAAAAGTTAACCTTGGCAATGGTCTTCTACAACATAATTATTAATGTGAACTTAGCAAATCATTTTCTTTTGGTTATTTGCTCTAGTAGTTCTAGGCAAAGAGCAGACCAAAAAAGTGCAGAACTAATATTTAGAGACAACTCTGTAAATCAAAAATTTATATTACTGTTTTAAATATTTAAAGACTACCTTGAAGGTTCCGTAATTGTTCAAATACATGAAATGAACAGTACACATCCATTTGCCTGTCTCACGCACCCTAATTACGAGTTGTGACAATTTAATTCCTGAAAAGAAGCTGTAGAAAAAATTGTGTGTATATCATTGTCTCCTTCCACAGTTATGTATGTAGTTAGACGATTTAGACGACTAGAAACATACCTGGAGCTCTGGTTCTGGAATACCCTTGATTCCCTTTGTCACGGTATGCTGGATATCAGAAATGTCAGGAAATTCTTTGTCCTTTCATGGCAGTTTTTATTTTTGGGAAAAGTCACAAATCACAAGGGGCTAAGTCAGGTGAATAGAGTGAATGATCCAATTTGGGAATTCCTTCATTATCCAGAAAGTTGCCATCAGTGAACTCATCGTGGCTTTGGGCACTGTCATGATGGATGATCCACTTGTCAGGCCACAGTTGAGGTCTTTTCTTCAAACAGAATCCCGTACCCTTTTTCAGCACTACTAAATGGCTTTGTCGGTTAACAGTTTGCTCAATGAATTTATGAAGGACCATCTTCTTGTAATCAAAAAAACACATTTGATTTTTACCACCCTGGGATGAGACTGCACAGCCATTCCTGGAATTAAATTGTCACACTTCATCAATATGGTGCTTATGTTTCGTTCCAGAATGAAATAAAGAAGGAGGTTTCTTACTATTGGTCATAAGAGGTGTTCATCATTTGTGAACCCAACTGTGAAACCTTCACAGAACATTCTGAAAAGCAATGTTACTTCCTGCCTGTAAGCAGGTTCTCAATACTACACAAGTTTTTGTAGTAGTATACAAGTTTTTATATACATTAAATTAATTTTCCATCCATATTTCTGCTTAATTGAATTTAATATTACAATTGAAGTAGCAGGGGGTCTGAGCCTATTCCAGCAAGGCTAAATGCAAGGCCAAATTCTGAACTAATTTATAGTCACCAATCATTCTAATGACCATAACTTTAATATGCGATGAGAGTCAATAAAGACATGAACAGGACATGAAAACTGAACATATTTTGGGGAAAAGGACCCCCCCTTGTTTTTCTACTCTTAACGTTTTACTCTGGCTGTTGGCCTAGCACTCTTTCTCATGGGGTAGGGGTTGATTTGAATTTAGTTTTGTCAAGCTTGACTTGCTTGTACTGTATGAAATGTTACTTGATTTTAATAAATTCAATCAAATGTGAAAAAAAGAATGAAAACTGAACATAGATGTTAATTGGACTGGAATTTAAACCAATTCTTCCACGGTTGTGTTGCTACAGCTTTAATAATTGTGCCAGTTTGCTGCCCGGAAACTGCATGGCAATTCTAACTCATTGCGATTCTGTATTATTTTCCACGCATTACCTGAAGAATAATTCTAAACCAACACAGGTCATGTAAAGTAAACTGTAAATGAAAGATATTTATTTAACAGCTGTGCAGACTGTACATGAGAACAACCACATAACTGAGTGAATTAAAATAGTTTTAGGGCAAAACAAGCATAGTTTATTGTGACTCTGTAGAATTTTTGGGAAATGTGGGGACTTTGCTATGGACGGCTACCTGTCCATTGCACACAATGCTTCAAGGATAGGCTCTGGCCTTTTGAATTGAATTACATATTGTATTAATTGTTTGCTATATTTAACATTTTGTCAAATATACAGTAAAATAAGATTTTACGTATTATATTTATTCTTCTATTGATTTGTCTTCTTTCACATCTAATAAATTAACAGCTAAAAATACCAAAATATTTGTTTAATCCACTTTCAGTTATAATGCTTTAGACAAGTCTCTTGAGGTCTCGCTATACTTTGCCAGTCACTCAGCATCTATGTTGGCATGCATGATTAGTAAATCAGCTCACAAAAGGTCAAAGGTACAAAAGCTCTTTACTTTATCGCTCATTTTACTCTGCTAGATCAAAATTTCTTTGCTTCTATTCATTTTTTTAATATTAGATCACTAAAAATGGAGCTTTTGATTAAACTATGCATGGCTATGATATACTTAGAAAGCATACTGCTGTCATTACAATAGAGCTAATTAAGAATGGAATCTTCAAATTTATTCCTTTTCTGTGTCTCTTCCTTCCTTCAATCCACCCATCATCCCAACTATTCCATCAATCAGACTGGAAAATGAACACCTGCAAGTTTCCCACTTACACATCGACTGTTGCTGAAATGAAAATCTAAAGTTCTCTTAGTAGCTAATGGCGATGAAATAAAAAGATGAATTATTGATTACGATGAGCTGATCTATTGGTGTGTCATATGGTGCAGCAATTTGGAGCAATATTTCATGCCACAAGCTGCTATAAGAAGCACTTTCCTTTTCTCTATTTTATCCACTGCCTACATCAATGTAATTTAAGAAATCAAATGAGGGAGAAAGTGGGGTTAGGGAATGCACCTGAAAGCTTTCATAAATTAAAATAAAAAAGTCCACGGATGACAAAGGGTCAGCACCTCACAGTTCTGTGTCAAACTTTAATTCTCAAACAGATAAAAAAACAATAATTTCTTTATTAGAGTTATTCTGCTAACAAAAACTTCAGTTAAATGAATTAATCTATAAAAATGAATCCAACTAGACATTTCTTTTACTGTAGCCATTCTTCAAATAATGCTAAATATGTTAAAAGTTGATTCGCAAGAACAGTTTTGTCAGGTACAGTTTCTGCTGATTAAGGAGCACTGATGGAATCACAAAACACTTTATACCAATTTAAATAATACAACAGAACATATCTATACTTTATGTAGTGCTTCTTATGGTGAACAGTATTTCAAAGGATTTTTTGAGCATCATTAAAAAGCAACTAAAAATAGCACATTTGCTAGAGCAAAACAGAAAAGCACATTACATAACAGGAGAATAGTGAAAAACAAACAAAATCTGTCCAAGATGAAAGCCTCGAAACAGCATCACACAGAAGAGAGTGAAAAGATTAAACAAATATTCTATGTACTTGAAGCTGAAATGCTGCAATTTTTCACAAACATACTAAGTAATCGTGGAATATCCTCACAACTAACAATGCTGGCTAGAACAGACAAATCTGTCTTATTTATAGTTCACCCATTTTCCAACCAGATTTTTCCATTACAAGATCACACGAGGCCTGAATGCAACCAGGCAGCATAGAGATTGTAAGGGAGGAATGAGTTCTGTTCATTTTGAATCATCAAATAAATATACACACTTGTTTTGGAAAAGATCTGGAAAAAACTCACATGAACACAGGAAAATGTGCAAACTCCACATAGATTGTGACAGGACTGAGAATGGAACATACAGTAGGTCTCTGAACTTCCACCTGTCCACTGCACCATTCATATTACAGCTACATCAGATGTCTTTCATTGTGTTTAACTGCTCAGTTGTTTATTTGATCCTTTGTAATCATGAGCTCTTGCAGAGCGATTAGTAACTACAATATATGCAAATAAGAACCTTTTAATTAGGTGTAAATACCAATGTAGCAACTGTATAACTGGAGCTTCAGTTGGATATAAAGCAATGATAATAGGAACAGTCAGCATTTGTATCAATCATCAGTCAAGTCTAAAGGGTGGTTTAATTTTTATGTCTAATCTAATGGTTCAGTATAAGCATTATGCTCATGGCTATATTTTATCTATTTGTAACAAATTTATGTTTGGTGGCTGTGTTCTTTGTTGATGTGTTTTAAATTTTTATCATATGATCTCTCTTCAAAGCTTGCTGACAAATCAAATTTCTCTCTTGGGACAATAAAACTGAATGGAATTGAACTGAACACAGACGTGTACCTCTTCCAAACATGACAAACAAAATGGCATCAATGGAATAATGAAAAAAAAATGTATTCAGAAAAAAATAAATATAAAGAACTTATAAAAAGAGATGTGATGATTTTATATTTGGTCAAATGATAGGAATGAGACATCACTACCAGAAGGAAGAGGCCTGAAGTTATCAAAAATAAGAACAAATTAGCAATGACTATGAAAGATGTGCAAAAGCAAAATAGCATCATGGCAATATCATAAGGATAAAAATAAAGAACTATAAAATAACATAATGTCTAGTTGATAGAGATCTGGACTTCAATCAGACCAGGTTATAACTAACCTATCTGTGCTTCAATAGTGAAAAATAAGTATGCATCCTTTTCTCCAATTATCCAACTTACTGAGTCACTTCATACAATTGTAGAGCTGTAAGAGCAGAACCTGCCCTTGTCACAACTAAGAAACCAGTTCTGTACAGGGCACAAATTAATCATTGAGAAATATGTACAGCATATAAATAACAGTAATGTGTCCTGATCTAGTAAATCAGCATACCATAATAATGTCTGCCAAATCTCTCTATTATAAAAAAAATCTTGGAAGGCTGAAAGGGGATGAGACGTGATCTTCTCAGAGAGACACTTTCACGTCTCACGAGACCAGTCTTTGTGCCAAGAGATTTAACCACACCCGGGTCCAGAAATAAAACAAAGAGTAGATGACAAAGTAGAACATCATAAAGAATGTTTGGTTCACATGCAGAGCAGGTTAGAGATAATGAAAGTATGAAAATTCCAGTCTCAAACAAAGGATAGTAAAGATCGCATTAGCGCAAACTAACAGAAATTATTACTCAGTGAAATAACGGAACAGCAAAAAGAGATCGAATATATTGTTCGGATTTAAACTTTAAGTCGGAAGACTTGTAGATTGTCTAATTCGTGTTGCCATCATGGAAAAAAAGTAGTGTTTCTTTCCAATGAAGAGGTGTATCCGCAAGAATTAAAAGATTTGTTTAGTGAAAGTGACATCCCGCAAGAGAAATCATTTCTCATTTGTGTGAATGCTATTGTCAGACACATTTCTTGTAGAGAGAAAGAATCGATTATCACTCACGGGCAGTTATACGCTGTGTTGTCACAATGAAATTCCAAACACAGAATCAAAATTCAATGCAATATTGATGAAAAGGTAAAAGCAAAAAGAGATTGAATATATGGACATAGGCGATATGACAGAAGTGCGCCGCACGAGGTGAAGATCGCGCGGCACGGTGGCAGCAGCAACAAGCCAGCAGCTCATCGAGCAAAGAGGTGGTAAAAACAAAAAAACTGTATTTGTTTCCTATTGTACCACCGTTTAAGAAGGGGTTTTGGAGGAGCGACTGTGTCACCTTGAGGTGCATTCAGCCTCCCTTTTCACAATGGGAGTGGCAGAGACTCGAAGACGCAGGGCGGTGGGGGGGGTGGGGAGAGTTTGGCGAGCGAACTGAGCAGGGGGCAAAGCCCCCAGTATGTAATAAGAAAAATGAAACTTAAGATCTTGCTGGACTTTTCTGATTTTTCATTGAGAGCTGTTAACTTTGCTGATAACACGAATGTAACTCTCAAAAGACCAGAATGTCACCATGCCATTAACAAAATGAATTCTAAAACATCATGAGACACTGCCCATATACAGATAAATAAATCTCATTATCCCCTAATTGAATTTAAGAGAACAGGTAATACAATCGTGCTTAACAAAGGCTCTGGGTATCTATAATATTCATTGACTAAACATAAAATCTCTGGACCAATGAAAGATAATTTCTATACGATCCAATAAACCCTAGACACATAACCATGAAAATAAATACAAAATGATTGACTCTGCTGCATAGTTCTATTTGAAAAGTATAATGTATGGAAATTTGTTATGGAGTTCATGTGGAGAACAGGAAAAGGCTGTGCATTTTGTGCCATGAAATTGGCTAATGCCATGCTTTCACACTCAGATAACAAGACTGTTATCATAAGAAACAACCTGCAAATCAAGACAATTGGATCTTGTCTGAAGTGCTCTTCAACTGGAGTGTGTTGGAAAAAATACTGAGTGAAAATGAAGGTGTAATTTCATTTTGGAAATCAAATTTTGATCATTTGTGAAAGCTAGGGGTTTTACTGCTGAATTTTGGCATTGTCATTTTGCGAAATTTCTGGTCTCCAGAATTAAAGTCTATTTTGTTTGTTCTCTTTTATCCGTCAAGGGTAGAGAACAACTCTAGGACTGCTGTAAAGGAGTAGTTCCCTATTATAAGGTCAAACTTTTCACAGGTTAGCATCTGCTCTCACCCACCCACTGCATCCATCTGCCAAAAACTTCAAATGACATATTTGCAACTTGTGACCCACTCTTGTATTTCTGAGTCATTTGTAGTTTGGAAGCTGTCCTTGTTTTCTAAATCGCTACATCTGTGAATGACACATGGGCAAGTCACACATGTGTCACTCACAGAGTTTCCCAGTTCATGGCATTTACTATAGAGAAATCCAAAGCAATGAATTCAGCTTCACACGTGAGTCTTTATGCCTAACATCAATGGGTTGCAGTCAAATATTCTTTTTCACTTATTATATATTTTTGACACAGCTGGCAAATCTTTTTGAAATGGATTTCCCTTTCCGTTTTTGGCAGAATAAAAAGGAAAGCAAGAGAAATCACAATGTGAAAATGTAGAAACATTGCTTTCAAAAGGATTAGAGCAAAAAAGAATTGACTCTAACACTGAAGGATTTGCTGCCATATATGTTTAAAAAAAAAAAATAAATAGCACTTATATTTAATGGCCAAACAAGAGGAGATGTGATTCTAGGTGATTTTTTTTATGTCTGGAAGGTACTTACTGTGACTGTGTGAAAGTAACTTCCAGGATCAGAAACACTATGTCATGATTTGTTGAATGAATCTGCATAGTCCTCTCTTACCTATTATTATTTTCTACAGTATATCATCATAAACAGAAGGAAAAACCTAAAAAAAACCCTACTAAACAGAACAGAAGAGACTGCAGGTTTAAATAAAACCTCTTTTTTACTTTAACGCTTTCTTTACAATTTGTGTATGAGGATTGAGGCCCAAGGAAATGGGTGGGTAGATGGATAGATTGACAAGAAATGAAACATTTGGTATTTTTATGTATGTTTTAATATATTCTAAAATCACAGTTAATTCATTTCAAAATGCAGCATACTGCCAATATTCTAGAACAGTGATCAATTTGCAAAGCCTATTTGTTCAATTGCAGGCTCAAAGAGTAGCAGAGGCTACCATAGCTGCTTTAGACACAAGGCTGGAACCTGAACAGAATGCCAGTCTGTCATAAGGCAACGCCATAAGCACACACACACACATACACACACACACACACACTCAGGTCACTTAGCATGCATGCCTTCGAGGTGGAAAAAGAAAAAAAAAGTCCTACAAGAACATAAGAAGAATGCACAGAAGATGGCTGAGAATCAAATTCCAGTCCTTGGAACTGTGAGGCAGCAGCACTAATCTCTGCACCACCCAGTCAGAGGAACAAATGCATTTAATTGTTAGGTTATATGTCTTCTGAATAATTATACATTATACACCTGAAAGGTAATTACAGTGTAATGCAAAAATACACTAAATGTTCATATTTAAGGAAGAAAAGCCTACTATCAATAAATTAAGCTCACAATCAAATTGTTAAGCCCAGCTATTTAAATCTGTTGAAAACAATCCCTCCTCAAATGCCTTATATCTCTCTTGCAACATCAAACTCCTTAGTGCCTCAAAGTAAACTGAATGTTATTTATGTTGTCTTTGTTTTCTAGGCAGGATGCTGCCACACAACCTCATTCTGTGTAATACTAAAGCATCTATTTAGCCATTCTTTGTGCATTTCAGGATGGCCGAGGGCAGCAATATTGGACGCAATACAAGAACCGACTCTGTGTGAGGTACGAATCCATCAGAGGGCACATTAACTCAGATTCATACTCGCTTATTCTATATAGGGCCAATCTAGAACCAACAATGAACCTAACCTGCATCTGTACAGTATAGAATACAGGAGGATAACTGGGGGAAAAGCCTAACAGAGATGTAGACACCACACAGACTGCACACAAGCAAGATCTGATCTCCTTGTGCCATGAGGTAACAGTGCATTTTCATATACAGTATGGGATGGGTTTCACTGAATTTTAATGTGAACTTTAATGTATCCTTGAACCAAAATGAGCAAATGAAAATCTTAGCAGCCATTTTATATTTTATTTATGGTGGATTCAGAAAGTATTAAGATCCCTTCACTTTCTGCACACTTTTTTGTGTTGTACATTTAATTTTAAATGGGTAAATTTGCAAAATTTTAACTCATCAATCTACACTGAATAATCATAAAGTGAAAACATGTTTTACAGAAAGGTTTTCAGATTTATTAGAAATCAAAAACTAAAATCTCATTCATATGAGTATTTAGACCCTTTTGCTGTAGCACTCCAAACATGGTAAAGTGTGTCCTGTTTGGTTTAATTATCCTTGAGATGTGTTTAGAACTTGACTGGAGTCAACCAGTGGCTGATTGGACATTGTTTAGGAAGGCACGAACCTGTGTATATAAGGCCCCACAATTCAAACTGCATCTAAGCAAAAAAACTAAGCCATTAAGTCCAAGAAACTTTTTATAGACCTCCACAATTAAATTGTGTTGAGATATACATCAGAGCAAGGATATAAATGATACTGGCCTCGATGATTATGGCATGTAAGAAGTTTGGAGCTAGGACTCTTTCCAGAGTTGATTGATTGGCCAAACTAAATAATCGCGCAAGAAGTGCCTTGGTCAGGAGGTGACAAAGAACATAACAGTCACTCTAACAGAGCTTCAGAAGCCTTCTGTTGAGATGGGAGAACATTCGGAAGGATGACCATTTCACCTACACTCCATCAGTGTTTATGGGAGGAGTGGCTGCTCTTGAGTAAAAGGCATACGACAGCCCACTTGGAGTTTTCTAAACAGCATTTAAAGGACTCTGAGAGATGTTGTGGGCAAAATGAGACAAAATGTAAGCTCTTCATGCAGAACTCCAAGCTGTATGCCTAGCGAAGACCAGGCACTGCTCATCACCTGCATAAATACCATCATTCTCATGAAGCATGCACATAGCAGCATTATACTATGGAAGTCTCAGCAACAGGCACAGGGAGACTAGTCAGAATTGAAGGAAGAATTAATGCAGTAAAATACAGAGAATTCCTTGAAGAAAACCTACTCCAGTGTGCACGGGACCACAAACTGGGCCAATAGTTCACCTTTCAGCATCACAATGACTCAAAGCATACAGCTAAGACATCACTGGAGTGGCTTTGAGTGCCCCAGCCAAAGCCCGGACTTAAACCACGCAGTCTTGAAAATGGTAGTTGACAGATGCTTCCCTTCCAATCTAATGGAACTTGAGAGGATCTGCCAGAAACAATGGGATATGCTGTCCTAATCCGCATATGCGAAGCTTGTAGAGTCTTACACAAGAAGACTTGAAGCTGTAATTGCTGATTAAAATAGCTTCTTGAAAGTACAGAATTAAAGGTTTAAATACTTACATGAATGAAAGAATTTAGTTTTTGATTTTAAATACACTTGCAAACCTTTCTGAAAATGTGTTCATTGTGTTATTATAGCTTATTGATTCTGTAGATTGATGGGCAAAATAGCAAATGTATCTATTTAAAATTAAATCTACAACACAATAAAATGTCCAGAAAGTGAATGAGTCTCAACATTTCCTTAATCCAAAATAAGTTGTATTACTTTTTTTGAAATCAGTGTATAGAATGCTGGACTCATAGGTGGAAGTGTAGTTAATAAAAATTAATTGAATTTAAATATTTTTACATCTTTTAAATTGTTTTTAGTTCTTGATCACCTAGGACAGTTAAAGCACAAAGCTTTAGTAAAGAGACAATCAGAATTGATAAATTGATGTAATTGTTCCCAAGATTAAGTGCAATGGCTGCTAATCACTGATATACTAGAAAACACAAAACTACTTTATATGGTGCCACCTACCCTACATTCATTGCTATTCTGATAATATGGAATGTGATTCTGCTATCAAAGCACATTAATCAACCAGTCTACACTGAAACTGCTTCACCAAAACTCAAATGTTTTCATTAATTTATTTTAAGACAGTATAAATACAAAACATTTTTGATATATGTCTTTAAAACTGTCTCTTTGGACTGTCCTTAGAATAATACCCACATTGGCATAAGAAAATATGAAAACCCCACAATAGGGGCACTCTAGGCAGGATTCATACTCATAAACAAAGAACAACTGTATGAGGCTCCAAACTGACTGCATTGGCATAGTGCCTTGGGTTACATCACTAAATGGACAATAACAGGCGATCATTACTATGTACCATGGAAATTCATACAAAACAAAAGTACTGCTTTGGAGACAAACTGCCATTTGTTAGATAATCAGAGTATGCTCAGTCTGATTATTGAGTATTGCAATACATTCATTTATGAGATCTGAATAAAAGATGTGACAAGACAATGGGAACAAAATCAGCAAAGACAAAGAATTGGCCAGCAGCTGTCACTCACCACAGTTTGGTGGTTCACTTGGATTACCTCATCTCCAGCGTGTATCTTCTTGCACTGGTCAGCAGGTGACTAAACAGAAAATAAATAAAAACAAGTCTTAATTACAGTAGCCATTTCATTATGGGCAGCTATTGTATAAAAATTATATAATGAAAGCATAAATGAAGCAATAATGTGGTAGTAACTGAGGCTTGGAAATCACTTAGCTGGTAAAAAAAATCTTGAAGGTACTCAGAGCTCCCCAACAAGAATGAAAATCTATGGTTGCACTTTGGACCATACTATGGAACAGAATCAGTTCTAAAACTTTTATCAGTTTTTCTATAAACACACAAACATTGCTCTATCACTCTAACTCTCTCATTAATATTTAAATGAACTATTTAAATTAAATTAAGGTTGTACATCTTCAGTATTTTTTTTCTTTTGGTATTAGCTTCATACAGTACAATCGATATGCATTAGAAGTAAATAGAATGGTAAACAGGAGAGTAGCTCAGTTAGGGAAGAAGTGAAGCAAGTCAAAAAGGAGCTAGACAAACTTTAAATATTGGTATGGTAGCTTTTGTTGTGCCAAGAGTGTGGTTAATGACAAAGAACAAAATCTTCACACTAGTTGCTTTCTAGATAGATCAACTGGTGTTGCTGCATCACTAAATTGGCCTCAACCAATATTTATTTCTATAGTACATTTTCATACATAGGATGTAACTCCAAGTACATTACAAGATGACAAAACAATAGATACATGAAAACAAAAACATTAAAATGAGATGTGTGTGTGTGTATGTGTGTGCCCTGCGGTGGGCTGGCACCCTGCCCAGGATTTCTTCCTGCCTTGCACCCAGTGCTGGCTGGGATTGGCTCCAGCAGACCCCCATGAGCCTGTGTTAGGATATAGCGGGTTGGAAAATGACTGACTGACTGACTAATAATAATAGATAAATAAAATACAAAAAAACCCAAATCAATATGCATCTTCTCATAAAATGGCATTCTGTAATTACCTATCACAACAGCATGTACTGACAATTGTTTTGTCATATTATTGCATTGTATCTTTATTTCATTTATTTTCATTCCATCTGTTCTGCTGAGGATCATGGAATCTATATGCTGAGCATGGAAGACCAGGACTTTCCCTCTCCAGCAAGTCCATCATGTCCCCCCTAAGATAAACACAGATGCTTACAAGACTGCAGGGCGATATAATCTTTTAGGTGTGTCCTGTGTCAACCAACAAGTATTCTCCCAGTGTGTAGTGACAAGAACATTTCTCAAGGCAATGCACCCAAGGAACATCTTAAATATGTGTCCAAACCACCTCTACTGGCTCCCCTATGTCTAGAGAAGCAGCAGTTCTACTTCAAAGTCTTCCCATACTACCAAACTGCCTGCTACAGAGAAGGAGCCCAACAACCCTCTGCAAGAACCTCATTTTAGTTGCTTGCATTTCTAATCACATTCCAGCAGTCATTGCACAAGTCCTATGGTCAGAGGTAATTATTATAGGTCTGTAGACTGACCAATAAATCAATAAATCTACGCCTGCACCAGCAAGCTTAGTTCCAGCTTCACCCCCATGCTCTGGTTGAATGTTTGTAAGTCTATTTCTACTTCATTGATTCATTTATCAATCTAACAATCACCTCTATCCACTCATAAACCCAAAGTCTTTGAACTCTTCCACTTGGAGCAGCTACTCACCTCTTAACTTGAAGGGAAACAAGTCACTCTCTTCTGGAAGAGGGCCATGACTCCATATTAAGAGATGATAATTCTTATCTCAGCCACATCACACTCAGTTGTAAACCATTACAGTGAACATTAGAGTTAACAATCATTTGATGCCAAGAGAACAAGAGAAAACCCTTAGGTTTCTGAAATGGATTACTTTCAAACCACAAATGTGCTTTCATATCCTGGCCACAAAAATCACTGACAGGAGCCAAAATAAAATGCACCCTTGATGATGACCACTACTAATATTCAGAAGCTTCATCTTAACGCTAACCCTGTGAAAACAACTCTCACACCCCAAAAACAGAGACAGATAAACTACTGCCTTTAACTGGCACTTGTGGGCAGAGTAATTGCACATTAGTGGGTTGTTTTCTCTAATGTAATACCCATGGTGTTTTACATAGTCCACAAAATCTACACCTATGTTCTTGCCTTAGTAATGTAGTATACTGAGATAAATGATAATATTGCCTCTTTTGTGTATTTTGTATTCAGTCAATGTCTATAAGCCAGAAGCACTTCTATACTTTTGTTTGCGGCACCTTAAGGGCAAGTGTACACATGTATTGTAACTCATTATTTCTTTCTGTGAAAGATAAAAACCAGCAGAGCTTTAAGATGTGACTTACAGAGATTACTTTGAATTGGCAAAAGATGTTGAGAGAACTCAGTGGAAACATTAGAGTGACAGAGACAAGGTTGAATTTAAAGTGGTCACTGAATCTGGACCAAAGGTCATGACTAGTAAGTCACTTTGGGACATGTTTTTATGTGATTAGAAGTTCACTCAACTTTTTCTAATTTGTGGCTCAGTCTTAGGTAACACAGAACAGAGAGACTTGTGAGAACAAATACAGATGGCATATATAAGGGGCATTCAAAAAGTTTCCGCACTTTTGTATTTTCGTCATGAACGGTGAAGGCGGGAGGAGTAGTAATTGGTCGTGCCTGAGAGTGTCATGTGACTGGGAAACATTTTGAACGCCCCTCGTAACTAGAAAAAAGCAAATAAATACAAATAAAAATTAATTGCTTCATAACATATACATATAATTAAAAAAGAGCAAAAAAAAATCATAAATTACTACCAGATCCTAACAATATGACATAACCCACTGATACACAAAAAAGATTATTATCATCAGTAAAACGCCATGTTTTCTGCCAATCATGAAGGCTAATTTTAAACAGTGTTGCTTTGTACACTATGGGTGATGCCCCATCTCTTTTTGTCAGCAAAAAATAAGAATCGTAAATGTATTATAAAATACATTTTGACTGTTTTAAATTATGGTAAACTATGTGAAATAAATTATTTGTCAGTATTTAGGTTGTCCCCTCCTTGAACTGTCACCTTATTGTGGTGGAGGGGTTTGCGTGTCCCAATGATCCTAGGAGCTATGTTGTCCGGGGCTTTGTGCCCCTGGTAGGGCCACCCAAGGCAAACTGGTCCTAGGTGAGGGATGAGACAAAGAACGGTTCAACAAACCTCCAATGAAGAATAAAAATTGTGGACGACGTTTTCCCTTGCCCGGACGCGGGTCACCAGGGCCCCCCTCTGGAGCCAGGCCTGGGGGTGGGGCTCGATGGCGAGCGCCTGGTGGCCGGGCCTGCACCCATGGGGCTCGGCCGGGCACAGCCCGAAGAGGTAACGTGGGTCCTCCTTCCCATGGGCTCACCACCTATGGGAGGGGCCAAGGAGGTTGGGTGGTGGCCGGAGGCGGGGACCTTGGCGTTCTGATCCACTGCTACCGAAACTGGCTCTTGGGACGTGGAATGTCACCTCTCTGAAGGGGAAGGAGCCTGAGCTAGTGTGCGAGGTTGAGAGGTTCCGGCTAGATATAGTCGGACTCACCTCGACGCACAGCTTGGACTCTGGAACCAATCTCCTTGAGAGGGGCTGGACTCTCTACCACTCTGGAGTTGCCCCCGGTGAGAGGTGCCGAGCAGGTGTGGGCATACTTACTGCCCCCCGACTTGGAGCCTGTGCATTGGGGTTTACCCCGGTGGACGAGAGGGTGGCCTCCCTCCGCCTTCGGGTGGGGGGAAGGGTCCTGACTGTTGTTTGTGCGTATGCGCCGAACAGCAGTTTGGAGTATCCACCCTTTTTGGAGTCTCTGGAGGTGGTGCTAGAGGGCATACCTTCCGGGGATTCCCTCGTTTTGCTGGGAGACTTCAATGCCCATGTGGGCAATGACAGTGAGACCTGGAAGGGCGTGATTGGGAGGAATGGCCCCCCCGATCTGAACCCGAGCGGTGTTTTGTTATTGGACTTCTGTGCTCGCCACAGATTGTCCATAACGAACACCATGTTCAAGCATAAGGGTGTTCATATGTGCACTTGGCACCAGGACACCCTAGGCCTCAGTTCGATGATCGACTTTGTGGTTGTGTCGTCGGACTTGCGGCCATATGTCTTGGACACTCGGGTGAAGAGAGGGGCGGAGCTGTCAACTGATCACCACCTGGTGATGAGTTGGCTTCGATGGTGGGGGAAGATGCTGGTCAGACCTGGTAGGCCCAAACGTGTTGTGAGGGTCTGCTGGGAACGGCTGGCAGAGTCCCCTGTCAGAAGTAGCTTCAACTCCCACCTTCGGCAGAACTTCGACCATGTCCCGAGGGAGGTGGGGGACATTGAGTCCGAATGGGCCATGTTCCGTGCCTATATTGTTGAGGCGGCTGACCGGAGCTGTGGCCGTAAGGTGGTCGGTGCCTGTCGTGGCGGCAATCCCCAAACCCGTTGGTGGACACCGGCGGTGAGGGATGCCGTCAAGCTGAAGAAGGAGTCCTATAGGACCTTTTTGTCCTGTGGGTCTCTGGAGGCAGCTGATAGGTACCGACAGGCCAAGCGGAATGCGGCTTCGGTTGTTGCTGAGGCAAAAACTCGGGCATGGGAGGAGTTTGGAGAGGCCATGGAGAACGACTTTCGGACGGCTTTGAGGAGATTCTGGTTCACTGTCCGGCGTCTCAGGAAGGGGAAGCAGTACAGTGTCAACACCGTATATGGTGGGGATGGTGCGCTACTGACCTCGACTCGGGACGTTGTGGGTCGGTGGGGGGAGTACTTCGAAGACCTCCTCAATCCCACTAACATGCCTTCCAATGAGGAAGCAGAGCCTGGGGACTCTGAGGTGGGCTCTCCCATCTCTGGGACTGAAGTCACCGAGGTGGTCAAAAAACTCCTTGGTGGCAGGGCCCCGGGGGTGGAAGAGATACGCCCGGAGTTCCTTAAGGCTCTGGATGTTGTAGGACTGTCTTGGTTGACACGTCTCTGCAACATCGCATGGACATCGGGGACAGTGCCTCTGGATTGGCAGACTGGGGTGGTGGTCCCCCTCTTTAAAAAGGGGGACCGGAGGGTGTGTTCCACCTATAGAGGGATCACACTCCTCAGCCTCCCTGGAAAAGTCTATTCGGGGGTTCTGGAGAGGAGGGTCCATCGGATAGTCTAACCTCGGATTCAGGAGGAACAGTGTGGTTTTCGTCCTGGTCGCGGAACAGTGGACCAGCTCTACACCCTTAGCAGAGTCCTGGAGGGTGCATGGGAGTTTGCCCAACCAGTCTACATGTGCTTTGTGGACTTGGAAAAGGCGTTCGACCGTGTCCCTCGGGGAGTCCTGTGGGGGGTGCTCCGGGAGTATGGGGTACTGGACCCCCTGATAAGAGCTGTTCAGTCCCTGTACAACCGGTGTCAGAGCTTGGTCCGCATTGCCGGCAGTAAGTCGAGCCCGTTTCCAGTGAGAGTTGGACTCCGACAGGGCTGCCCTTTGTCACCGATTCTGTTCATAACTTTTATGGACAGAATTTCTAGGCACAGCCAGGATGCTGAAGGGGTCCAGTTTGGTGGACTCAGGATTGGGTCACTGCTTTTTGCAGATGATGTTGTCCTGTTTGCTTCATCAGGCCGTGATCTTCAGCTCTCTCTGGAGCGGTTCGCAGCTGAGTGTGAAGCGGCTGGGATGAGAATCAGCACCTCCAAATCCGAGACCATGGTCCTCAGCCGGAAAAGGGTGGAGTGCCCTCTCAGGGTTGGGGGCGAGATCCTGCCCCAAGTGGAGGAGTTTAAGTATCTCGGGGTCTTGTTCACGAGTGAGGGAAGAATGGATCGTGAGATCGACAGGCGGATCGGTGCGGCATCCGCAGTGATGCGGGCTCTGCATCGGTCTGTCGTGGTGAAAAAAAAGGCAAAGCTCTCAGTTTACCAGTTGATCTACGTTCCTACCCTCACCTATGGTCATGAGCTATGGGTAGTGACCGAAAGAACGAGATCGCGAATACAAGCGGCTGAAATGAGTTTCCTCCGCAGGGTGTCTGGGCTTTCCCTTAAAGATAGGGTGAGGAGCTCAGTCATCCGGGAGGGGCTCAGAGTAGAGCCGCTGCTCCTCCGCATCGAGAGGAGTCAGATGAGGTGGCTCGGGCATCTGATCAGGATGCCTCCTAGACGCCTCCCTGGTGAGGTGTTCCGGGCACGTCCAACCGGGAGGAGGCCTCGGGGAAGACCCAGGACACGCTGGAGGGACTATGTCTCCCGGCTAGCCTGGGAACGCCTTGGGATTCTCCCGGAAGAGCTGGAAGAAGTGGCCAGGGAGAGGGAAGTCTGGGCTTCTCTCCTTAAGCTGCTACCCCCGCGACCCGACCTCGGATAAGCGGAAGAGGATGGATGGATGGATGGATATTTAGGTTGTTATTTGAAAAAAGAATTTAGATTTATACATTACTGATGCAGGCGTTTCTAGGTTATGTGACTGGAGCTAATAGACACTATCCTTAACTTAATATACTTTTCCTTAGATTATCAGATGCATATAAATGTACTAGATTAGGATGGCGAAGAGAATACCTTTGTCCAATCAAGTTGGAACATAAAACAAACATGTAACAGAAAATCTAGACATTTATTTGAGAAAATGAAACATTAAGTGATAGGGACCAGAGAAAACAGATATTCTATCTCTATGAAGATAAGCCAATTACTAGCATGAACAAGTGGCAAAGCTACAAAGAGAACTTCAATTTCTAGCAGCCAGGCACAAGTTCACAGGGGTTGATGGGAGGAAGAGAGCAGTTTAGGAGTCAGAATTCAGCATGGAGCTGCAGCAGTCCTTCACATGTAATGTCTCAGTGTGAGGGCGACACGAAAAGTGGATGCTCCGCTTGATGGTTGCACAGTCTAAGGTGGCGTGCCTTTTGTTCGCAGAGTGCTTATCTGTGTATGATGTGATCCATTTACTTAAGATATGCATATCCTAAGTAATAACATTGTCCATAGTTGATTTATTGCATATTCCACAGTAACAGAGTAAGATTTCATTGTTCAGCCATCACTGAACAGTAATAAGACCTACTAATTATCATGGGGATTTGGCATAATGCTTGAAATTCCATAATTTTAAGGTATAATAAGGATAATCTCAGTTACAAGCTGTATTACTGGGATGACTGACTATAATGCAAACAGCACCTACTGAGATATCCATGTCTGTCTGTCTGTTTCTATCTGCTCCCAGTGCACCAATTTCTGTGAAATCTGACATGCTTATTCTTCAAGGAAATCTGTCAGGACATTACAACTGTCATCGAGATATCCTGAAAACAGCTTGCTGTACATTCTTCAAATTTCAAAATCTCCCTTTATGAAGCCTTAGTAAATTTGCAAACTCATCTATTTTGAATCCAAGAAACATTCAGTGCAACTTCAACTACAAATTTATTTACTGTTTCAATTTTACCTTAAAAGTGGTTACTTCAGCTTGCAATTGTTTTATATAGAGTAGATACTTTTAATCATTTGACAGCTGCTCCCGATTGCAAAACAGTGAAACAATTACAGTTGTTCACTTTAGAGCAAGAACACTTCGCTACAGGACAGGGGATGGGGTGAGGTCAGATACAGTATAGGCAGGGTTGAAGAAGCAATTAATACCACATGAGGAAGGTATGTCGTGAGATGTGAGGTTTATTTATTCAATTCACTATTTCAGGTAGACCTTCACTTATCAGGCACCATTGGGACCTAAGGTGTACCGTTAGTGGAAATGCCGGATCACAGAAGGGTGACCTCTAAATAGCAGATAAACACATCATCATACCTTTAAAATATCAAATAAATCAGTACAAGTTGGATATAAAGGAAACAGAAACATTAAATTACAAAGCAAGTGAAATTTTAATAATTTACCTGTACTGGAAAGGTACTGAAAGGGATTCAGTGGTGCAAACTGTAACACCATTAAGAGTTCTAGGGTTCCCCCTATACCCATTTATTGCTTTTCTCTGCACTCTAGACTTCATGGGGACCTCTCCCTCTAATCACTAAGGGGCAATCTTGGCTTGACTGGTTTAACAACTTTGTTACTTTTAAATTTTCATATATCATGTTTCAATTAGGAATTCAAATTACCATACAATATTAAGTCTTCTACACATGTGAAAATGAAACATTACTAAATAAAGAAGTCAGACACAGAAAATGAATTGCAAAAAGAAATACGTTGATTTCATACATATTCATATTCAACCATGAACAGCTCATAATTAATTCAGGTTCAGAAACTGCCTAAAATTCTTGCAAGAAACTGATTGGCTTCTGGCTGACAACCAAAAAATAATTTTTAAAAGGATCAATGGTCAAGTAGTGAGTATAACAGGAGGCTATAATTTAGAGCAAAGAGCTTCCTTAGATTTTAAGTGATGAAATTAACAAAAAAGATGTATGTTCAAAATATTAAACCTTTTGGCCTCGCAGTTGTAGCAATTAATTACTTTTAGAAGTGTGTTTTTGTGTGACTTGGAGTTTTTATACATGAGGATTGCAATTTGTTATGTTAGTTTTTACTTGTGTTGTTTCATGTATGCTGTTATGCATGTTGTTTTTCTTTATTTTTTATATTTACTCCATGCCATTTTGTCCACATGTCATCCACAAGTTCCCATTCTTGTCATTGCAGTAGCCAGTTCAGTGACATCACTGGTACTCTTGCTATAATAATACTGCCTTGCATAATGTCCCAAACAACTTAATTAATTCACTGTAATTAGCTTTTTATCCAAGTACCCTAGCATTAGTGTTCTTGTTCCAACTGTTACTGTGGCTTTGATGTTCAGTTTCTTTTAGACCACGACTAATGGCTCCTGTATCAATTCCTGATTTTTCTGTTTGCTCAAAAGCTCATTTGAACTGCCATCACAAAGGCATTATAATTGTGTTACTGATCTGTTCTTCAGAGTAGCTTTAACTAAAGCCAGATTATATCCTACCTTTTCAGGTTATGAAAATTATTATATGGCACACTGTATACCAATAAAAGAAAACTTTGCAACTAGATTAATTTGCCATTCCAATAGTCTAACTGGAGCTGTTTTTTTCTTAGAGCTTATATTGCTTATACAGTATATAATTAAAGCAGTGTAAACTTTTATTACTCTTAACCTCTTCAATAATGGAATTAGTAACTTGAACATCTGTACAGAATTAAATGTAAAAATGTGTATAACCTAATTAGAAAAAGAAATTACCATGAAATAAAAACAATGTTAAATACTTCATCTGAACATTAAGAATACTTAGTAAGGGTTAGCAAAGGCACCAGTGTTATTCCAATTACTTTGTAAATGGCATTTTTTGATATGCAGTATTCTGTCACTTTTTGCCTTATTGATGATAATTAACATTTTATCTTATAATTTAGAAAAACCCAAACTTTAACAGTATATGAAAGAAATGTTAATTCGATTAAGAAATGATCTATATACAGTACAGGCCAAAAGTTTGGACACACCTCCTCATTCAATGTGTTTTCTTTATTTTCATGACCATTTACAGCACTCCATCACTCTCCTTCTTGGTCAAATAGCCCTTACACAGCCTGGAGGTGTGTTTGGAGTCATTGTCCTGTTGAAAAATAAATGATCGTCCAACTAACCTGACTTCTGCACAACACAACTGCTGGTCCCAACCCCATTGATAAAGCAAGAAATTCCACTAAATAACCCTGATAAGGCACACCTGTGAAGTGAAAACCATTTCAGGTGACTGACTACCTGTTGAAGCTCATCGAGAGAATGCCAAGAGTGTGCAAAGCAGTAATCAGAGCAAAGTGTGGCTATTTTGAAGAAACTAGAATATAAAACATGTTTTCAGTTATTTCACCTTTTTTTGTTAAGTACATAA
>JANRMT010062790.1:52059898-52094589 GCA_026402145.1 Polypterus bichir lapradei | reverse complement strand
CTCTCATTAAACTTGTATCCCGCATTACCCGTGGGCACGAAAAGCACCAGCGGCAGCCTGTCTATTAAGTTAATTTAAAGTTTAGGTTTATACCTCGCTTTGTTTCCGAAGTAGCTGTACTGATGAATATGGTAGTATGTCACTCGCTCGCTTCTTAATGTTTCGCTGCCTTCTCAATTATATAATGCATGTTTTGTTCAGCGTATTTTGGAGCTCTTCCTGGTTTTCTACATAGTGCGTTGACAGTCAGTTCACGTGATTACGTGGGCGGCGTAATGATGTCACACGAAACTCCGCCCCCACGGCGGTCAAGCTCAACTCCATTACAGTAAATGGAGAAAAATACCTTCCAGTTATGACCATTACGCGTAGAATTTCGAAATTAAACCTGCCCAACTTTTGTAAGTAAGCTGTAAGGAATGAGCCTGCCAAATTTCAGCCTTCTACCTACACGGGAAGTTGGAGAATTAGTGATGAGTCAGTCAGTCAGTCAGTGAGTGAGTGAGTGAGTGAGTGAGTGAGTGAGTGAGTGAGTGAGTGAGGGCTTTGCCGTTTATTAGTATAGATACCTTATAAAAAGTAGTAAGTCTGTGAGACTGAAGCATTCTGAAAAGGCTACATATTAATACTACAAAAGGGGAAAGTATTATATATCTCCTCTAAAAGTCTCTGCCATCTTACTGAAATCTATCAAAGGATTTATTTCCTTTCCCTGCTGAACGTCTTTCTGTCTCTTAAGTATCCAGCCCCACCTAGCCTGTCAAATGCACACAGGCAGTTGCCTTCATAGCCAGTCTGTGAAGATATGTCTGCTTTCTTACAATGTTCTCACAAAGAAAGAAATGGATGCTGAGTGAATTATAACACCATAAAATGATTTTGAAATTAATTTTCAGGGATCCCCACCCCATTTTGATTTTAGGACTTGAGGGGTCCAAAAAGATGTGTTGCAGCCAGGAACCTTTCCTTGTCTTGTATTTATTCTGTGTTTTTTGTTGCTTTTTAAATTTTGAATTATTATTTTCCATTTTTATTAGTTTTGTTTATTGTTTGTTAACAATATACTGCAGCTTTTTAATAAGCTGCAATTTCGTGTGCTTTGTGGATGGAGCCCCAGAAGGAGCAGCCACCCTGATGTTAATGTTGCTGCCTCTCCTTCTGGTTTTATATTTTCAGTCAGAATTGAGACCCAGTGCTAGAGTATTGAATTTGATATTTATTGCTTTTTGTGAATTATCTGCCTTTGTTTTTTTCATTTCTGTTTTTCAGTTAGTTACCTTGATTACCTTTATAGACACATTCATTTTGCTTTTGTGAGCATTTCTGCTATACATCTCTATTTTTGTTAATAAACTTTCAGTTTATGATGATTCATGGTTACCTTACTGTTTATAAGTCCCATTTTTAATGGTTTCTCTCCCTTATTGAGACTTTGTGACATTCATAGTATAAGAACTTTAAAAGTAAGCTCCCTATTGTTAGGCCTGTTTAGACAGAAGCCTACAGGTAGCAGTGTGGGTAGACTCCACCCTACAAGAGGTCTCTGATGCACTGGGTTTTGCACCTTGCTTTGGCCACTTGTAACCCTGCTTTTGAATAAGTAAGATTGAAAAATTAATTAATAAATAACTGAAATCAATGTTGAAAGTACCAGAAAAAAAAGATAAAGGAAGTGTACAAATATTCAAAAACCAATCCATTCATTTTCTAAACCAGTTTATTTTGTTATAAGTTCAGTTATAAGCCAGAATAGGGTGCCTGTTCATTAGAGCAATCTTTCCCACATACACACTTTCAATCTCATTAATACTGGAAATTCAGAGTTTTTCAGAGAGAAGTTTCCTGAAATGCACACATACCTCATAGTACCAGAATAAAACCTACATTACATGGTCACAAAGTGAATATGTAAACTCCTAACAGATAGTAAACAAGATTGGAACTGAACCCAGATCCCGGCAGCAATGCTGACCACTGTGCTACGCAATCCAAAACTTGCATAATAATAAAATAAAAATTATCCTAACATTATTAATTCATTGTGTTACTCCAATGGATGACTGAAGGTGGCGTTGCCACAATATGCAAACAGATATTTTGAAATGTTTTATAGGATTTATGTAAGAAAATATGCAGCAGATCCTGATTTAAAACTCTGATGAATCAAAATAAGATTACTTCTAATATTAAACCCTGACACTAACTCACAACATTAATATTTATGTATTTATTTTACCTCGCTGAAGTTATGAACAGCAATATAAATTCACCAAACCAATGCAGCTATTTGGTTAAAAACCATCAACTTAACGTATAAAACATTTCCAAATCTCATTTTGTGAAAAACTGCAACCGCTATCATCAAACATAATATCCTGTTGCCAAAGAAGCTTTTTTTTTTTCAATTTGCACAACTAAGATAGATTTTGTTTGTACAGCTTTTTCCATCTTTGAAAAAAAGATGACGGAAAAAAACCCAACTCTGCAAAATTACCGTATGGTGGATATTAAAGGTTGCTTGGCAACAGGTGATTCCCACTTTAATGGTGTATAAAGTAACTATCTTGAGATTAGCTTCTCTAAATGGAATACTTTAATGCTATCTACTCTATTGTAACCACTCACATTACTAAGAGACAAGTAAATGAAATATTTTGTTCAGGTGTTTGTATAAAATATAGAAATACAAAGATATTTACACATTCAGCATTGTTGTTGTTAGACCTATAATGATTCGCTTTCATTTTGATTTTTACAACCTCCCATTAAATCAGATCCACAGGTATTAGATGTGGATTTTTGGGTACCAGGAAATTACCCAAACTGGAAAATCTCTTACTCACTGTATCCAGATGTGCAGATCTGTTCTTTATTACAAACTCACTGAAGCTCACAGTTATTTTCTCCTCAGCTTTTTGTAAGTGACATACACAAAAAAGTTCTTGTTTCACAGACTGCATTCTTCCGGGTCCTTACATTCTTATTTAGAAATTGTGTCTGGGCTTGGCGTCCTTACCTAGCCGGGATGCCCCTGCACACTATATTCAGGGGGAACAGCCATGGACATTGCTGTTACCTCCCCCTGAACGCTAGTTGGCCACCTCCCTGGGGTGGAACAGTGTCTCGGGTTCCCATAGGGCATCATGGGAATTGGAGTTGGGTGCAGCCCTGTTGGGTCCCGCAGGTACCGCCAGGGGGCGCTGTATTTAGGACTCCTGAGCTCGTGTGGGCAACCAATTCGTCACACCCGGAAGTGCAGCCGGAAATCAGGGATCAAGCACCTGGAGCACTTCCAGGTGAACTATAAAGGGAGCCAGCGACCACCACTCAGTGGCCAGAGTCGGGTGGAAGGAGGACGAAGCTTGGTGAGGAGTGGTGGAGTAAGAAGAAGAGGAGAAATTAGTGTTTATTGTGTGCTTGAGACTGTGTTGGGCTAGTGGGACTTGGGGAAGATGTGTCTCACAGCTGAAGAAAATAAAAATGTATTTAATTTTACAGGTGCCTCCTGTGTCTAATCTGTGTCGGGTCGGGCGCTATATAGCGTCTTTCTTACAAAGTATGTATGTATATTGTGGCCACTAGAGGGCATATCCAAGCCCTGAACCTCAGACCTAACAGAAACAGCAAGTCATGGGTTCAAATAAAGTTATTTTATTTGTAAAAGTACATTACCAGGCTTCTTTTAATCAGTCCAGTCTAGCACAGCACCATACAATATTATATGTTCCTTCCTCCCTTTTTGTCTCCTTCCACTTTTCCCAGGTAAGCTTTGTCTACCACCTTCCAACTCCAACTCCCTGGGTAAGGCAGACTTGTCATGTAATGCCAGATCCCAGGATTATATCCTGTGCCACAGCATTGCACCATCATATTGCAAGGAATCACTTTCAGATGAGGCTGAGCAGCCATAAAGTAGGATAGACATCCTCAACCCCAGTGGCCTCTGGGAGCACAAACTGGGGGCACGCCAGTGGAGCACCACCACCTAGTCCACTGGGAGACTTTTTGCACCCAAGGATCGCTCTCCCATTGTCCTTCCATTATCCCTGCCTGACACCTGAGGCAGAGAGCAACACTCATGCTAGCCAGGAAATTTATCCATCTCGTAGATCACATTGGAATGATGTTCTTCTGGCCGGGCAATGTATGGCCTTCCATCCTGGCAGGCAGATCAGTCCACCTGTCTGCATTACAAATTTATCGGATGAATACCATATATACTCCCGTATAAGCTGGGTCTTGAAACCTGAAAAATCAATCATAAAATCAGAACCCGACTTGTGTGCCCTTTCAAAAATGTGACGCTTAATTTTTCTTCTACCTCTTCTTTCTTCCTTCAATCACGCACAAGTTTCTCCGACACATCGAATTTTGTTGCAGCAGCGCAGTTACCAATTTCTTTCGCCACTTTAACGACTTTTAATTTAAAACCAGCTTCATATTTTCTTCTGATCGAACGCTCTTACAATAAAGGTGTATGAGGGTGCAAGATACAAAAAACACAAAAAACGTCTCTTTGGAATAGTTTGGGTATTACTGTGTGGTCACATAGACACAATACATAGAAAAAAAGGCAATGTGCTCTGTGGTTGCTTTCTCAGTTGGGCATTAGCATATCATAATATGTTGGACCAATAGTGTGAGTTTTGACATATTCGACTTCTCCGACCGACATTATAAAATATGGGAAATTATATGGTAAAATCAAGCCCCGACTTCAAATTTTCTGTGTTATCAGTTTCATTCTTTAATGTAGGAAAGTGGATCACCCCTTAGTGCCAATGATGACAATGGCAGTTATCCAGAGAACTGTACCAATCAACCGGAGACATCATTTGAGACCAAACCCTCCAAAATCCAAGTTGCTGGTCTAAATACTGTTTTGAAGGCAGACATGAATCCTTTGGACCACTTCAGTAATCTACGATTAATACAGAAATGCAGGATGCCCTTGGTAAAACAAAGACCCTTCTTAATCTGGTGCAGGACAACCAGGAAAGGGGAACACACCAGAATTTTGCATACAGTTATACTGTGCAGCTTTTGGCAGCTCTCCATTCTTATGAAACCCATGGATTCCTGTAGACTGTCAGTGATGCACATGGCCTGAGCAAGTCTGCTGTGTCCAAATCTATGCTGCAGCTACACACAATTTCTAACTGGAGGGAGTGCCTTGCATGACACTAAAATTGTTTTTATGCCATTGCAGGCATACCTGGTATTGAAGGTGCAGTGGACAGAAGAATGCTCATCCCTATTTATACTCCCAGCCTCTCGAATCCCATCTACACTTGTCAAAAAGGGTTCTCAGTGCAAATTGTCCATATGATTTGCAAGCGACCATCAGGAACTTTTTACAGACATTGTGGCCAAGTGGCTTGGGAGTGCACATGATGTTTATATCTAGTTCAGCTCTAGAGTACTGTACATCAGATGGGAATGGTGTGTTGGCTGCTGGCTGGTTACTAGGGAACAGTGGGTATTCTCTTCATGAATATCTGCTAACTTCATTGTTGTATCCTCAAACCATAGCTAAGGAAGTCCTCAGGAGGTCTAAGATTTTCCCCTGAAATCTCCTGTGTTGTTATTGTTGTATGTGCTATGCTGCACAACATTACAGTACCTGCTGGCACACCACTTCCTCAAGAGCATCAATAAGATGATATTAAGGTGACAGAGGAAGACAACATTGAAGTGGTAAGAGAGAGGAGGGAGGGACACCAGGACAGACTGAACATCGGAGAATATATCCTCAGAAATGTATAAATTGATCTATTTTTTAACTAATCTTTCGAAAATCTGTAGTGTCTGTTTGACATTATCTTTTTGTTTTTTTTTGTTTTGTTTTAAAACATCAAATACATATATTCAACTTTGTCTTCTTATTTCACGTGCAGTAAAAAATACAAAAAGTGTCTGAAAGTACAAAACAAGAAATAAAGGACAGGCAAAATAGGAAAATATGGTAAAAAAAAGACTTAGAGCCTGGTTGGTCTGGTGCATGTTTCTACAAAGAGAGTCCATAAATCATTGACACAGCAACAAGATAAATGTGTTTAATTGATGCAGTATTTTATGTAACACCTTCATATTTAGTTAATCAGTATTGATATTCATTAAATATTCATTAATTGTGAGAAAGTCACATAATGGTTTGGCGGTTTTTGACATGGTTTTGATGTGGTTTGATGATTTTTGACTAATAGATTAAATACATTTTTTCTTTATTTTGAGTGATTTTGAATGATTTATTTGATTTTGTATTACTTTTTTATATTTGCATATGTTCAACAATATAATATATATTTCACAATTGAAATATGTGCAATCAATGTTCCTATTATCAACTGTCTTTCTCACACAGATGTTGGTGAGGAGCCAAAAAAGAATTATCGGTACTTTAAACTCATTCGTTAAAAGTCAGATAATGAAGGCCTGTAGGAAAAACTCAGTTGTTCTCTATCTACTTTGTCCGCTATCTTGTTCGTTATACACTAAAATCAACTGGTTTCGGGAAATAAACCCTTGTTCTTTCTGCACTATGATTCTGCACTTCATTGAAACAGTAACATCATACTCTTGGCTTATTTGAAAAAAGTGGTAGGAGCACACAAAGGCTTCCTTGGTGACTTTTCAAAATTTAACAAGTTCCTCCTTTGCAGTGGGTGAAAATCAAGATGTAGCCTCATGTCTTGTGAACAATGAATTTCTCGCATTTAACATAAGAAATTTGACAAACAAAAGGAGACAATTTAGTCCATCAAGCTTGTTTTGTTTTGCTAACAGCTAAGCTGTCCCAATATCTCATCCAGAGACTTCTAAAAGGTTGTTGAGGTTGTTCTGCTTCAACTACATGACTCGTTAGTTTGTTCCAGATTCACACAGAAGTGTTTTTTTGGTTTCAGTCACATTCCCTTAATTTCCATTTGTTTCCTTGAGTATGTAACTCACCATTAAGATAAAACAATTCTGCTGGATCTGCTTTATTAATGCCTTTGCGAACTTTGAAAATTTGGATTAGATCCCCAGGTAGTCTCCTCTGCTCAAGACTAAACAGGTTTAATTCTGAGTCTGTCAGAGTACAGCATGTCCTTAAATCCAGGGATACACTTGGTTACTTTCCTCTGCACAACTTCCAGTGCTACTTTGCTTCATGTAGCGTGGTGACTAGAGCTGCATACAACACTTGAGATGTGGTCTCACTAGTGCATTCAGTAATCTGAGCATAACATCCTTTTATTTATATTCCACAATTTTTACAATATAACCCAACATTTTATTTGCCATTTTAATTGCTTCTGCACATTGCTTAGATGATGAAAATGTGCTGTTAACCTAAACCTTTAAATTCTTTTCTGAGGTTACTTTTTGTATCTTGCACGTATTTATAATTGAAGTTCATTTTGTCTACATGTAGCACTTTGCACTTTTCTACATTAAACTGCATTTTCTTAGTGTTTGCCCAATTCTGAAGCTTGTTCAGGTCTTTCTGAATTGTTTTTGCTGCCTCCCCACTGTTTGTCATTGCTCCAATATTAGTATCATGTGCAAATTTCACAGTTTTCAAGGTTTACTAAATATACCAAAATCTATGTCATTAATGTACATCAGAAAAAGCAACAGTCCTAGGAAAGAACCCCGAGGGACTCCACTGATGACCTCAATTGATCTTCTTTCTTTTTTAAACCACTGTGGTTACCTTTAAGGGAGTAAATGGTATTGAACGTTTTATATCTTTTTGCCGTTATATATTGCATGGCCTTGGCTGGCAAAAGCAAAACACAAAAATGTACAATTTAAAACAAAAAAGAAAAGACAATAGGTGGTTCTTATTTTAAATCAGCCATGAACTTCAAGCCCATCACTAAACTGGAAGGTTTAAGTTGGACATGTATTTGTTTTTATCTTGGCTTGAATGAATATGAATTATGAATATTATTATTTTGTTGCTCATTCGACCCTGTCATTACTCTAGCTAAGGTTTGGATATTTTAGGTTAAATTGGGTTTTCCGAGGTGTTCTATAGCTTTTGACCAGCAATATATATATATATATATATATATACATGTATATTTGCAGCTGGAGATCCACAAAGGGAGAAAATGAATCACGTATCATAAAGTAGTTTTTATTCCTGAGCTTTCAACCGCTACCAGGGGTCTTCATCAGAGGATAAGATTAATTTTCTCCCTTTGTGGATCTCCAGCTGCAAGTATGCAAACCGTATCACAGACCTTCTCTTCCATATATGTATATGTATATATATATATATATATATATATAGGGAGATTCACTCGAAAGATGCTCCGATTTTTCTGTAATAACTCTCACTAGGACGAAGCAATCTTAATGAAACAACGTGCAATGTGCTCCTCAGTATATGGAGCTTTGAACAAGGTGAGAGCATTGAGGTAGGCGTCGGACAGTCATCACAACGCTTAACCTCCATTTGCAACTTCTGGGTGCATACTGCCCGTACCTCTTGTCTCAGTCACTCGACTTCTCATCAGGATAGTAGTGTACAGTATTGAGCGGCGCGTCTTCATGGTGCAAACTTATTGGGTCACCAATTCATTTAAGCGATGTCAGAATCAACTGGATGATCGTGAGTTAATGGAAGGTTACTTCCAGCAAGATGGAGAAACGTGTCACACATCGGCAAGGAGCATGGCAGAAATTGAGTCCTTCTTCGGCAACAGGGTAATTGTAAAGGGGCTTTGGCCACCACCAGATCTGACACCACCAGACTTCTTCCTTTGGCATATGCTCAAAGGAAAAGTCTATTGGAACAAGCCTCGCACTGTGAAAGATTTGAAGGAAAACATCCAACGTGAAACTGATGTTATTCCACTGAGACGCTTGCTGATACATTCAGGAACATGGAGCACCGTGTCTGGCAGAAAGTGGAAACCACTTCCAACATCGTGGAATGTAATGCAATCGATCACACATACATCAAGGTATGTTGTGTATTTTTATGGTTCAGATTGCTTCATCCTAATGGGAGTTACAACAGAATATTCAAGGCCTATAGAACATAACATTCTGAAACTCTCATTCCAGAGTTGTGGTGGTGGCTGGAAAGCCTGTCCTAGAAACATTGTATGCCAGTAAATTGCAGGGCTATTCATGCATATATTGCAGCTATAAATGTTACCCCAGTATTACCACTGCTTTTGCATGATTTAGATTTCCTAGATCTGCATTTAAAGGAAGTGAACGCACAACCTCACAAACACACTTACTGTATTTGCACACTGTCACTGGGCTGCTGAAGGCTAACTTCCCCAGGGAAGAAAGCAGCAGCTAGGTTTTGCATTATTGAACACAAGCTGCCAACAGAAATGCTTAAAAATCCTCTTTTGAAAAAATATGCTTGTGCTTCAGAATAACCCATATGCTTGTTCCTTTTGCTTCCAAGATCAAGCAGCTTCTTCTTGGAATGTGATGCTTGAAGCTGAGTTCACAAAAAGAATGATTCTTTCACCCAAGTGCCCCAGTACTGAATTTTATCCCTCCATTACTTCTGTTTCATTTTTAATCCATGTGTTCTGCAGTGTCTAATTTAATTATACACGCTTTCTGTCCTCTACATTAATATATTATTTATGTTTCTAAAGGCTATTTATAGCACACATCATAGAATATGTAACCTTAAATGCTGCCAGTATTCAATAAGCCCTACAATAATACATCCTTATCTTAAAAAGAAAAAATAGGAATTTACTCTTATGTCATTATTGAAAAAAATGTTACACTAACTAAATTAATTTAGTACATGAAGTAAAACATTTGTAAATAATGCTACTGTCAATGGACTGTTCATAGCTAATAAACCACGAAGTCTGCAAATCCAGGAAAAAAGCAATATCCTACAAAATAAATGCCCTATAGATAAATCAATGCTAATCCCAAACATTTAAAAAGAAAACAAGTAAAAGGATGTATGCAGTGGTCCTCCTGGCTGGCAGCCAATGAATTGACAGCACAATTGCAAGCTCATTGGTAAGGGGTACCAATGCCTGCATGCCAGCATACACAGAATGCATGCAGAAAATCAATCACCTAAAACACATTTGCATAGGCCTGCTACAGAAGCATCTTCAGCACTGTATTGGCTTTCTGTCGCTTAGTAACAGTGGGATCACCAAGGAGATCGGTAATAGCCAGGTGTCCTCCAGACAGAGTGACAGTACAAATGCACTTTGGCACGTGTCAGCATGTCTATAAACTTTCAAGGTGCCACACTGCAACACTGTCACCAAAGTGGGGGGACTAGTAAGTCAGTCTAGAGATTTCAACATGCTTACTAAATTGCTAGAAATTAAGTGAAGTACTCACAATTCAATTAATTTATATTGCACTGAAATTGTAGTATAAATAAATAAGCATATAATTACACTAATAAATTGAAAACAATTGCCAATATTCCATAGTCATGTATATATTATGGTAATTGCAGGTTTCTATTTCTCTTTTATCATCTGTCTGTAGTAATAAGGCTGCAGATCCTTCCTGTTTATAAACCACTCTATTTCTGGATTGTGAAGTGCAGGCGTCTAAAAAAATAGAAATCAGTCCTGAATAGAAAGCCACTCCATTGTAATGCAGACTCACACATATGCTCTGGGTCCATTCATTATCTTCAGTTCAGCAGTTCTTCGGGAGGTAAGAGGAAGTCACAGTGCTTTAGAGGATGCTCTGGCTTTTAGAGGGTGAACTGGAAACTTCAGGTAAAAGGTACACCCAAGCAGGAATCAAACCCTGGTTCCAGCATTGTAACAAAGTGAATCTACCCAATAAACATTTCTATTTATGTTATTTGTATGTTTTCCTTTATTCTATTATTGTAAAGCACTTTGGCCACAGCATTCATATGTTGTTTTAAATGTGCTATATGAATAAATTGACATTGACATTAAACTACTGAGCTGTGCACTATTCATATTTTATTCAAACAGTGATAGCTGTCTTGCTTGTATCCTTCTTAGTCAGGGTTGGAATTATGCATTACTTTCTCTATGTATGTAACAGATATACAGGGTGACACAGAAAAACGGGAACTTTTGAAATGCGTAGTGGCAGCCATATACAGTTGGCAGCACTGCGGAACAGGGACCTTGAGCTGTAAACAGTCTCGCCATTTAGTAATTTAGTAATCAATTGCAAGGCAATCAATGGCAGCTGTGCGAGAATTGTTCGGTAACCGTGTCATCTCAAGATTCGGTGACATTCCCTGGCCCTCAAGATCACCGGATTTGTCCATTTGTGATTTTTTCTTGTGGGGCTACCTTAAGAGTCGGGTCTACACGACTCGGCCAAGGACACTGAATGAATTGAAACAAAGAATTCAAGACGAAATTCGTGGTATCCCAGCTGAGATGTTGCAGCGATCAATGGGGAACCTCAACAGCAGATTGGAAGAATGCATACGTACAAGAGGACGCCATCTACAGGACCTAATTTTCAGACATTGATAATTTGGATTACTGTCTCTTAAAAGGCAAGTTGTAGTGGTTCAATTGCTGTCAATAAAATTTTTTTGTTGGATTTCTTCTATTTTTATTGGGTTTTTCAAAAGTTCCCGTTTTTCTGTGTCACCCTGTACATATAGAAAGTAAGTGTCCAGCCCCACATTTCAAATTAAAGTTTCCAACAATATTTATGTTTTTGGTAACCATGAACACTTGAATATCTTTGGAGTAATGTCTGTGCTGTCTTGCATTTGTGTGTTTCTGTCTGTGTGTCATAATGTCAGACAGGTCAGGTCAGGTTGGGGAGCATGCACTGGTACAGCGCTTTGCCGCACCTACCACATGATGAAACAGCTCAGGATCCTGGTTGGCAGCCCCCCAGGCAGATTATACCCTCTATCTTCCATAGCCAGGTGTTAAATGACTGTCCCCTTGGCCTGGTCCAGCTACTTGGGTCCTCAACAATGAGGATCCTGCGAGCCAGATCACCCTTGGGGAATCGTGCCACATGGACGTAGCACTGTAACTGACTCTCCCTCACAATGCAGGTAATGTGCCTCATTTGGGACTCCATGAGTAACCGCTCTTTCAACACAAAGTCAAACCAGCGGTACCCAAGGATTATCCGAAGAAACACAGTACCTTAGGAGTCCAGCCTTTGTCTTAGGTCATTGGATAGCGTCCATGTCTCGCAACCATATAGCAAGAAATGATAACTCAAAAACTTATCGCTTACTCCAAATAAAACTCTTTACATTTATTAACTTTGTGAAACACGAGAAGCTTCACTTCAGTAGATTTTGCTTTACCAGGGTCTCTAGATATTCCAAAGGAGTATATATAGAAAAAATATTTTAACAGGGTCAACATTTTGAACTCATAACATTATGTAGACAATGTAATGTTCTGCATATGCCACTTTCAATTTACATGTAAAAGGAAAAAATAATTTATCAATCAAAGTTTAATGGTTATTATAAAATTATACTATTCTTCATAAACTGTTCTTCTTGCTGTAGTAATTTAAAGGGGGTTTAGCAGGCCTTACTTGCAATGTCACCCAACAAACACATTACTATGTAAAATGATTGTATGTTTACTCCAAAAAACATTTTGCTGTTTAATAATGTGACACTGGACTAGACAGAAGGGGTTTATATATATTTTAACAAAGAGCTGGTTTATTGGACATTTGGTAAGGTTCACTCCCTAGTCTTGACATTCACACCTCCGCAGGAGATTCAATGAACCAGGATATTGTCTGATTATTAATGTTGTATCTCTATAAAATGTGCCAGCTAAGCACTATAGTACCCTTACACACTACTTACTGTAACAATATATAAAATGAAAAAGTGCTGAGAATAAAAACAGTAAATGGTAATTTAATGGAAACCAATTAAATTTTCTTATTTGATTTAAAATGTTCTGTACTTAATTAATAAAAATAACAATATAAGAAAAATTGCACACCCATAAGGGCAAATCAAAGTTAGTCTGAATAATTATAACAAATAAAACTGAAAACTATTGAGAAACCAACTCTTATTCAGATACAGAATACAAAACCTGTAGTGATATACTAGAACTACCTCTAAAGAGTAACCACATTAAAAGTGAGCCAGATAACAATTCTTAAACAAAAGGCCGGGAAATGGCATGAAAACTGAGTAAAGGATAAACAATCAATAATAGGTTGATAGGCGGCACGGTGGTGCAGTGGTAGTGCTGCTGCCTTGCAGTAAGGAGACCTGGGTTTGCTTCTCGGGTCCTCTCTGCATTGAGTTTGCATGTTCTCCCTGTGTCTGCGTGGATTTGCTCCGGTTTCCTCCCACAGTCCAACGACATGCAGGTTAGGTGCATTGCTGATCCTAAATTGTACTTGGTGTGTGTGTGTGCCCTGCCTGGGGATTTGTTCCTGCCTTGTGCCCTGTGTCAGCTGGGATTGGCAGGTTGGATAATAAGTGACTAATAATTTGATAAAAGAAATGGGACAAATTGAGAACCAGCCTGTTTGTTTATTAATTTATTGGTAGTGTAGCCACTGGCAACAGTCATTTTATGTTCAATATAAACTACTTACTGTGCAGGAAACAACTTTTTTTTTGTACAATTGTCATTTCAAATAATTTACCTATCTTGATAACAGCACACACAAGGGTAGCATTACAAACACTAGTTATAGTCTTTCTATAATACTAATTTTATATGTCTACTAGCGACTGGGAGCCTGATCGAATCGGACTACAAATTCTACGTTTGTGAAAACCATACTTTCTCTACAAAGAATTTTTTTTTTTAAATCCTTGAAATGATTTTGTTATCATGGCACTGATTTGTGCTTAAAATAGACCTTTTTGGCCGATGTAATGAAGAGCTGCCTGTTTAAACGGGGCTGCGAGACATGAACTCAGCTGTTTGGTGTACCTCATTTGATTTTTTCCGGCAAACACATTTTCAAAACAAACCACATTTTACAACCCTAATCAGAGTCGAAGTAATAATTATGTTGGCGTGGTCATTTTAGATCTGAAATCAGCTATAATTTAAAAAATGACCATTGTTAATACCCAGCCATCATTTCTCAGTCTGCTAATAGATGTCAGAAGGACGGATGCCAAAACCGAACTGCCCAAAGATAGATTTCGACATTCCAAGCAAATGGTGATACGTTCTAAATTACTTACGGTTCCGGAGCTGTCGAAGGGTTTAAGTCAGTCGACGGTGTTAGTCCTGGAAAGTACTCCCCACCAAAGCAACATTCCAAAAACCAACCAAACTTACTGTTATCTGCTCAAACCAACACCAACTTACTATACTCGGCCTTCACTGAAACATTCGAACATTCTTAGCCAATCATACAATACTGTGTCTGCGTTTGCCACATTATGTTCTAACTACAGAGGCAGAGTCCCATTGCATGGTTCTAACTTGTATTGAGTCGAGGTATTGACGCGAACACCATACATACGGATAATATCAAATTATACATAAGGATGTATAAAAAATTAAACTAACTGTATATCATCAAGAAAAGCTGGGTCTGTCCTTGGACTGTTTCAGCTTTATATTAATGACACAAATTCCATTATAGTCAGTAAGCATATTGAATTCTTGTTTTACATTAAAATAGACAAGCTTCAGGACTGGGCGAACACTTGGAAAATGTTGTTTAATGTACAAAGGTGCCAAGTGCTACATGTTGACAAAAGGAACATCAATTAAAAATACAAGATAGGAGACACTGTCCTATAGGGAGCAAGCTTTGTAAAGGATTTAGTGGTTTATTCTCATTGTTATTATGGTATTATTTGTTGTTTTGATGTCTTTGTGTTATTATTTTTAATATTTTAATGCTACTAGTGTGCTTTGCCCCCTGCTCGCCAAATACCCACCCCGCTTGCATCTCCGGCGCTCAAGTTGTGAAGAGGGGGGCCTGAACGCACCCCAAGGAGACGCGATTGCTCCTCCGAAACCCCCTCTTAAATGGTGACACAATGGGAAACAAATACAGTTTTTTTTTTTTACCTCCTCTTTGCTCGATCAGCTGCTGTGTTGCTGCTGTCATATTCTTTGTGGGTGGAGCACCAAGAAGTTAGACCACCCTGACACTACTACTCCTGAGCCCTCTCTCTGTCTATATAAGCTGAGAAGGCCTATGAGTGAGAGTCATTTGTTTATTGGTGGAGATCATAAGTATGCCTTTACCTTTTCAAATTATTGGTTTTGATTATTTCTTGCTTTCTGATTTCAGGATTTCATTTTCTGATATTGTTTGTTTAGGATTATCTTTTAGGCAAATCCTTTGTGCCCTGTTTTGGTCTTTTGAGCTTTTTTTATTATTTTCATTTTTTTGCAAACACGTCCTTAATTTATGAAGACTCATTGTTTGCCCTGCTAATACAAGCCATTGGTTTACAGTTATCCTTCCTCTTGTGGGGACTTTGGTTATATTTTGAGACATTTAAGTTTATTTTACAGGCTTTAATCCCTTTCATGCCTGCAATTCCTGAGGTAGAGCAGTGAAGCTGGGGTTAAGCCCATCAAGTTGAGGCCTTTTCCAAGCAGGCAAAGGAGCTTGCCCTGGTCAGTGAAGCCTTTTGGAGGCATCATACCTCTTCTGTCATGTGTGAGACTCCATATCATAATAGTCATCTAACCAACCTGCAGAAGCAATTAAAAAGGCACATAAAATGTTAGGCTAGAAGGTAAAAACTTGAATATAAATTATAGGACACTGTGTTCAGACAAGATGCATTAGTGACACTACAATTCTAGTACTGTGTGTAGTTCTGCACTACACTATAAAAAAGATTCAACAGTACTAGAAGCTGTGCAGAGGAATGCACCAAGTGTATGGGAGGTATTTTCTGCAAAAAAGGAAATGAAAATTCTTTTGCAATTTCATTTTTAAAGTTAACGCACAAGAATGCTGCAAAAATTAAAAGTAAAATGAAAAAACAGCATTTGCATTTTCAGCCTGAACAGCAATGAGGCTGTAAAAATGAAAAGTAAAATGCAAATAAGCACTGTCACCACCTGCTGCTTAAATAAATTTCATTTTCCGCCTCAGTTTCCCACAATTCTTTTTCCTTCATAGCTGTGGCCACTTCAATAGATAGAATACTTCTCACTTTAACTGCATTTAATTCATGTGTTTTTGGTCTTTTCACCTATGAGCTTCACATCAAAACATTCTCACAAAATCCCAAGATCACGCATAATTGTAGTTCTTAAGTAACTAATTGGCTATTTAATCACAATACTTAGCATGACAAAAATTTCATAGAAATAATTATCTGATCGCATACTGTGGAATAATACAAATTTTAATCAATATATTAAATAATAGTTGAACAAAGAATCTTGGGCTGAGGACCTTTTGACCTAGGGAGGGGAAGAAGATTTCTGTCAAACTGCTGACCTTTTAGTCTGTACTCAGGAAACTGTGAATCTTAACAAACATCTAGGATTGTAAATTCAACAGCAACAGACTTTTTCACTTCATCTTTAGTGGTTGAACAAATGTGTTGTAATTTTTGGGCATATTACTGAATCCCCCCAAAACATTGTGTAACCTTCTCACGTGATAGGCTATCTCTGCAAGATGTAAAAAATTCTGTTATAAAAAGGAAACTCACCCCCCCCGCCCCCCCCAGCTTGGGGGGTTGGTGGGGACTGTCATTGACAAAAACTGACAGGGCTGGAGTAGTCTCTCTGCCATCAAGAATAAAGAAATTGCTTTTTACTTTACATTGGCTGTCTGCCTGCTGTTTGCCTCGAAGTTTCGTCCACAATACACATACAAATATAATTATAATACAAAACAATTATATAAAAATAACTGCATTTCAAAAATATTTTGCACCTATTTAAGTATATTTTGGAATTATATTTTTGGAATGATATGGTCAATACTTTTTAGGATGGTCAGAAAATTGATTCCGGTTTGTTTAAATTTCATTCTTTTGTTTATAAATATGAAATTAATTGATAGATAATACATTTCATATTTTTTACTCATATATTTCTTAAAAAGGTGGATTAATAATCTTATAAATGATGGTAACGAAGCATGAATTAAATGAATATTATGGGTTATGGAAGGTATTCATAATGAATAAAATAATCACTACCAAATCAGCTTATTTTAAAAAGTTATAACAATAAAGAGTCCAATCAAGTCATCGATCAACAACAGGACAGAAGAGGAGGAGGTGAGGACAACAGTAGAAGGGTAAATTATAAAATAATACAAAAGAACACAAATACAAACCATCCTGTTTCCATTTCAGTGTAAATAAATGTAAATTATGACATAATGAAGGCTAATTTTTGTCATGTTAAATATTGTAATTAAATAGCACATTAATAACTTCAGAACTACAATTATGCTTGATCTTCAGATTGTGTGAGACAATTTCACTGTGAAGCTCACAGCATGAAGGTGAAAAGATCGATCAAAGTGGCTACAGCTATGAATGACAGAGAATTGTGGGAAATCAAGATGCAAAGCCCTGCCCATTGACGATGCTATTTGCATATTGAGATCTTGAAAATGAAAATGCAAAGTGGAAAATGAAAATTCAATGACCAGCAGGTAGCGCCAGTGCTCATTTGCATTTTATTTTTCATTTTAGCAACTTCATTGCTGTTCAGGATGAAAAAATAAAAAATTCATTTTATGTTTAATTTTTGCAGCATTCTTGCACAAAAGAGAGATTGAATTTTCTTTTTTATAGTTTTAATTTTTATTTCCTTTTTTGCAGAAAATACCTCCAATACCAAGTGTACCCTAAATCTAAACGGTATGCCCTACTCTGACAGGTTCAAGGAGTTAAACCTATTTTGTCTTGAGAAGACAGGCTACATGGAAGGAGACCTGACTCATGTTCTAAATTCTCAAACGCACTGATAAAGTAGATCGAAAAAAGCTCTTTCAACTAAACAGCAAATCATGCATTCGAAATGGAAGTGTGTTTAAGACCAAAGCCAAAAAGCACTTGACCATGCAAAAAGTTATGGGAATCTACAACAAATTACTGAGTAATATAAAATCTTTTTCTTCAACATTTGAAAAGCATATGGATAAGATTAATATTATGACAGCTTACCAATTAGCTCATGAAACAAGATTGATGGACTGAATAGTTTCCTCTCGTTTTTTGAATTGTATTACGTTCTAAATTAAATAATCAGGAAAACAACACTAAAAATATTATTTTACCATAAAGACAATGTGTGTTTCATCAGTAAGAAAAGTTCTAATAATAAAAATGTATAAAAAAAGAAACAAAAGAAGTGTATAACTGTATAAAGAGCTCACTTTACTGACCTTCTGCAAACAGGTCCCATTGTTCTGTAACTTTTAGTAATTATTATTTTTCTATATTAAATGTATTTCTTTTCAGCCATCATATTTTTTATAATATTGTTAGACTTGAAATTCGTAATTAAAAATATTTTAAAAACTGCATTTTTTTTTCAAATTAAATTCTGATAATGAAACAAAAATTACTGAAATTCTACTCAATTCTATGGGTTCTGCTAGTAATTCAAAATAATAATAATAATCTTTCTAAATGCATTATTCCAATATCGTGTCCACTTGCACACATACCCACACTGTTTCAGGTTAGAATGGCAAGTTAGCCTAACATGCACATCTTCAGGAGGAATTGGTGTACTAGAGAATAACTCCAACACACTGCATTCACACTTCATGGACATGGAAGCCAAAACCAAGGTTGCTGGCTGCATCCATGAGGAAGTAAGGTTAAATACTGTACCACCTGTATTTAGGATTCTATAAATTCTTAAATGATTGATAATTCACATACTACAGTATAATACAGAAATAAAAATTTAGTAAGTATAATAACATAAATAGAAATTGTTAAGTAAAATGATAGAAGCAAGAAAATTAAATCAACCATAGGCTCTTTTTACCTACTGTATTACTAATTCATTATTTTAATATTCTCTAAAATATTGTTATTGATTAAATATTAATTGATATCTTCATTATATACTATTTATTTTTACTCATAAATATTTTATTTGCTTTATATCTGAGCAGTTGTTCTCTATGTTGTCACACGTGTGCATGGGAGGCAGCTAAAGGGCTCAAAAGAAGGTAAGTTTTATGCCAGGCCAAAAGGTGGCAGAGTACATTAATCCTTTCTCTTTTATCCCTGCGAGACAAAACTGAAAAATTCCTCTGGAACCAAAGATGCCATTTCTGGTTCTGGGCCCGATGACGTCACTTCTGGTTTGGGCCTGGTGACATCACTTCCAGTTCCTTGCCTGATGACATCACTTCCCCTGACCGACCTTAAATACCGCTATAATTTGTCAGTTCGGTGTTGGACTCTTGTCTGTAAAGACCTTCAATTGCTACTTTGCCATTTTTCAGCCATACTTCAAGTATACGGGGAGGCTGCCCAAATCTTTTTGTGATGTCAAGGCATTTCATTTCACAATGTTTATTTCATAAAATGCAGCAAAAATTAGCTTCTGAATAATTGGTAATTTCACTCTACAATATTTTCCATCTCATCCTCTACATATCATATGCTTGTGTGAGTGGGTGCAATGCTTTTTTTCTTAAATTATTTTATTTATTTCACTGGTTTATTACAGATCAGTAAGACATATATTATTACATTTGGTAACACCGATCACAAGTGAGAAAACAACACTGTGGCAAAAATTAGTTTTTTGAAAAATGGTTTCACGTAATGCACACGCATGCACCCACACATCCATGCAGTTTTCCCGACTCAGTTATTCATTTACAAAGTAGTAAGGACTATTCCCATAAGCAAAAAGTATAAGGCAAGAACTATCCGTGGATAGCATGCTAGCCCATTGCACACAACATAATGCAATCATAGTAGGCCAATAAAAAGTTGTCCATAACCTTAAAATAAATGTGTTTGGGGTGGAGGAAAATAAGTGGAGTATGTAGGGAAACTACATACAGGCACAGAGAGAACATGTACACTCCAAACAGTAAATGGTTTGAGAAGTGAAAGCATTTGCATTTTGATTGTGTTATTTTTTATATGTAATTCTATTTTTTAAAGTTAAATAAACAAAAAAACAACTTACCACATGCAGGATCTTGTTTTCTGTTTCATACACAGTACAATCCTGTGAAAAGAAATACAAAATACATGACGTTTTTGACAATCAGCATTATTATTTTCAAGGTTGTCTTCTTAACTGAGGCATAATGTTCTCCATAATCAGTTGACCTCCAATAACTTGCAGGAGTTGACCACCTCCACATCTTCTCCTTGACTAGTGACCGGACACAGAGGCTCGTTGGTGTGGTGAAAGTCAATAACCAGTTTCTTGTTCTTCCTGATATTAAGATGCAGACAGTTCTTTTTATACCAAGAAACAAACTTCTCACCCTGACTCCTACAATATACTCTGTCTCATCCCCTTTATCAATTCACTCCAGAAGTGCAGAATCGTCTGAGAATGCAGGATGTTTTCCACAGCAGCAGCATTTTCTGAAGCCTTAGGGACTGACTGAACAGGCCCTTCTGGAATTTCAGCACCTGTACAGTGAGGCGCATGAAAACATAGCCACGTACACAGAAAGGAGCCTCGTCCTGGCTTTATCAGCAGTCAGCGTAGTCGAGTGATGCTAGTGAGAAGTTCCTACTAAAAGTTTGGTTTATTGGAACAGTATATTCAAATTGCAGAACTGGTTTGTTTGCACAGGTTCCTTCAATTTGACACGTGAAGAATTTATAGTACAATATCTGTTGTGAGTACTTCTATGAAATGCACAATTTGGAATTGTTGAAAAAGTGCTATAGAACTACTAGTTCTATGACCAATGCACTGAAATCAAGAAGCATTTCCTTCTGTACCTCTTTGTGGATGATATGGAAAGTGATTCTCATATCACAACATACTGGTGTGTCACAAAGGTCAGGCTAGCGTGTACTGCAGAATTCATGGACAATTTTTTTCATGTGCTAAATGATATACAGTACCTTTATGTGATCAGCCAAAGAAAAGCAGTAAGAACAGGAGAATAGTTTAAAATGATTCAATTAAACTAAGCAAAGGAAGAAAATGATGTTAACATTTTGAGGTTAAGACATTTAAAGACTGGGACTCCACATATCTGAGAAACTAAATGTGGAGACTACCTACTATAAAAACTGACATTCCAGAATATGTTGTAAAACCTTCTCTTGCAAAAGCATTTCCACCTGAAAATTTGACTAACAGTCTATCAGACCTTAAATTTCTGCTCCGTGATGGCAAATCCATACAACTCATTAAAATGTCACTTTTTATAAAATTCAAAATGGAACTTCAGCCATGAACACTTTATAATTTGATGATTTACCACAGTAATCTGCCAATTCAGCTTCACATTCAGGCTCCCAAGTGCACCGATTGACTTCTGGCCATATTAGCCAACTTACCAGCTTCTCTCTTATACCCCTAATGATAAATACTCGGTGAGCTAATCTGAAGTTTGTTTTGTTTTGAATGCTGATGTGATTTTTTACAATTTGTTTCCCACATAACAATTTTCTGAGCCAGCAAAGAGAAAATGATTTTCATTTCTCCTGACTTGTACATATGATGCATTACCATGATACAATATTATTTTATTTACAATAAAATATTTTACGCTCAGACAAAAAAGAAAATAAATGCTGATAAATTATTATGGGTCTTTCGGACTACCAAAAGGGCAGAGAAATGGGTCCTGAAACTCCTCACCCACACTTAATGCGGTTTTCAAGTAGAAATGTCAACATGTATTTGATGAAATGTTCACCAACTCAAACAGGAGGAAAAATAATTAATTTAAATTAATTAAACTTCTGTTGTGTGCTCTACATTCAGAATTCAATTAAATATAGAGTAAAGCATGACCAAGCACCTCAGAATGATTTCCAGCACATTTACACCTTATACTCAAATTGAAAAACTTATTATTAATGAGTGCCCAGGGAATAGTTACTACAACTGTTAGACAATGGCAGTGGTAAACAAATAACACTGTCAGTTAGAAAGCAGAAAGGGGCTCTCCTAAAGTCCATGTAGACTCCTTGCTTGCTTGCATCTTAAAGTGATAGTAGGGGTTCAGGATTTATAGAAGCATTTGAGGGAGATTCAGAGGATGACTCATGGGATACTAGAGTATAGTCCTGAACCCTAAAGTTCAGTGACACTGAAAATGATCCAGGAATGGATTTTAAAGCCACATTTAGTTTACAGGCTAGTTGAACTTCGAATCAGTAGCTGAGCCAGGGAAAGGGCGCAACTGACATGAGAAACAGAGACCAAGATGCTAACAGAAGAAAACAAAGTGTCATCATAAGTGCTGGTTGTTGTACTGAGCTGAGTAATTGGTCAGTGGTATGAAAAGGTCCTGTTTGTTTCTGATTAGGAGGACTACAGATAATCCATCCATCATCCAACCCGCTATATCCTAACTACGGGGTCACGGGGGTCTGCTGGAGCCAATCCCAGCCAACATAGGGCGCAAGGCAGGAAACAAACCCCGGGCAGGGTGCCAGCCCATCACAGGGCGCACACACACACACATACACACATACAGACACCAAGCACACACTAGGGACAATTTAGAATCGCCAATGCACCTAACCTGCATGTCTTTGGACTGTGGAAGGAAACCAGAGCACCCGGAGGAAACCCACGCAGGCACGGGGAGAACATGCAAACTCCATGCAGGGAGGACCCGGGAAGCGAACCCGGGTCTCCTAACTGCGAGGCAGCAGCGCTACCCACTAGAACTGAACTGAAACTTTTATTTCAGGAATTCTGGCTTTCCTGGCATAGTTTTGGGTTCAGGTATAAGCTCCAGAGGAGATAAGCAAAGAAAGTAACAAACTTCACATTCCTCACCATTTACATATCACTTGTAATTATTTATAGTCAGGGTCTATTCCAGGAACCGCTGAAGCAAAGCATAACAAAAGCCCTGGAAGGGCTGCTAGGTATTCACAAATCGCTCATATTCACAAGTTGCCTGTCAATGTAATTCATATGTCTCTGGAATTTAAATGGAAACCATAGAAAGCCCACAAGGGAATCTGGGAGAAGCTGCAAAGTCATTAGAGGCTGTAACTGGCCTGGGATTTGAACCTAATGCTCTGGAGCTGTGAGGAAGCGCTGCTAACTGCTATGCCATCAACCTTCCCAAATATTCCTGTTATATATCATAAGTTATTTTACATGAAAATAGATGATCAGCTTCAAATATAATATATGTGCTTTCTGAAAAAAACCTCAGGGAAGCAAAACAGTGCTATTATTATTACTGTACTGTAACAGAGTGTTTCCTGGTGAGTGTTTTCTGAGTGCTTTGGCGCTCCAGTTATGAAAATAATGGATTATTAACTCAAAACACAGAGGAGATAAGCAAAGAAAGTAACAAACTGTCAAAATGCTAATGGCTCCCTAGGTTACATTAAACAGGCTTTTACCCTTAGTAACGCAATGGAAAGGTTCTCTTGCATATCCAACACACACTTCATCTCAACTCTTTGTCTGTCGTCAAAGTCTCTAGCCATACTACATTTTGCCTAACTCATGTTCTGAGCCAGCTTCATCTGTATTTAAAGGGTCACGTGCCCGTAACTGATCTTTTACTGTATTACAGTGGGTTGACAAGCAGGCAAAGGAGGATGCAGCACAGTGTAAAGATCAAAAGAAAATCCATAAAAAACACAGGGGCACAAACTAACAATTGAAGGCCTTTACTTCGAAGCTGGCAACAATAATATGTGTCCCAGGTGAAATTTGTGCAGTATAAGTTTTAGAGATTTCACAAAGTGTAGAATGGGACGTGTTGCAGTTAATTTAGCAACAAGAGAGTTTACTTATTACACAAACATTTCAAGATTGTAGATAGGGGGCAGCAAGGCTGAAGGGAAGGAAAGATAGAGAGAGAGAAAAAGAGAGATCCTGCCACTATGCAATTTGACACCCATGCAGTTGCAGTTGGCACACCAAATATCAAAATCCACTTGCTTACTTTTGCGGCAGGAGTTCCCTGTATCGTAACTGCTTCTTATTAACTTGGAAGCCCTGCATTTGCAGCCGGCCATTTAATGTAAATACATAGTGGGCAGGGCCCAGAGTATTTTTATTGCTGGGAAATTCCCTGTCACATTACACAACATTTTCAGCAATTCTCAGCCACAAATTTAAATGACATAATCATAGTGCACATTTATTGCACAGTACCCTACCATGAGGACCAATCCTGTAGGCTGACATACCCATAGATTCAGTAAAACTGCTCAAACAGGTTTTGGTGAACTAAGCATGATCGTGAGAGTGAATTGGGCTGGGAAGTTCCCTTTGGTGAATTGGTGTCGAGCAACGGCTAATTCACAACCCACTTTGCAGCATACTAACGGCCCTTTACCATTGGAAGCAAATGGCAACTTGTGGCCCACTAACAGTAGCCAGCAACCCAGAAGTGGGGTACGTCCCAGTGGTTGAGAAACAATGCTTTAGAGCAGGGGTCGGCAACCTTTCAGCGGTGTCGTGCCAAACCTATGTTACAATGTTATTCCGCGTGCCGAAATAATTCTACCAGTTTTGTTATATAGAGTATCGATAATATACTTTTGAAGCCCATTATAACCGGATCTTATATTATTGGTCATTTAATATTTTAAAATACATAGGATCATATGTGAAAAGGATGTTTTGTCAATTTTTGTCAATAATTGTCTTTATTTTTTATTCCAGTTATTTGACTAAAATAAGTAGTTTGTTTCTTAAAGCCAGAAACAGCCTTTTCCATAGCTTTACTTTTCTCATCAGAGTTTTTAAACATGGACTGATGTTTAGTTTGACAATGTCTTTGTACACTTGACGTACGACACATTACACTTTCATAGCATAACGCACACAAAGCACGATCCTTTTGTTGTACAAATCCATATTCATTCGTCCAAGAGTCTTGAAAAGAGCGAACATCAAGTTTTTGTCTTTTATCAGTCATTTTAGTGTAGTATATTACTTATTAATATATTAATTAATGTACCACGGCCTGCAATGAACACATGGTTTCCCGTTATATGTGAGTCACATACGCCAAACGTAGGTGAGGACGCAGAGTGCGAACACATGCGCTGTGATTAAAATATAATAACGAGGCTTGTTTTAACATACCATGACCTTCACTGAGCACATGCTTTCCCTTTACATGTGAGTCACAGACGTAAAATGTAGACGAGGGCGTGAATGCATGCACTGTATTTAAAATCTAATTTTTTACTATATTCAAATCAATCATAGTGCCATTGAAAATCGTTCTGCGTGCCACGCTTGGCACACGTGTCATAGGTTATCGACCCTGGCTGTAGACCTTGTAAGCAGAAGTGAAGCTCGTCTATGTGCTGTCTCATGTTTTATATACCACAACAGAATGAAAAAAATGAGTTAGTGGCTGAACATGCTGTACTTGTAAAGCATTTGTCAGGTAGCAGAGTGTTGGCTGTCAAAAGAAGAGGCAAGCATACGTTTCTTTGTTAGTGTGAAACTGTGCTGGAAAGCCATCATGGAGTCATATAATTTGTCATGTCCTGTGATTTTTATTAGTGCAATGAGATCAGAGGCTGCAGTCATCAAGTCTGACATCTCCTCTGTCTAAAAGTTGTACAATACACCACCAGATAATCAAAGACAAAAACTCACAATGCCAGTATCTCTGAACACAAAGATGGCTTTAGCAAGAAATCAAATTAGGCAAACTGCTTGACTACTGCCAGGATTTAACCACTGATTAATGATTGATTGTAGTGAATACCCATAACTACTGCATGCATCATGACTGAAGTTCCCCATCTCTAATGTGAGTGAATGATTTGCATTCGGAGTACAGGGTAAATATTAATTTAAACAAGTTAGAAAATAGTACTCATGGTGTAATATTCAAGTGCACTCAGGGACAGTGCAGGGCACTGTACCCATCAATAGACTGAGGTCAGTTCTAGAACTTTCTCAGTCCATTGCAAGGTTGTGGGAGCTAGGGGTTACCCCACTGGGACTGGGCAAGAGGATGAAAAGAAAGGGACCCCTTTCACACAAACACCTTAGTCACACACAGTGACAATTTTCAAGTGCCAATTAACATACAGTAATCTAAATATATAAAACACTTTTATAATTCCTTCTGTTCTTGAGCATGTGAGGACGTTAGTACATTTCATGAAATGGGACTTGTAAAGCGGTGCAGTTATGACAAATATTAGGGAGTAACAGAAGTGAAAAGTAAGCTTTATTACAGCCACTGACCATTATGGATATCAGGTGAATGTGGCACTCTGATGGTAAACTATCGGGTGTCCATATTTTTAAAGTTCCAAACTGGGACCCTTGTGTAATATGTAAGCCTACACATATATGCACTTAAAGTGTCAGTCATTAAACCATTATTTAAAAAGTCAGACCTAGACCCACATATACTAAATATTTATAGGCCTATTTCAAATTTACCCTTTCTCTCTAAAATACTAGAAAAAGTAGTGGTCACACCTTACGCATTACAATTTATTTGAGAAATTCCAGTCTGGTTTCCACACTGGTCATAGTACAGAAACGGTACCAACGTGGGGTGTAAATGACATTCTGATATCCTCTGATGAAGGAAACTCCACTGTAATTATGTTGATAGACTTAAGTTCAGCATTTGACACCATTGACCATTCTATATTACTGCACAGGCTAGAAAATGATGTTGGGCTTACAGGCACTGTGCTCGCTTGGTTTAGTTCTTATTTATTAAATCGATTCCAATATGTACAGAAATGTGCTGACAGTACTCCATCATTATACACAGAAGTGAGATATGGTGTCCCGCAGGGCTCAGTACTGGGACCTTTACTATTCTCCATTTACATGCTTCCACTGGGATCTATCATTAGGAAACATAATGTTAATTTTCACTCATATGCAGATGACACCCAGTTATACCTTCCATTTAGATCAAATGAAGTTTATCCAATGTTGTATTTAATTAGTTGTGTTAGTGAATTAAAGGAGTGGATGGATGAGAACTACTTGTCTTTAAACACAGATAAAACAGAGATGTTAATTGTTGGAGGGAATGACGCTAATCACAACAATATTTTGTCATCATTTAACTCAGTTGGAATCACCATTAATTTTACTGAATCAGCCCGCAATCTAGGTGTTATCTTTGACTCTAGCATGTCATTTAAAGCACATATTACAAAATTGTCCAAATCATGTTTCTTCCATTAAAATTAAGGCATTTTCTAATTAATTCATGCATTTATTTCTAGTAGGATTGACTACTGCAATGCGGCGTTTACTGGATGTTCAAACAATTCTTTATACAGCCTCCAGTTAATCCAAAATGCTGCTGCAAGAATTATCACAAGAACAAGAAAATACAAACATATAACTCCAGTTCTTAAACCCTTACACTGGCTCCCGGTTAAGTTTAGGGCAGATTTCAAAATCTTCCTTTTAACATATAAAGCATTAAATGGCCAAGGTCCGGTTTACTTGTCTGAACTTATCATGACTTTCAAACCAGAGCGCACATTAAGATCTCAAGATGCCTGTCTGCTTATGATTCCAAGGATTAATAAAATAACAGTGGGAGGTCGGGCTTTTACTTACAGGGCCCCTAACCTGTGGAATGGTCTGCCTGCTACAATAAGAGATGCCCCTTCAGTCTCAGCTTTTAAATCCCGGCTGAAGACTCACTACTTCAGTTTAGCATATCCTGACTAGAGCTGCTGATTAACTGTACAGACTGTATCTCTGTTGTTAGTCATTAGCACTAAAACATAAGTAACATGATAGTTATAATTTGATACTAACCCTCACCTATTCTGTTTCTCTTCTCAGTACGCAAATGTGGTATTTGGCCCACTTGCCAAGTTGTTTTGCCTGCCTAAGGTAAAGTCATCCCTGATGGAGGATCGCAGGAATTGTGGGAAAGAGGGGACCTTTCATCGTATTAGTGCTATTTCAGCTGTGGAATAGCCAAATGGAGGAGGCAGCTTGATGGATGAGGTCTCCAGAACTCTAAACAAATCCAAATCATATTATGTGATATCATCTACTGTTAAATTCTATTCCATACTTCTAAAATTTGTATTTATAATACTGTATTGAGGATTACTTGTGTTCTGTTCTGTGTATTGTATTGTATTGTATTGACCCCCTTCTTTTTAACACCCACTGCACGCCCAACCTACCTGGAAAGGGGTCTCTTTTTGAACTGCCTTTCCCAAGGTTTCTTCCATTTTTTCCCTACTGGGGTTTTTTGGGGAGTTTTTTCTTGTTTTCTTAGAGAGTCAAGCCTGGGGGGCTGTCAAGAGACAGGGCCTGTTAAAGCCCATTGTGGCACTGCTTGTGTGATTTTGGGCTATACAAAAAATAAATTGTATTGTATTGTATTGTATATAGCCCATCCTTGTTTGTTTAATTGCTGCGTTATTTCATCATTATCTGAGAGGGATCTGGGCACGGAAAAAACGAACTTTCACAAATGAATGCATAGCAGCCCCCATAGTGCTAGATGTGCAAACACATTTATGACAGTGCTGTCTGTTTTTATTTGCTTCTTAGTCGACCTTTTGTGATATCGTTCAAATTCAACACAACTTTTTAATTAAGCTTTCCTCTTGAGTTTTCAGCAGTGTCAGCAGAGCAAGGTTTTATTAAGTGGGCAGCCACCAGGCACTTTGATACATGTATTCTTCAGTTATTTATTGGGTCACATAGTCTGTAATCGAGGACGTCTGGTAAATTACAGTATCAGTAAAATGGTGAATCACTATACACTGCAGATAATGGAAGTGTGAGGCTGGTTTAGCGTAAAGGCTAAGTAAATGTTTATTTGCTCTGTACATAATGGCTTACAAGCCACCACATACTGCATTTCTATCTAGATAACCTTTTACTTTCACAGTTAGGAAAGTCATTTAATTTACCTGTTATAATTTAAAGCACTCAGAGGAGTGAGATGTTGGTGCATGCTTCTCTCCTATTTGCGCTCAAGCCCCTGGGAAGACATCATGCAGCCGAAACTACGCGCTGATGAACAGATTTCCTGTTGAGCGCCCATTGAGAAGGGTCTAACTAACTGCAGCCTGCAATACCTAAGATATAGGTCAGGTAATGCCAATAACGTTAGTCACAAAATGCCGTTTGAGTCAGGTAACCCTCCCACAACCCTGATCTTAACAATAGTGCAACAGGGCTCTAATGTTAACCATAGTCTAATGTGGTGGGTGTTACATGACTGACGTTGAGGGCGTTTTGTGATGCTGGGACATTACATGACTGACCTCACAGGTACCACAGTCTGCAATTACACTCTGTCGCACCCATCTTGACTTGCCGATGAAGGATGGCCATCCTGCATGTGTGTAATCAGCTAGCGACAGCGATTTTTGTGGGTTGAAAAACAGGAAAATATACAAAACATGCTAATTGTTCTAACCGCGGTCACAGTAAAATTGAAACATTAAACTAATTTGGAGTTGAAGTTGCACAGAACGATTCCCTGTTTTGATAGACAAGCTCACAAATTTCCGATTGCTTTTCAATGGAAGATTTTAAAATTTTAAAACTTTATACAGTGTGATCTGTTCAAAATATCTAATTGAAAACTGAACTGTCTCAACAAATTTTCTTGAAGAGTTACTGTGCTACATTTCAACAAAATTGGTCTTTGGGGGCTAAGGTGTTTCATGTGGACAGACTGGCGGACGTGGGCTATTACAGTGGGTGCTACATGCATTATATGCAAATGCACTTCAAAATGCATTTGACAGAAGAAATTCAGATGTACATAATGCATGTATTATATTGTGCAAATTTGTGTGAGTGAACTGGACTGTGGTGTCAATGGGAAATCCCCACACAGTATTTATGGTACTGTATCTTAAACCTACATTTGTGTGAAATGAGAGGCATGAATGTAGGTGGTAACAGTAGTAGCAAAGGTGTTGGCATGTGTACAGAGTATAGTGAAATTCTGCCTTGCATGTACTGTATTATGGATGCTACATCTAAAATTCAGGTAAATTAGAAGTGCAGACCATTGCCTTACATAAAGCAGTAATGCTCTTCTGAAAGCTCTGGGTTTTGTCCATTGATCTTCTGTAATCCTTTGACTTTTTTTTTTTTTAACTCATCATTCTCGCCCATTTTTATCTGATGCATCAAAACTACTGGCTTTTACAAAGCCATGTAGCATTTCTTTCTACTTTTGCTGTAACCGGCTTATATAAAGGGGTTATTGATATTACCCTGTAGAGGATCACTATGGCTTTACAATGAAGAGGCAATTTCTTTATAGGTTTCTGTTCTCCTGATAAGATATCAAAAAGGACACTACTCAAGTGCTGAGCTAAATCCAGTACACTGTGTCTTAAAAGCTGTCTTATAAAAACAGAAGAAATTCTCTAGGCTTTCACCATGCTTTCATTTCAATATAAGCTTTATATATGGGGCAATTAGCAGTGAAGATCACCCAGAAGTATTTTACAGCCATGAAACCATTTTTAGAGGGCTTACATGAATGTGTTTATTAATATTAAGACTAAAAAGCTTAGGTAGTGTAATGATAGTGTGCTATTTTTCTGTGTAGTTATAGAATATTTTATTTTACAGTTATGAAGGAAAATAGCCATACATATTTAATGTACAAATGTAGTATCACAGTATGACAAAAGTGAATAAGAGGGCCATAAAAATATCACGTTTTTACAAAGAGCAAGGCACTGATGATTTATTTTTTATATTGGTTTGCAGACATTAGATGTAACCTTTGTAAAAGGATTCACAGAAGTTTACAACAGAAAAAAAAACTGTCATGATTTTCCTTTTACATGTGTCTTTTGGTGATTTTCAATGTATTAAATCAGGTTCCATGGCAGTTACACATGACTGTGTTCTTTATATTTAGTTTGGTTGATAGGGTTATTTGCTACTATTATATTCATATTGGACCAATCAGGCTGGCTGTGAGTTTCTGGACCAAAAGCGGTTAACACATTTAAGGTTAAGCAGAACATTAGTTAAAATCAAAGCAAGGGTCCGTTACACTAGCATATGGCATTGCTACAAAACCAAAATGCTTTTCAAAATGCAAGTAGAATTCTTAAATGATATCCTTGGTATTTTTCTAGTCTAAGTTATTTTTTTCAAAACCAGTGTACATTAAGTTGCCAAAGGAAATTGGGTTCTAAAGTGAAGAATATTTTAAAAATTAAAGAGAAAATACAGTGCCCATTTTTGCAGTTTAAAGTGGTGTTCAAAGGGAAGCCTTAAAACATACTGAGTGCATGCACTTTGAGGTGACAAAGGTTTTGACTTGCGAAAACATGACTTCTGTGTTTTTGAGGTATTTATATTAGAAACTAGGGCACCCAACCACCAGTTGCGGCCAGCCTGCCGCTCTCGTTGTGAAGAGGGGGCTGAACGCACCCCAAGGACACATGGTTGCTCCTCCAAAACTCTCTGTTAAACGATGATACAATGGGAAACAAATGCAGTTCTTTTTTTTACCTCCTCTTTGCTCGATCAGCTGCTGGCTTGCTGCTACTGCCATGCCACATGATCTGCACCTCACATGGTGGTTCGATTTAAAAGCCTGTACAGCAGCTGTCCTACTCTTTTTCTTTTATTTCTGCCCCCGGTCGTGGTTAAATCTTTTGGCACTCTTGGTTAAGTCTAGTCTCACGGGACATGAGTTCTTGATATTTTTTAGTTTGTAATTTGAAAATGGAATAAGAATCTGAAAATCTAAAAACATCACATTAAAGTTAAATAAATTCTGAAAAGAATGATAACAAACATATATATGCAGGTTTAAAAATAAGCCTGATTTAAAGCTTAACAAAAAAATGACATAAAAAGTCACATAAAATCGTTGCACTTTTAGGCTTAGGATTTTATATATAGAGAGTAGATAATATATTTTTATGACAGATTTTTGGCACTATTTTTCCTTAGGAAAGTATACACTCTTCAATTCTCTGTTCAAAGTCAAATGTCATAGTAAAGTTTTTATGTAAACAAGGAAATAAAACATTGTCCTTCTACGAAATATCCAGGATGTGAAAGTAAAAATAAAAAAATACATATTTTTGCAGTTTCCATCGACCCCCTTATGTTATTCTCGATAATTTGTGTTTTTTTATCAGTTGCCAGAAGCCTCTCTGTTGCTTCATGTGATGTGTTTTCATTCTTTCATATTTTGTCTCTTTTTTTCTCCTAACTTTAAACGGTTGCAGCTTTTCATTAGTTTGCTCTTCTTTGTAGAGAAACATGCTGTGATCTCAGAAAGATTCAAGGATGCTGTGCAATCAGGAGACAGCACCAAATTGGATTGAAGTAGGCTAGAGTCTTATAGTGGGATACAGGAGAACATGAGCTGACTATAAATAAACAAGTATCAAAGTCATAGTGAATGGAATATTTAAACGTCCCAACACTGAAGTCAAAATGCCACAGGGAAGTGTAAAGTACTGATTGTCAAAAAGCTCAATACACCATTAAGTTGAAAGAAAGCAAGCAAGAAAGGTCTTTGTGTTATGTTGATTTGCATTCCTCTAACTTAAATACTAAAGACTTTTATTTTATTTTATGAATCAATGCATAAACTATTTGCCACGACACAATTTCAAAAAATGAATGCGTGATGAAGTCATGTCTGATCACAAGACTAGCAACGAATGACATTGGCATAAACAACATAGTGATGGTCATAAAGAACTGGAACAAAATAATGGTGCCTACAAGAATAACAATCAACAAGATAGTGTTTTGGTGACATGACTATCAAAATGATATAATACATTAAGGGGTGCATAAACATTTAATACATCTACAAAAAATTCAGACATGAGCGTCAGTAGACTTTGCGCCCTAGGAACCAAGTTACCCGAACTATTCTACAACATTTCAGTAATTATTTACTGCTCTGATGCATGATTAATTGCAGAATTACGGTATTTTAGGGTTCCTACAGAGTGTCTCTTTTTCTTTCACGATTTGGCTCAAAAACTAATCAGCACATTGTTATCTCATATTAAGTTTCAAGTTTGGTGTTTTTACATCCAGTCATTTTAGCTCTTGACCTTCCTCAAGAAACTGTTACACACAGACACTGTAATGTCAAGATCCGTCGAAAACTGGAGATTGAAATTTTTGACGAATCTAAAGCTTGCGCTCCTCACCCATAGATGATAGGTTATGGTGGTGGGGCTCGCAATGCAAAAAGTGCAACACTAGTAAATGAGGATCCCAAAACTTAGTTTAGAATAATAATGGTTCTACACAGAGGCTATATATATGATCTCCATCATAATCGGACATATTGCTAGTATGAAATCAGAGCAGAATATAATCTAACAATTGTTATGAAAGCTCACGAATGACTTTAATTCCTCAGACATTTAATGAAGTTCCAATTTCACCATCTGTTCTCACTAACTTTTCAGAGTATGCAGTGGAGTCCGTCCTTCCTTACTGACATCCTGGTATATGGCACCGGCACGAAGCGGCCTTCTGGTCAGGTTATATAACGCGCATATAGAATAATAAAGAATAATAATAAAACAGAATAATAAAGACACCAGTCATTCCATATAGTTGCCTTTCTCACTCCTCCCTTCACACCAGTAGTTTCTGAGACAGTTTCCTTTCCAAGTTCGTAAGGTTACTAAGCAGTTAGTCACAATAACAAATGCAATATGTATACTTGTAAAAGCCAAACTTAGAAATTTAATGCTATAAGTTAAACTCATATTACTTTTTGCTTAATTTGAATAGAATATAATTTCTATTCATAGCTTCTCCACTCTGTAAATTAATTTGAGATAGAACTTTCTTAGCTATATAACTGCAATACCGTGTGTTAAATAAGCCATTGTGTGTGTGTTTGGATTAGTCTCATTGCTAGCATGGACTGAAAGTCCCATTCTGTAAATGGGATAGGCACACAGTTTTCTGACCATTTAGAAATGGTTCAACTGTATTGGAAAATGTAAAGAAACAAACAAGATATATAAGCTTTGAACAGACCTTTCTTAAAACGAGAACTTTTCTTTCTTTGCAATACCAACTTTTTTCTATTTTTGTATGAACTGTTTAACTTTAAAATTTTTACTAAAGTTTTTAAAAACGAAGACATTTTGTCTGTTAAATCATTTCAATGTGTCAGCTATTGCCAGAATCGCACAAAGCAAACTAAAGCTGCAGAACTTTGTTAATTTTGGGTAAGCGCAGCTACAATACTGTATATTCTATATAATTGTATATAGGTTACATTCTATTAATACTGTTTTTTGAGTGCATCTTTTGTTGATATTGCATTACTGTCACTTTTTTGAAACGTGCAAGTAAAAAATTCATTGTACTATGTGCACAAGACAATAACTTATACCTGAACAAAAATGTAACTTAACTGCTTGAAAAACTCAGAAGTGCAATTGCATTCATGAGCTGCAGGAAATCTCTTTTTTTATTTTGCTGAATTTAACAAAAGCAAGTAATATTCCTTACAAACAAGTCAAACTTCACAAAACTAAATTCAATTCATCCCCCACCCAGGAAAAACAGAGGAAGGCCAACAGCCAGAGTAAAACTTTAAGAGTAGAAAAGAGGGGAGATAATCCTTTTCTCCAATATAAATGCTTATTC
>JANRMT010062790.1:52036171-52049898 GCA_026402145.1 Polypterus bichir lapradei | reverse complement strand
TTTTTTTTGTCTGTCAATATGGGGTGCTGTGTGTACATTAATGAGGGAAAAAATTAATTTAAATGATTTTAGCAAATGGCTGCAATATAACAAAGTGAAAAATTGAAAGGGGTCTGAATACTTTCCGTACCCACTGTATGGCGCTTGAGCATCATACCACCCACACACATGCAGAGGAAATGAAGAGCATGCAAATTTTACTCAGTAGACTTGCTGCCTCAAATCAAATCTTGGGTTCAAACACAGTGAAGCAGCTATGCCACCAAACAAATAAAATGAAACAACTAGAATGATATTTAGATTGCAATCAATGACTAAACTGTCTATTTAAAAGTAAGGGCAAGACAACAATTACACGATAGACATCACTTTTTCATAACTGAAACAGAAGTATGGTTCTTGCTGAAGAATATTATGAAATTTGTAAAGTAAACTGCTCAGTGAGAACTATACCATTGCTATAAACCAAATGCCACGCATAGTCACTGATCTAAGATTATAGCGTTAGCATTTTTGTTTGTTTATTCATTTTTTCTTTTTTGTTTAAAGTTATATTATGAGGCTCCATTAGTTTTTCTATGTAATATTACAATGCCATGAAATATGCATGCCTTTTTAATTGAAATGATCGCACCAAAGTCCACATTTGACACAGACGTTTAAGCAACCAATGGTTTGCACAGCAGCTGAAAGAGCACAAATCCAGTGGCAACTCTGGCATGACTTGTCTCCACTGTGGGCTTTCGGTTCCCAGGCAATTGCCCGATCAAAAGGTCAATAAAGGCTGATGTATGCTTTTGTTTCCATAATAAAACTACCCAAGTGACACAGTCTTACTGTATTTGTTTAGTGAATGCCTTGGATATGTTCCAAAAGCGCTTTGTACTCATATAATGTAACCTCAAGCTGACATTAGGAAGCAATGCAAACTGTGTTACAGTAAGAATAAAAGGGCTTGTCAACATTTGCTAGTGTTTAGAAAAGAACGCACATTTAAATAACCTTCAAAAAAAAAAAGAAAAAGAATAAAAAAAAAAAACAGTAACAATCACTAGAAATAAAACACTGACATAATGGCCTTTTCATATTTTAAATAGTTCTAAAATCTGATGTCTGTCTTTCTGCACACCAAATTGATTGCATTTATTTATTGTTTACTTATATTTTAATTAGTACACTATATTGGATTTTTTTACTTTTATTTGCTAATAAGTTAAAGTTTGTGAATACAACATAATGATATTCTGTGGCCTTCAATAGACTTTAACACTTCTTAGAACATATAAATATACAATACTAGCAAAATACCCGCGCTTCGCAGTCGTGAAGTAGTGTGTTAAAGAAGTTATGAAAAAGAAAAGGAAACATTTTAAAAATAACGTAACATGATTTTCAATGTAATTGTCATAGGCTTATTTTAATATTGACAGTGAATTTGATGATTGTAAATGTTGTGTATGAGAAATGCACATTTTTAGTATGTAAGGATCTCTTTGACCAAGCTGTCTGCTGAGCTTACTCTTGAGCATGCAAAGCACAGTTGGCCATGTGAGAAGCAATCTTGTGTCAAGTCAATGTCGATCTTTTTTAGAGTTTGGCCCTGTGACTTATTTATTGTCATAGTGAAGCAGACCCTTACTGGAAATTGGAGGTGTTTGAATTGGAATGGGAGGTCAGAGGGTATGAGAGGGATGCGAGGAATAAATACAGTCTCCCCTGAGCCAGTTCCAATGAAGACAGTTGCCTCAGTGAGGTTCTTGTGCAGAGATTTGATCTGAACCTGGTGCCGTTACAAAGTTTTGGTGGTTGAAAGTTTCGTAGTAAAGCGGTGGAGTAAAAAAAAAAGGCTGGAGTCACCAGCAGGACGACAAGAAGCAAGGCCAACAATAATAGGCTTGAAGCGGTGAAGTAAATGAAAAGGCAGGAGTCACCAGCAGGAAGACGTGAAGCAAGGCCACCAATAACAGGCTTGAAGCGGTGGAGTAAAGAAGAAGGGAGCAGTGAGCACGATGAACAGCTGAGGAAAGTAAGAAAGCGAGTGAGGAGGCACCTGAGCGCAGGATGTCATTAATGTATATAGGCAGGGAGCCAACCACGTGGTAGGTGCACGGACAGTGGCCGTGCGGAAAAAGGAAGGGGGACTGGGGGTGGCCCTTGTGCGTCTCTGCCATGAAATAAATCCTGTTAATGGAAATAAGAAATGAAAGTGCCAAAAGGAGAGGTCAGTTCCGAAAGTTCCTTACGTCATAATGGTGAGAACCACCAAAAAGAAGACGTTATTTTCGAAAGTTCGTTACGGGGCACAGCGCAAAATGAAACATACTTAACGTTTGTAAGTACAGTGTAAAGGATGAGCACGGAAAATTTGGGCTTCCTACGTATATTGGAAGTTGCAGAAATAGTGAGGAGGGGTTTCCCCTATCTATAAATACAGTTTAATGGGTACACCCGTTCCCCCCCTTGGGTGTTGCAATAGGACATGAAACATACCAACTTTTGGAAGTACACTGCAAGGAATGAGCATGTGAAATTTCAGCTTCCTACCTATATGGAAAGTGGGAGAATTAGTGAAGAGTCAGTAAGGGCTTTGCCTTTTATAAGTATAGATTAGTTGGTGCATTTGGCTAAAGGGTGCTCACCAACAAGCACCCCCTGCCTGTCATCGATATTGGTGATGCAGCTCTCTTGTCCCACTTCATCTACAAACATGTAACCTCTTTGGAACATTCGTCTTTGTTTTAGCTGCCTATCTTTGTTTTTGAATCTGGTTTTACATTATGATTAATAATAATTAATAAGTAAACTTATGTAAGTTTAATTATTATAACGATGAACCAGTATCTTTCTTTATTAATTTTAAACACTGTGACAGATAATGGCTTCATTCAGTTCCTCAGATTGACGGGATCTCAAAAGTACCAAAGTCTCCAAAAACAGAACACATTTTATTTTCAGCTGAATAAGGGCATAGACCAAATACATTAAATCTTCATCCATTACCTATTTTTGTACTCACTGTCCCTAATACAGAGATTAGTAATTTACACTAGGAAAAGGTGCAAAGAAAGGAGCAACAGAAAAGTCCCACCCTGCCTTAAAAGCTGCTTGGAATCCCTACCCTTTGGAAGGCTTGACTGGTTTTCCTGAATACCTCCCATTTTTCCTCTAACCTATTTCCTCTTGCTACCTTTTCACACATCCAATGTGTTTATTTCCACCACGTTCATAATCTGTGCACATATACTCCAGGAAAGCAAGGTCACTTGTGATGCCAACAGCCCAGACTATCTCCATACTCCAGCAACTCCAGGTCATCCTGTTTCCTGTAGGTTCCATGGCATAGTACAGTTCAGGCTTTACTATAAAATGAACAGGCATCCAGGAATGTTGCTGGGTTTCATGATCTTCTCTATATGGAGCTCCCTATCTTGTCATAATGGTTTGTCTGTATAATGTTGAGGCATCTTAAATTCTGTCTTACTCTCTGGAAGAGTAATTACATTTGGATTTCCAATAAGAGGGAATATATGAAGGGCCAAAGCTACTGCACACCACTAATTCCCAAATTCCTAAAACATGTTCAGTGGTGATGAATAGACAATAGGGTATCCTTGTGGAACTAAACACTGACAACATTTCATCCCTAACTTGAGATTCAGTATGTTGAAACTTGTCCAGCTAATAAGACCCTTCATGTATCTGTTTGAGTCAAGATGATACTCAGAATTATAAAAAATAAAAATACTATCTCTTGACAAAATAGATTCCCAAAAATACTTTCATTCATTACGTGTAACAATGGACCAGCAGTAGGCAATTTATGTCTACAACTAAAACTATCTATCTATCTATCTATCTATCTATCTATCTATCTATCTATCTATCTATCTATCTATCTATCTATCTTATGATCAGTTTATTCCCAAGTATTGCCAACATAGCAAATTAAACAAAATTGTACAGAACATTTTAACAGACCCAATCCCTTGATTATGCCCATCTCATTCTGAGTTGGGGTGCACTGAACTAACAGAAGAATCAAAAAGAAGCAGACATTCAGGATGTAAAGGACTAAACATCAGTAGACCAACCCTCGATGGTTTTGTTGGATGCTTTATTAATTCAAGATGCATATAATGTAGCTCTATATGTAATAAATAGTAAAATGAAAAACCCAAATATAAATTGTGACAGCCTTGGTGGAATTGCAATTCATTTTATTTTATCAGGACATTAGAGGGTGGAGATGTGTTGAATGTTGGACAGACACGCAAGTAAGAAATTTCACTGTACTCCGTATGCATGACAATACTTCTGCTACTACTACTATTAGAACTACTAAAGTAGAGTCATTTGATGGAGAATTGAGAGAGAAAATCCATTGACAGTTCTAAACAAGCAAATGGACAAAACAAACTAATATGACACCAATTTATTACAGTACATTTATTGCATTCAACATGTGACCTGACCTAGAATTCAAATTCATTACAGACTACAAAAATGTTTCTTTTTATTAATTCCATCTTGAGTTTTGTATTTCTCATGTGTTTGCTACAATCAGGAAAAAAAGTTAACCCCTCCAGAACTCCAGCCAGAGCACATCATCATTCCCCTGAGCTTTTTAAACTGCATCCTCAATAGAAAAAAATTGGTTCAGGCCATTCTCAATTATATTATCGTTAAACTGACAAGACTGATAATCCACTTTCGCATTATTTTTATGTGATCAATAAAAATAAGGAATTAAAAATGGCTGAAAGGCAATGCCCATCTTGCTTGACAGCTGCTTAATCTTATGACTAATTTCAAGCAGGATGGATTTTTAGGGTCAGTAAAAGGAATAATGAGCACCCTCTGGCTATTGTCACTATTACTTAAGAGCTAGCTTAATAGTAAGTCATTCACAATGACCCACAACACATTTCTCTCTACTGGACATCATTTTAGAGAAAAGAAGGCATAGTCTCTGGAAGGTACTGAAAAAAACAAGTGAACCAATACCATTATTAGATGCATCTACCTCAATTTCATAGTGTACTGAAATATCAGATTTTTTTTTTTTTGTTAAAAAGAGAAGATTGAAATTACTGAAATATTTTTGAATGGATCTTGTATAATAGCAAATTCAACAAATCTTTGCCATTTCTGCAATGTACAACATGGTTTAAATAATTCTATGAATATACTGTATGTTTATTAATAATTAGTAGTTTTCAACAAAGTATTTAATCATGGAGTTGAAGCAATGGCCCTGTTATTTTAAGAAAAACCTTTGATAAAATACCAGAATAACTTAGTTAAAGTTTTAATGTTTTAATTTTAAAAGCATGTGAAAGTAATGTCATATTTTAATATCCAAGTGTATGACATGTGTACAGGGGAGGCAGGATCATTTCAGAAAGAGTGAGGGGAACCACTAAATCAAGTGAAGCTGGAAAAAAAAGTAAAAATATCTGATGGTTTTCTTATTGACGTCTACCTTAAAACAGGAATCTAATGGACACCCTGTTAAAGAGCTTGCAAAGGTTTGCTTCATCTAACTAATCTAACAGTGCTGAAATTAGGCACATGCTTACAAAAATTGGGTCCAGTGAAGCAAACATAAAACAAAAACTCCACAGCGAAAGTTCAAGCTACAGAGACACACTAAATAAAATAATAATAACGTGTTTTTACAGTCATGTTCTCACCGTATCTGCGTGGGTTTCCTCTGCGTATTCGGTTTCCTCCCACAGTCCAAAGACATGAAGGTTAGGTGCATTGGCAATCCTACATTGTCCTTGGTGTGTGTGTATGCGTGCCCTGCGGTGGGTTGGTGCCCTACCAGGGGTTTGTTTCCTGCCTTGTGCCCTGTGTTGGCTGGGATTGGCTCCAGCAGACCCCCGTGACCCTGTAGTTAGAATGATATAGCGGGTTGGATAATAGATGGATGGATGGATGTTTTTACTGTTTATTTTGTGATCAGACCCTGTTTACTTGAATGCCACCTATCACTAAACATGCCAGCATGTGTGCTCTCTGAAGAGAAACAGGTGACAATGCAGTCAATAGTTGACATTTACAAAGATTTTCCAGATTCACAGATAAACTAAAACTATGGAAACTAGTTAAGGCAATCTGCACCTGCACTCAGTGAAGAGTGCTATACAACAATGAACCGAAGTGAAATGAAGTTAAGGGGCTCCTAGTGTACAGCAAAGAAATTCATGAAATAAAAAGTATATAACTTACATTAATAAAGACATTGGTCATCTAAGGAGCAAAGTGAACTAAGTTCAGAACCGAAGTAATGTTGGACAAGGGAGATTTTTAAAGACAGTTATAGGAAACAGGTGTAATCACAGACTTCAGTAAGTCCCTTATCCTTAAAGGTATAGAGCCTGTAAATCTAAAATGTTTGCCACCTTGGGATTCACAGATGTTGCTGCAGGTCTCTGTGTATTACAGGAGATGTCACCAGTGCTGGTATTCTATGATATTTTAAAGATGAGTCAAAGCTGATTCATTCAGTTGGTACACATAATGACACTATATTGGCATTAAAGGCTAAAATTAGAACTACCTCATCATAAAATTAACTTGAATAAATGACTACCATCTAGGAACAATAAAGCTTACTGACACCATTCTCAGTCATTCCCTTTCTTCCATATTTTGAACAGAGTCTAGGGAACGTGCTGAAAAGTCAGGTTTCATTTTGTTTCATCGTAGCTTACCTCTATTGCACTTAGTAATGTTATGCAGCTATATAATAGTATTAGCTTTTTCAAAAATGTAAGGTTTTGCTTTAATTTAAAAAATGCAGTGCCATCAGTTCATTTCAGACTTATCGTCATGTGTACACAGTGCAAATAAAATTCCAGTCTGCACAATTCAATTCACCAACACTAATTATGCCCATTATATATAAAATCCATCCAGCCAACCATTTTCTAAACCTGTTTATAATACAGCATCACAAAATAATAGGTAGTGGTGAGTGAAATTATCTCTCAATTCACTAAAAGGCTGCTTTGGATTTTCATGAAGTTATCTCTCAATTCACTAAAAGGCTGTTTTGGATTTTTAGGTTTTTTTTGGGCCATATACCCCTTTTGATGTTTCTCAGGAAAGGGTCTAGATCAGGGGTGGGCAAAGTCAGTCCTGGAGGGCTATAGTGGCTGCAGGTTTTTGCTCCAACCAAACTACTTAATTAGAAAACAATTGTTGCCAATAATTTAATTTCATGGCTTTCTACTGCTTTAACTCTGCCATGTCAGGCCATTCTCATATCCTAGATTTTATTTCCTTACATCCAAATGATTTGAAGTCTAAAACCGGATGAGCAACTGTCAGTCCTTCACTTTTTTAACTTCACTTTCCTTCAAAGTATTTAATTAAACCAAATAGTGCACACTAAATACATACAGGTTAATGGAAACAAGCTAAATGGAGAACTGCTGGTTTCTTTTGTCATTTGCATCTTATTGTTAATAAGGAGCAATTAAAAACCAAGACCGATCTTAATGAGCGAGACAACGAAAATGAAGCAGAAGTGTTACTTTAGCAATTGGGTTGGAACCAAAACCCACAGCCACTGCAGCCCTCCAGGACTGACTTTGCCCATGCCTGGCCTAGATGAAAGCAAACAGGCAAAGCTGTATTTTGGACTGCATGGCTTAACACAACCCAATATTTATCCAAATTAGCTGAGAAGAAAAGTCTACCTTTAGTCTTAAATTAGATCTTATTTTGGCCAGGACAGAATTTTCAGCCCAAAAACACTCCTACTGCCTGAAGAGAATTGTAGTCCCAACTCATTTTTGGGCTGCCCCTCTCCATTACAACCCATCTCCCTGATACATGATATAACCTGTATTTTAAATTAGACCAACAGCAACACACATGCACAGTTTTGTAAAAAATCAGTTCAGCCATTTTTGCGTGATTGGCTAACAAATAAACAGACATGCAAACAACTTACAATTTAATTTATGTAGACTAGTTGAAGTACCTAACATTGCCCAGGTATTTTTATATAATAAAACTAGGGGGCTTTGCCCCCTGCTTGTTTCGCTCACCGCTCGCGTATGTGGATTTCAATTTCACCCGACAACAAATCTTTTCATTCTCATGGATACGCCTTTTCATTGGGAAGAAACACTATTTCTCCCTGATGGCAACACAAATTTGACAATCTACATATTTCCGATTTAAAGTTTAAATCCAAACAATATATTTGATCTCTTTTTTTGTTCCGTTATTTCACTGAGTAATAATTTCCATTTGTTTGCCCTAATGCAATAATTTTTTGAGACACGAATTTTAGTACTTCCATTATCTCTAACCTGCTCTGCATGTGTATCGCGCCAAAGTTTATGAATTCTTTACGATGTTCTACTTTGTCATCTACTCTTTGTCTTTTATTTCCGGCCCCGGGCGTAGTTAAATCTCTTGGCACAAAGTCTCGTCTCTTGGAACGTGAAAGTATCTCTCTGAAAAAGTCATGTCTCGGCCCAGGCTAAAAAGTTTTGTCTTGTCCCAGGATTTTTTTATTATAATAGAAAGACAATAAGTGTATACGTGTCTGCCTGGATGCTATGTCTCTATCATTGCAAAAGTTGGTGCATAAAAAACATTTTCAGTAATAAAATGCATTGCACTTGCCATTCCAATAGATGGTGCATCACTAACACTGATAGCAATGCAATTTTGTTACTACATGTAATGCAAAATACATTCCAATAGATGATGCACCGCAAACATTAACGCTGAGGTCTACATTGATTAGCTGGATAGCATTGCTAGTATTTGTAAAATGGGTTCATGTAAGAAAGCAAATATTTATGAGTTATTTTAAATCCTTTTGGTATTTCTGGCTGTCTCATTCATCATCCACACTACCTCTCAGATAGCTATTAATTTCTCTGTTTTCATAAATCCAAAATTTCTTCTTATTGTGTATAATTGGATTCCATATTTGCAGGTCACTAATTGCTGGCTTGGAATCATGAACATTAATTCTTTGTATTTCCAGGTTTGTGGTTTCATGGGTAGATGTTTAATACCAAATTAATTAACATGATGACTTGTTGAATAATTGAATCATTGATACAGCATATAAAATTGAAAAAACTACAATTTTTTGTATTGCTCCCTCTGTTTAACCCCTATGCATGATGAAACTTTTGAAGTTTCATAAACTCTACATGTTGATTTAACTGTAATATACATGCAAAATTTTATTAATATCCACCGAACTGTTTTTGAGTAATGCATGGTTTTTGTATTCTTGGCCTTCTCTTTAGGAGTTGTCAATGAAATTGTTGAAACTCCACAAAGCCTATATTTTAAAATGCATGAACAATAATGTAAATAAACATTTCTGTGAAAGTAGACATACTGTAGTTGCTTTTAAATGATGCACTATTTTTGCACTGGTCCCCCATCACAACACAAGGCCATAATGAATCACTGACGTGAAATTACAAATTTTTATGAAGTTCAACTTAGCCATTTTGCAACATTGTACAGTTTTTGAGTTATCCCCCATTACACCCCCCCTGCCTGATGAAATTTCTGAAATAGTATATAGCCTATAGCTGGACCAGTGGCAACCTAAATACAAAATTTTGTGAAAATTGGCTAAGCCATTTTTCTCTATGATTGATGAACAAGCAGCCAAATACTCAGTTTTATGAATTAGCTCAATTAGAGCTAACCTCAGCTAGGATTAATGATGCTTCTATGAGATCTCTTGAAAGGTGGCTTTCAGTGAAGAGATTTCAGAAAGCAAAGACTGATGCTGTTTAACCTTTTTCTTTCTTTCTTTTGCCTTAGTGCTCTAGGCATGGGTGGGAGCATGGATGGGAGGGAGGTTGTACTGGGTTGGGTTAGGTGTCCCTTTCTTTCTTGGACGTCCTTGCAATTTGATTAAGCTGCTTTAGCAATTATATAAAAATTATGTTCAGTTTCTCATCTATGTGTACTGTAATTTACTTGTAATAAACATCTGATAATAAAAAAACAGACACGATGCAATCTGATGGTTGAAATGTGGCCCTTAATGTGCAAAATAGAAAAAGAACATCAAATAAAGCTGAAAGATTCAAATCACAGACAGATATTTTGATTTTAATTATATAAATGAGAAAGTCAAGCTGTGTCTTATTCCTAAATGTGTAACCTCGGCAATTGTGCTATTTAACAGGAAAAAAACTTGCCAATATTTTAGATTAGCAAATATCAAGTATCCCAGTTGAAAACCAAAGCATATTAGATCTTTTTGTTCAACCCATCAAAAATAATCAAGGTTGATTGCATTTGAGCAGCCACAGGCTCATCTTTCTTATTGAACAAATCCCAGGAAGATCTGTCATCTCACCTTAAAAGCATTTACTGCAAATGCAGTGTGATCTGGCCAGTAAGTATCAAATTATTGTTTTACACAAAGATGAAACATCAGGATTTCTGCACACTTAGCAGCATTTATTTTACCTTCTAAATTCACAAGTCTTCTTGCAGTCTTGATGTAGAGAAGTATCTTTGTAGCATGCTGCACAATGGTAAAATGTTGTCAGGATAATGTCCAATATTATACTTGCACAAAATATGGACATGATACTGGAAAAATGGGTGAATTTGGTTTCAGCAGACCATACGATTTTCTTTTCTTTCATCTCTAATATCCCACACCTAAGGACTGACATTTTCGAAAATGATTTTCAATTTGTGAATTACATTAGAAGGTGTCATATTGCATACATGGTTCCTCCCATTTTAGGAATGGAAAGCTGTAAAAAAAATTGTTGTTTAAAGTCTCCCTGTGATCTCCTGAATTAGTGATTCTTTTATCAGGACGCTTACGTTTTGCAATTTTGGGGATTTCCCAGACCTTTTATACACTTCTGCTGATTGGTGGTTTAGTTTGTCCCAAATAAAGAAAGTTTAATTATACACAGACTGCTTTAAGTGTGTGACTTCTAACAGCATTTGGTAGTACTAGAACTTATACAGGTACATGTGTTTAATAATGGGTGAATATTACAGAATTGAAAAGATATGTGGAATTTTCTAAAGGTTTCTTCTTATTAATCATTAGCAAATAAATAAATAATAAGCTACATACATACATTGAGATTCTGCATTAACATAGTACTGCGTAAAAAATCTAAGGGGGTCTGTAGAGAAACTTTATGTTCTGTTCTGGTCAACCTGCCATGATGCCATTATTGCAGATCTCCAGGTCACTGTTACTCTGCACTGTTACTCATCACAAATAAAACTGCTGAAAACACACAAAGCTTTAGCTCCCAGTGCCTCAAGGACCAATATCAGTTATCTACTGTATTTTAGGCATTTGAAGTATGGTTCTGTTGGTGTTATAATTTCTTATGTTTTTGCATTAAATTTAGTAGAATCAGACTAGTCACTCTTCTTTGATCTTTCTCTAATGCTGCTATGGCTTTTTACATGGAGACCAAAACCTAATGCATTGGTTACACAATGGGTTTCTTCATTTAAAAGGGATCATAACAATTACCAATTATACAATAATTTAACACTGTTGTTACTGCTACTGGAGGTGTGAATCATTTAACATAAAAGCATCTATGAAGATAAAAAAAGGCTATACATATAATACACACTAAACTACAGTAATCCCTCGCTATATCGCGCTTCGACTTTCGCGGCTTCACTCTATCGCGGATTTTATATGTAAGCATATCTAAATATATAATGTGGATTTTTCGCTGCTTTGCAGGTTCTGCGGACAATGGGTCTTTTTACTTCCTGTACATGCTTCCTCAGTTGGTTTGCCCAGTTGATTTCATACAAGGGACGCTATTGACGGATGGCTGAGAAGCTAACCAATCAGAACACGCAGTTAAGTTCCTGTGTGCTGAATGGCTCAGCGACGGAGCGCTGAATTCGATTCTGCGGCGTTAACCAGTAAGTCTCGTCTCGCTCATTCAGCATCAATGTGTTTCACTGTATAAAGAGTTAACTTTTGTGCTCTTTTGTGTTTATCTTTGTGCATAGTCAAGCCCTTCATTGTGGCTCCAAAACGATCTGCTCCTGCTACTGCTTCAGGGGCCGTGCCCAAGTGCCAACGGAAGATGTTAACGATTGCCGAAAAGGTAAACGTTTTGGATATGTTGAAGGAAGGGAAAAGCTACACCACTGAAGGACGCCATTACGGCATCAATGAGGCTACGATTCTTTTTATTTAAAAAGTAGGAAAGGAATATAAAATCTACAGCCGCAGTATCCTTTTAACCAGGGTGCAAAACGAGTTGTAAGTGGATGTAATAAGGCAGTAGTCTGGATGGAATCTGCTTTAGGGATTTGGATTGAAGAAGAACAATGGCAGTGCTACACAGTCGCCTGAACAGGCTCCTTTAGAAGAGCTGTAATGCTCTCCTTTGTTGTGCAGTAAAACTAAACTCATCATTATCGGACAAGTCATCATGTCATTGTTGGTGAGTAACCATAATTAATTTTCTATTTACAGTACTTGGTACATGTACGTACGTTTAGTGTCACTGTACACAATGTATACAATTTGTCTTGCATTGTACGTATTTATTGCTGGTGGCCTGTCTATCGTAATGGCTGTAACATATGTGATATCGGAGACACTCGATATCTTTAAAATAATATTTACGTTTTACTGTATATAAACAGTGTGTTTACATACATAATTTCAATGAATCTTACCTAATAACTAAGAGAATACAAAGGGTTTATACAGTATAAGTGTGCGGGGAATATTTATAAACAGTTTGGGAGAGTTTATAAGGGCTTAAAATATATAAAAATAACCATACAAACATATGGTTTCTACTTTGCGGATTTTCACCTATCGCGGAGGGGTCTGGAACGCAACCCCCGTGATAGAGGAGGGAATACTGTACTGCAAAACTGAAGTACGCAACATTTTAGGCAAAACAGTAAACTGCAAATGATGTATCAATGTATCTTCCTGTACGAATAGTGTTCTTGCACAACATTTTCCTTCTTCTTCTTCTTCTTTCGGCTGCTATCAACTGTTCGTAAATTCATAACAACCCACTGCATGTTAATTCTCTGTCAAGCATAACAAATATCTGAAAAATTAGATTAAATCAGCTCATCCCTCAGTTCTGTACCCAGTTTCTACTGTCTTCTACTTTATGCTGCTCTGTAAACATCCCCTAGTGTTGTACCTGGTCTTGGTCATTATTGACAATTAGCCTTTTTAGGAGTATGGAGTAAAGCTGGTGCCTCACAAACATATTGGAGAGCTCAAACACCTAAGATGATTTCACAACTTACATTTTTTATGACGGTAAAACCCAAATAGTTATAATAGACAATTAGGTATATAGAAGGCCCAAAAAGAGACATTTAAAGAGTTTAGTTACAGGCATAAATTTACCACTGATAAAAATGTATCACTGATGAAGACACTAATAGCAACAGAAATCTTTCATGATGTCTCAAGTTGATCTCCTCTACTCTACAGCTAGATCAGCAAATTCTACATTAATAATAATGATACATTTTAGCCACAAAGCTCACTTTCCACTCTCTAGACATTTAAGAAAAAATGCAATTGGGGGAAAAAAAACTAACTGGAGGCGCAAGGTCTAATAAGAAGTTGCTGCTCAAAGACAGTTACACTATATATATATCTATACTAATAAACGGCAAAGCCCTCACTCACTCACTCACTCACTCACTCACTGACTGACTGACTGACT
>JANRMT010062790.1:52008132-52021171 GCA_026402145.1 Polypterus bichir lapradei | reverse complement strand
ATATATATATACCCGCGTATCGCAGCGGAGACGTAGTGTGTTAAATAAGCTATGAAAAAGATTCGTTTCTTACTGCATCAATAAACAGCTCGTCTTCTTCTTTATCTGAGACCTGACACACTGCATGCACGGGTTTTTTTTTTTAACACTGTCTTCCTTTAGCGGGACATTCACTTTTTCCACCGTGTGCTTTGTTTCTGCAGTAGCTGTACTTATTACATACTTATCTTGTATTTATCAGACGCTTCATATTTTTTTGCTGCCTTTTCAATTGTGTAATTCGGTTTTTGTTCAGCGCTCTTCGGAACTGTTGCTTTTTGTCTGTGCACTGCGTCAGTTCACGTGAGCCGCTCGGTGTATAGGCATCGAACTTTCCCAGCTGTGCTGTTGCCATGTCGTGCTATGTCCATGGCTGTATCTAATGCTACCGAAGTCCCGGTACTTAAAACTTTCTCTCGCAGTTTCGCTGAGTTTGTGCCAAACACCACCCTGACTATGTAACTTCCTCTGCATAAGCACAGTCCTTCACCCGTGAATAATTTACTCGTGGCAGTGTTTCTATTGGATTACCGCTGACGGACGGCCTTATATGGGCAGGCACTAAACTACAAACGCTAGCGGCAGCCTGTCTATGAACTTAATTTAAAGTGTAGGTTTACACTGTGCTTTGTTTCCGAAGTAGCAGAACTCATGAATATGGTTGTATATATCACTCGCTCGCTTCTTATTGTTTCGCTGCCTTCTCAATTATATAATGCATGTTTTCTTAAGCGCTTTTTGGGGCTCTTCCTGGTTTTCTACGTACTGCGTGATTACGTGGGAGGCGTGATGATGTCAAACTCCGCCCCCACGGGTTTCAAGCTCATCTCCATTACAGTAAATGGAGAAAATCATCTTCCAGTTATGACCATTACGCGTAGAATTTCGAAATGAAACCTGCCCAACTTTTGTAAGGAAGCTGTAAGGAATAAGCCTGCCAAATTTCAGCCTTCTACCTACACGGGAAGTTGGAGAATTAGTGATGAGTGAGTGAGTGAGTGAGTGAGTGAGTGAGTGAGGGCTTTGCCTTTTATTAGTATAGATATATATAAATAAATAGGATTGCAAGTTTATGTTTAACATAACCTACACATGAGTACATGAGTAAAATATTGTCTGTCCTGGTTCTAGTTTTCCATTTATCTGGTTGGTGGAACCCAGTGGCAAAACATAATGTAACCATTTCAGATCCGGTTAATCCAGTTGAGAGTCATAGGGTGAAAAGTCTGTCTTATTGGGCAGAAAGCAAGAGTCAGTCTCAGTCAGGATACCAGTCTATTGCAGGGCCCACTCACTCACATACCTAAATGGGCTCAATTCAGAGTCATCAAGTAAACTTAGCTACATGTCTTTGGCAATGTGGGAAGAAAGATGAAGTTGCCAGGGGAAAAAACATAGAGAAATACAAAGAAAGTGCATACTTCACATGGACAACAATTGGGAATGAAATTCAAACCTAGGATGCTGGTCTGTGATGCAACAGCACTTACCACAGCTCCACTATTTGATTAAGCATTTCTTCTTAAATATAAATATTACAGTTTTTGAAAACAGTGAGCAAAGCAGCACAATTAAGTATAAGATAAGAAAGCAATGGCAGGGTAACTTGAAAAAATAATGTATTTTATGTGTGAATATAAAATAGAACAACCATCTTGTTAAATGTATTATTGGTTCATTTATTTCTATGCTGCTGACACCAGCAAGCCAAAGGTGCAAGAATGAATTGAGCTGCTGGATTAACATTCCTTTTAGCATGCTATGAAAAGACATCCAGTTCGAACAAAGGAAATGACGCTAAAGTGGAAAAGAGGGTCAAAGTTGTTTAAAACGCCGGTATTATCTTCACAGAAAAGAACAGCAGCAGCAAGACATTAACATTTTTATGTTGCAGTGTTTGTGAAAACTTAATTCACCTTTTCATGAAAAGGCTAGGAATTGCTGGTTAGCTTGCTGAGTGGCAGACATTTACTATATCACAAAGCCAGGATGCAGAAAAATGAAATAGGCAAACAAGGCAAACTTGCAGAAAACAATCTCATATAAAACCTCAAAGCTGGGAGCAAACAGAAGTTGCAAATATGACACTGTTCACTCTTTTAATTTTTGTTTTTTTATTAAGGAGATACTTTGCATATTACACATCGGATAATGGGTCATGGCAGCCTCTCATTCTTTTTTCCTTAGGAAACAAAATTCCCAAAGAACAGTAAATATAAGTAACAATATTTATGAACAGAAAAAAATTTAAAAATACACCACTGTAACCTGAGACATTCACGTCTTCTGAATGCAGGAGGACAATCAAATGGCTTCACAGAGTTCACCTCAATGTAGTTTAAAACATCCATCCAGAACTCACCTGTTGCACTATGGTTGTTAATTCCAGGCACAGTTGAACGATATTGTTCTTCAGCAATGAATACTCAGTGACGCTGACAAATGGAGACCTGGCAAAAAGGGCAAGAGACATTTTATAAGAATATTTATATTTAGAAGCAGACTACTTTCACCAATGCCAAAGATAAACTATCCCCCACACACTGTACCACACTCTGCTGCTTTTTTAAAGGTTTTGCTTTAAGTAGAGAATCCAATCAATGATGGATACCAGGAGTTGTGTCACTGTAGAATTTTACATGTTCTGCTAAAGACGACAGATGTTACTTTGCGCAAAGCCAAAACCATGGAAACGTATGTCAGCGATGGAGTCACCAAATGGTTGTGCGCCCAATGAGAAAATAAAATAGTGATGCAATATACGAATAGTACAATAATAATAAAAATAAACATTTTCCAGAAGGCAAAAAAAATTTCAAAACTGACACCGTGTGATTCCTCATAAGCAAAATCACTAGAGGAAAGAAAGTTTAATACAGAAGCCAATAGAAAAAAAAATTAGAACATGTTGTTTCATAACATCCATAGACTTTAAAATTGTGAAGGTAGAAGGTCTACAAACAAATTCCTCAGTTAGACAAATAATCTCTGGGTTGCATTTTTAACTAAAGTTCTTCTCTCATGACTGTTCACAAACTATGTTTGCTGATTTGTATTTTCTATTACATAAAATAAAGATCTGGTGCCTCATGCATAGCACAGTGTGTAGAATTCACACTAAAACATGGCATACGGACAAAAGCGGAAATGTGCGTACGCACAAAAAAATCCAGATGCATGAATCTGTGCGAACGCCATCTTGAATGTTCTTCCGCTACATAAATCCTGGTCAGCATGAAAAGTAACACATGTGCATGTGCCTGCTGTCACTCCCCAACTCCTCCCAGAATTACGCCTCTTTGAATATGCAAATCAATATAAATAGTCCTTAAGCTCCGCATTCTGTGAAAAGACAATGGCAAAAGCACAGGGAAAAAATAGAAGAATTTCAGTGAATACCAAGAGGAGGCAAGGAAAAACGTACTATTTGTTGTGGTATAAACAACAAAAGGAAGTTGATAGAGTGACATAGAGTGTCGGAGAAATTCGAAAGCTCAAGTTCACAAAGTCGCACAGTGCCCGAAATAAAAAAGAACTTGTCAGATATGAAAGTTGCTGTGAAAAGGTGAGTCATAGCCCACCGTCTGAGTGTCACATGAAAGCTTATTAGGGTAAAGAGAAAAGAAAAAAAAAAATAGGGACACAGTGGGAAAAAAGCTCAAAATTTCAACTTTAATCACATAGTTTATTTTGTCATGAAAGTAGAACATCATAAACTTCATCTTTAAATCGTTTAATTTACTAGTTTCTCAAATAATGCCGTAACTAAAGTAGCACATTAAATGCTTTGTTTTGTATTTGATCTTCTATGTGCTCTATGTGTGTGAATCACTATGTGCTTCTAGGCCTTCTCTTCCTCCGACAGGACACAGAATCTATTACATTCGTAATATTACAGCTCTCTGAATAATTAAAATACTGAGATGTATACGTGATATCATTTTCATGATGATAGGAGTTAAAGCATGTTATTAAACATGGGAACACGGAGGCACAGTGATAGTGACAAGCTGGTGCCCCGTCCAGAGTTTGTTCCTGCCTCACGCAAGATGCTTGCTGCGCCGTGCATGACATTTGATGAAATTATTTATTGCAGCAGTACTGTCTCTTTCAAACATAATAACCTCCAATTATTGTCCTTTCTTTTCTTTCTCCAAGTACCCAATCACCACACAATCAGCTCTGTAATAAGATGTCAAGCCATCTGTAAGCTTAGAACACCGATTCTTCAAAGCTTTTAAGAAACATTGAAACACCTTCGTAGTGCATGTTTAATTATTCTATCCATCCAGTGTCGCGCCAGTCCCAGCAAGAATACAGCGTGAGGCAGGAACAATCCTTGAACAAAGCACCAGCTCGTTGCTAGTGCTGCGACACTGTGTCCTCACATGTTAAATTATTAACAATATAGATTATTTAAATGATGTTAACATAACGTAATAAGCATATTCTGCTGCATTTAATCTTAAAAATGATATCGTCATCATATGTAAATACGCGTTTTATAAAGTGGCTCAGGTTGTGCAATATTATAACTGTATCGCAAGTTTACAGTGTGATAATTGTACTTATAAAAGTACAAATAGTTCTACAAGGAGCACTTGATGGACTGATTGAGTGCGTTTATAGTTCTTGGGATGAAACTGTTTCTGAACCGCGAGGTCCTTACAGGAAAGGCTCTGAAAAGTTTGTCGTATGAGATCAGTTCAAATAGGCAGCATGGCTGAGGCAGCGTGTGCTAGATGCTGTATATCGATGATTCTATTTCCAATCAGCTGCTGTAGAGCTGTGATTCCCCACTCAGATACAGTGATATAAATACTCCGAATGGTGCAGTGAGAGTAATAAGGAAAAAGATGATCCGCTATGGCAACCCCTAATGGGAGCAGCTGAAAGAAGAAGAAGAAGGTACAGTGAGAGTAGCAACGCTAAAGCAGCTATGGTATTTGGAATAGTTTGGACCTTTATATTGTTACAGGTTAATTACATTCAGATGCCTTAAACTAATAAACAGTATGCGGTTAATTTCAGTATATATGATAAAGCCACCTCAGGGATGTGGATCTAAAAAAGAAAGGGAAACCACACTGGAACAAAAGCACTGCTTTGACGCTGGGTGCAAAACCGTGCGGAGAACTTGCGTATGCCAGGGTTTGAGCTACCGTGAAAATGTGAGTGGCTTTACGCCAAGTTTAGGTTTTATACATCATGGTTTGAGCATGGAAATGGAAGTACGCAACATTTTTGTGCATACGCACCGTTTATAAATGAGGCCCCTGGAGAGCCGAATCCTATATTGGCACCAGTGGATGCAAGGCAGTATGCAATACTAAAACCCACTTTAAAACTAAAAATTAGCTTTTCAGATTAATTAACAATTTTAAATTGACCCCATTTAAGTGAGTATGCCTTGAGACAGACTGTCCAGGGTTATATCTCACTAGAGTAGAGTTAGGGTTAGAGTCCCATTTTGTTAGGGGCCCCAACATCAGGAACTGGATAAGCCATGTTCAAAAAGTAGAAGTAATAGTAGTAATAGGTAGTAGTTGTACAGTAATGTGAGAGAGTACAATAAATTTCTTACTTGTATGTCCAGCCATCATGCAACATATTGCTACTCTCCAGTTCCATAATGATCATGAATATATTAAAATACTTAATTTTATATCAGGAAAAAATGGGCCTAATCATTGACTACCTACTCAGAATGAAAAAACAAAAAGTTCATTTCAAAGTTTTGGGGTTTCATATGATAAAATATATAATTGATTTCCCAGTGCTAGAGAGCAAATCGATTTTCCAGCTGGTTTACTTTGTGGACTCATCTGATTAAAGCATCACATTCAACTGTCTAAACATGTGCATTAAATTCCAGATCTTGGCAGTCCATACAGTTGATCGCTGCAACCGAGTAGAATAATGTGGAGTAACAGTGTTAAAGCAATGCAGTTTTTAGATGTTGGAAAGCTGTACAAACAGGTTACAAAATGTCCACATGGAGAACATTCAGGCGAGTAAAGGATTTAGCTAACTGTTTTGAAATATATTATTTATAATTTTATATATAATTTATAATTTGTGTTTTTTTTACTTAAAGATGGAGATATCCCACTTTACATTATTAATTTTTTTTTAATAATGAGTCATATTCAAAAGTAGAACTGATAATAGAATGTATTACTAGAGTTTATAAAATATATTTTTTAATAGCAATTTACAGTACCACTGGTTAAATGCAGAGGCCAAATAGGCTTGTGGTGTCTAAAATAGTTACCAGAGTCAGGTGATGTAAAATTGCATCAATTGATATACTATTGGCAGTTCTTAGTTTATGGCTAATTGTATTCTATAATTGTTGAATTTTTAATTGAAGAACCTACTGAAGAGTCAAACTATGTGTTGAAGTGCACCTGCATGTTTGCAAGCAACTGACGTATCAGTGAGTTCCCTGCCTTATATTTGAAAAACTTGTAATATGACTTTGCTTTACCATCAGGAGTGGCTATCAGATGTGTAAAAGAGGAAAATAAACCATTCGAAATAATGTGTCTCAAGGTAAACTTAAAAAAATAAACGAGTTAGTAATTGAAGTAACACTGAATGCTTTGTGGTAAATGATTTTGGAAAAATCATCAGTGCTTTGTAAATGGGAATTGTGAAATTTTAGAAAATTGTACAGCATACTCTCTTTGAGATATTGAATGAAATGAACTGAACTTTCCTGACAGATTTCCCTGTAGATTGAGTGTACCAGTGTAGCATGGTTGCTTAGTGATAGTGCTGCTACCTTGCAATACCAAGGATTTGTCTCCCGAGAATTTGAAGTTCTCTCCGTATTCACGTGGGTCTCCTCCACGTGTTCTGGTTTTGTCCCACAGTTGAAAGACATGCAAATTAAATTAACCTGTGCTACTAAATTGGCCCTAGAGTGTGTTTGTGTGTGTGTTCATCATGTGATTGACTGGTGATTTGTTAGGGGAGCACTCCTCCCCTGAGCCCAATGAGAGCGGGTATGGACTCCAGCAGCCTTGTGACCCTGCCCTGGATAAGCGGTTTAGCAAGATGGAGAAATGGTTTATCTGTACCAGATTTTAACAATATCTGTCCACAGAAAGCTTAGCTGTTTCATGCAGACAGACATGACAACAACAGTAGGTGCTTTTTTGCATTTTATGTAATGCAGCTAATAAAAGTATGTTTATATTTGCATTTATATGCATTTGTTTAGCAGATGTTTTTATCGAAAGCGACTTACAAAAGTAGTCAACATAATCAAATAATCTTCAGTCTGGGGAACTGTTTGGGAGCAAGTTTTACAGAACAAGTATACAAAATTGATCATCACAAGTGAAGAGCTCGCAACAACATGCAAACTAATTGCAATTCCTAGGATACAAAAACCTAACAACTAATACCAGTAATATCAGAAATTCACCAACCAAAAGTATTTTCAAACACTTCCTTAACAAATTGAGAAAGTCAGCCATTTGGATGGATGCGGGCAGCATGTTCCGCCAGCTAAGAGCTGCACATGAATAGTTCAACAGCAGACCTGAGTGGTCAAGAAGGATCATTGGACCTCACACATGGCTCCACATATCCACATAAGGACCATGTCCTTATGAAAACCCGATAATAAAACAAACATTGGATCTGGCAACATTACCACTTATCATCATGCCAGGGCAGAGGATGGCATACAACCAGGAAGTGGTGCTCCTTGTAATATTACTGAAGCCCCAGTAGTTGTTAATCGAGGAAGAAAAGAGAGTGAAATAAATGATAATCGAATGGATGTTCCTCAAATTGAAAAAAAGGCAACATGGAGGCCCAACTTATTAGATCTGACCTCCTTCAGTATACTAGAGGATAGTGCAGGCTAATGGTGGCTAGGGATGGCTACCTAGCGCTAAACATCACAGGAACACAGGATGCAGTTAGGAAGCTGTATGATGAAAGCCACAGGACTTCCAGAGCACAATCTTGTCCCCAAAAAGTGATTAGGGTTTTCACTTCAGAGGTAATTAATTGCTGGAGCTTAAAAGCACCTTCTATCCAGACCACCAGTGAGTATGGACTTGGAGGATGATACAAAGAATGGGCTTGACTGATGAGAGGCCACAATTTTGAAAGGAGTCAATGGTGTTGTTGGAAATGACTGCTGCGAGGTGAGTTAGGTAGGTGGGTGTCCAAACTAGTGGGTAGAGAGAAGTCTACCTTTTATCTAGGCTTAGAAAAGCAGTAGGTATGTGCTATTTTAAACGTTTGTTGACTTTGTACCGTGCTTACTCCTTATGATCATTTCTGCATCATATTATTCTCTAATAAAGCTTTGATGGGGTTGGGAGACAGCCTAAGAGCAACAACGTACATCACTCCCCCCCCCCCCCAATCTTATAAACCCTTAAACCACAGAGTATCTCATACTGTTTCTAAAGTATTACAAGAAATAATTAAAAACCCAACCATTCACCTAGTTCTTCATTAGTAAATATTCCACACCAGTGCAGAGTGTGCTGAGCTTACCGGTCTAGCCAGGCTAGAAGGTTCTTGGCAGCACCAATGAGGTCAACGACTGAGGTCAGGAAGTCATTAGGTAGCCGTCTGGAGGCCCTGCCATCATAGTGACCACTTCTCCTCCTTCCTGTAATGAAATTCTGCAGGTTTTTGGCTGAGGCATTGAGTTTATGGGAAAGAGTTCTCAGGTTTTCGGTCTCAAGGCCATAATTCTGCAGAGAAAACAAAGCAAAATAAAATCAGCAACATAATTTGAAAAAAAAAAACATTGATTCTTAGCAGTCAGTTTGCTTTTCATGAGTATACTCTTGGGCTGGCACCCTGCCCAGGGTTTGTTTCCTGCCTTGCGCCCTGTGTTGGCTGGGATTGGCTCCAGAAGACCCCCGTGACCCTGTAGTTAGGATATAGCGGGTTGGATAATGGATGGATGGATGGATGGAGTATACTCTTGCCCAATATTTCACATGTTGTCTCATTATCATTTCATGTTTACAAGTCATCTGTCACTACTTTACACCTCAAACTTGAAATATAAACTAGAAAGGTAAGTGTCATTTTAAACCAGGATCATGTAGTTTAAATAAAAATAAATTATTTACTTTCATCAGACAATATGATAAAGCATGAATAAGAATAAAGTCATGACTATATTTTTTTATCTTCACGTGCATGTTTTGTCTCATTTAGTCTGTTATGTTTGCATTGAACATTCAGACAGATCTTATCTTTAGTTACAGTGAGTTTGCATACTGGAGAAATACGGAATAACTGAGCAAATAGTGTTGATTGAGTATTCTGGAACTATACAGTATAGCTAAAATCAAAAGAACTGGTGATGTGAACTTGTGCATGTGGCAACAGAACACCCTCACCATAAGCACATCAATAAGTAGGGTCTAAAATGGAGAATTTCAAACCCCTGACTTCACCATTACCAGTGTAACATGAGAGTTCAGCACATCTGTTATAGTCAAGAAAGTTCACCAGAGGTTGGCAACTAAATGAAGTTTGGTGTGTCACAAGAAAAAAGGATAAGCTCAGTATTTTTCAATTCAAAGTTGCTTCTTTACAATAATAGTAAACATTAATTTGCATCATAACACAGTGTTCCAAAGTGAAGTATTTTTTATACATTTTAAAAAATACTAGCCAAATTCTTGTGCTTTAAAATGGAGGTGAATGGGGCTGAGGTCCAAAGATTAAAACAAAGGCTCAAAAAGCTAATAAAGCAAAAAGACTAAAAAATCAACCAAAATTAATAAATAAGGGCATAACTATAAAAGTAAAACTGAAAAGATCACTGTAGACAAATATTACGAAACTGCCAAATAATTTTGATTTCTTCTCTAGTAAGAAAACGATACAAGACAGTTTAAGAACCCTCAGTGACACAAAAAGAAAAAGCACTGAAAGTTAAAAGGTAATAGCAAATGAACTAAACAATTATTTCAGCAAAGTATTTGTTAAGAAGAAAATAGAAAGGATGCCCCTTGCAGAAATAAAACCAAGCTCCAAGCTCACAGAATTAAAAATGGAAGAGTCAAATGTGCTAGATGGCTTGATACGTTCAATCCTAAGAACACCCCCTTGACCTGGTGGGATTTTACCAAATGTATTGAGACATTGTCTATATACCCTTATTAGTCATATCTGTCACTTTAGAAGTCACTTCAGAAAGGAGAAGTAGTTGAGGACTGCAAAGTTGCAAATGTGACTCCAACCTTCATGAAGGGAGACAAAATGCACACTGGTACTTAAAGATCAGTAAGTCCTACTTCTGTGTCATGCAAAATTCTGGAAACTATAATAAGAAAAAAGAATACTTAAGTATCTATATGAAAAAAATACTAAATAACAGCCAGAATCAATTCAAAAATTAGAAGCTGGAAGAATCAGAGGTAACCTACAAACTCAAGTTGATTAACTGGCAGAAGACAGAGAATACAGATAAGAGGAGAATGCTCCACAAGGAAGTGAGGTCACCAGTGAAGTCCCTCTGATTTATATTAATGACTTCATTCCTGTGTAGTTAGTAAACTTCTGAAATTTGCTGATGGCATTAAAATTGGAGGAATAGCAAAATGAGGAGGCATAAAAAACATTTCAGAAATTACCACGATCCTGCAGTATACATCTATGCATATATGATAAATGATAAATTTGATCAAAATTCATAAAAAAGTATTCAAAAGCAATGGTTTCATTATTAATAGTGGCTCTGTCAAAACTCAAAAATGTAAGAAAATGAAAAAATATGAGGAAACTGATGTTTATTTTCACCAGCAACATGGCTAAAAGTCTACATTTGAATGAGAGTACTTGAAGCATGGCACCATGCAGAGTGCAGGCTTAGAAGCATATGTGCCACATATATAACCCCTTTCTTTCCGTGGTCCATGCTTGTTGAACAGAGCACATTTGGTAGTTGGTGACAAGTCATGACAGGTTGGACACCTTGTCAGCAGAATGTCCATGTAGTCCTGACAGTCAAGATATTTTATTTTAGATGCCTTGTAATTAAGAAACGCTTTTGGGGCAACTATCTGCATCAGTACTAGAGCCTACAGGTTCCAAATCATCCAAATGACTGTCATTATCATCAGAATATTCAATTTGCTACAAAATCTACTGTAGTTTTTTTAAAAAACATCAGTAGCTGTATACCAATTTTGCAATGACATAACCGCTTAGCTGTCTATTTATAACATTATTTTGGATTCATGGTGTGGTGGGTGCGGCAATACATTATCAGCACATCCTCACAAACTCTATTTCAGCAAAGTTTTGCCATCAAGGAATATTCTACAGTGCCCACTAGATGGCACCACTGTAGAAGGTAACTGAGACACGACAGCAGAGATCACCAGCATGCTGGGTGGATCTATAGTGACTGTATACTGAGGTACGGGTTATCTCATACATCGCACCTCAACAGGCTCAATGACTTATGTGTCAACTTGTGCTACGCATTCAAAGTGTTAAAGTAGCAAAGTGCAAGGTGCTACCAATGGGCAAAACAAAACTCTTGGTCTCATCTGACAACATAACCTTTCCCATATCTCAAATGGGTCACTTTCATGGCTTTTGGTAAACTCTGGATGTGTCTTCACATGGTTCTTTTAAAGTAATGGCTTCATCTATACAGGCCAGTGTTCTGCAGAGTTCTTGATATTGTTCACTAGTGCTCCTTTACTGCAGTCTCAGCTACTAAACTCTGCAGTGCCTTCAAACTGATTGGATGGACCTCTCTGTGACTTCTTTCAAAAGTCTACATCTTATCTGTACAGACTGTTTTGAGAGTCCACTTTTCCTATTTGTTTGACATAGCTTTGAAATTGTGCAATAACTGAACAAATCCCACTTGAGCATCCAAACACTTGGATATTGTTTTGTCCTAATTTAAGCATTTGTTTTATTTTGTATTTAAATTTTTGAAATTCTCCTTTCAATGCTGTTTTCCAGCTTCACAATCTAAATCTAATCTTGGCATTTTATCCAGAAAATGTGGTAGTTATTTCTGGTTTACGAGTCAAGGCCACTCGTAATGTAATTGTGTGCTCCTGTATAAACGTACACCTTCCACAACATAGGGACCAATTACTTGGGTTACCTGCATATTTTCATTTTCTCAAGATTTTTTTCTAACACAGTGCAGCGGAGTGTGGGCGGAGTGGTGGCTCTGAGGCTAAGGATTTGCACTGGTAATCGGAAGGTTGCTGGTTTGAATCTCGTAAACGCCAATAGTGACTCTACTTCGTTGAGCCCTTGAGCAAGACCCTTAACCTGCAATTGCTCCATCCTGGGTATGACGCTAATCAGCATCCAGCCCTGCATGTAGACCTTCCACCCTGCAGGAAAAAACCTGGGGGTTGGTGGCAGAATTGGCACTCCAGCCACTGGTTCCATTCCATCTGAACTTGTGTGGTGCTGAGAGGTTACCAGTTGCATGGCTCCACTTGGGTCCCAATCTGGGATCCTGAGTTGGTTCATCATGTGGTGGGTACGGCAATGTGCTGTATCAGTGCAAGCCTCTAACCTCTCACAATGCAAAGTCACAAAAAAATAATTTTGAGTTTCGGTGCTTTGAAATAAACTGAATGAGAAAAAAACTGAATGTTGAGGATGTGTTATTCAGTCAAATTAGAGAAATCGTCAAGGCAGTGAAAAATTTTGCAAGGCACTCTAAAAGGATTATCATCTGAACCCTTTACTTTGTGCCAGGCACAGGATAGCAAATCCCTCTACTACAATACATGGCATTATGGTAAAGTGCTCCTTAAAAAAATTAGAATACGCCATGGCAGCATATGCCTTCTGATCAAATTACCATTTTGTCAGGCTAAAACACACATTACATGATTAATGCATGATTATTATTTTTATCTATCTGAGACAGACAGACAGACAGACAGACAGACAGACAGACAGACAGATAGATAGATAGATAGATAGATAGATAGATAGATAGATAGATAGATAGATA
>JANRMT010062790.1:51989331-52008122 GCA_026402145.1 Polypterus bichir lapradei | reverse complement strand
ATAGATAGATAGATAGATAGATAGATAGATAGATAGATAGATAGATAAAGGCACTATATAGATAGGCAATGACCAATCAATTATTTGGTAGGTATAACATGTTTGAAAAGCACATTAAAAATAAACAGAGACAAAATACAAAGATGCTCAATACTAAACAGTCTTTAACAACATGCTATTGATGTGGTACTCTTTCAAGTGCTTGAAAAATTCTCAGTACATTTTTATATCCTATATTAAAAAATCCTTATACTGTATACAGTCTTGTTAAAAAAGAGTTAATAAATAGGAACAACTAAGATGAAACTGATTTTAATATTAATGAAATGAATGTGCCAGCGCATACCACAGACGGTCATGCTCTTGACTTGAATGGCATATTTAAAGTCAACAAGGATAATGTGAAAGGTATGAATGGTCATTCTGCCAAGACCTCAGTGGTGACACAGGGAGCACCTGGCATAGCCTGCCAGATTATTGGATTTAAGAAAAGTTTTACATATGCAACCTCTGAGCCGAATCTGATGAATTAATGAGGTGTTGCAGCAAACAGTGTTTTGCTGTGAATGGGAAATTTGCAAAGGCTGCCAGATAGAGCTTAAGCTTGACAGAATGCATTTACCCCAGCGGAGTCCTTTACACTGAGCAGACTGACGCAAGTGCCTTGCCAAGATGATTGCCGTCTCACACTCTTTCAGCACCTCATGTCTCTCCACAGTGACAACGCCTGATTCCTCCTGACACCCACTATGGCAGCAGGAGGCAATGTTTTTTTTTTTCGTCTTCTATTTTCGCTCCAGCGGCATGACTAATTGTCACAGTTTTTATTTTTCCATGTGCTTCATTCTCATAAACGTCTGGCTGAGCTAATAATTTTTATTTTTGCCCAGTTGTTAGTTAATTTGTGACCAGCTGAGTATAAACTTATAAAGAAAAGAATACAAAAGCAGCATAAACCTATGCTGGAACAGTCTGAAGTTGCTTCTTTGCATAGTTTCCTAACTCCTTTATTGCTTTGTCTAGGCCTCAGTTTCATTAAGGTAACAGTTGGCCCTTTAGAGTTGTGTTGTATTATAACAATTATTTGTTAGTGAAGTCTTTTATGACTAGGCTTGGAAATCAGTATAAATAGTGCATAAAGTGAGATAGACTGCCTTGAAAGACATTATACGAAAAGTGATCAGCTGGTGGCATGGCTACATGTCCTCTACGGGATGATTCCATAATCTTCAAATCACATCTTGGGAGGCACACTTGCATGTTTTTTGTTTTTCTCTTACCTCCCAAAGGCATTAATATATGTTTAGGTTGCTTTCACATGTGTTGAATTTGGGTATACAGATGAATGTGCCCAACACTGGAGTGGCACCCCATATGTGTCTTTGCAGCCTTGCCCCAGCATGCTGTCAGGAAAGCCTTTGGCCCCCGTGACTGTGAATTGGACAGAACAAACTAGAAACTGGGCGATTCAACAGCTGTTAGAGGTACTGGCTTTTGTGCTTTGTGCCAAACACTGGCCAGAGGCCATTCTTTCAGTGTAAAGGTCAATATGAATCATGTCTTCAATTTTTGAACACTATTTATAGATAACACATGCTTTTCTTTTGTTTCACTTGTTGCTAAAATTTTGGGTCATGAAGTCAGGGAAGCCACACAACGTGCTTTTGCTTAACATAATAGAAGAACTTTATTACAGCAGTCTTTCAAAAGATTTTACTGAATCAGAGCAAGGTTAAATGTAAATGATTGTGAAAGGAATCAAATATTTCTGACTTACCACAAAAAATATTGATTTCTGATATAAAAAAAGAAAGAAAAATAGACCTGGTCACATTAAAATTAGGCAGGATTATAAAAAGTAATATATATATATATAATAATAAATAATTATTATTATATTATTATATTAAATATTATACTTATGAGAAACTTCAGACACTCTTAAACTTCAAGATGAATAAGAAAAATGAGAAATTTATTCTCCAAGAATAAATCCAAGATGCAAAGATAAAAGATTTATTAACAAAATTATTAACAAAACAGTACACCAACATAATAAAGGCTAGTGGCTCTCCAGGCCCACCATAACACATGTTGGCTGCCTACCTAGCCCTGTGTGTATAAAACACTCCACTACCAAAGCACTTCGTCTCACTTTCCCTTTGCGTCAAGCAACAATCATATGAACTCACAGCCCACATGTCGAAGGTTGAGTTACAGGAGATAAACCAGATTGGTTACAAGCAAGAGCGGCAGAAACACCCATTTAATTATAAGGAAAAATAAAAAACATAGGGAGACTTTTTTAACCAGAACCTAAACTTAGAAATTTCAATAAAACCCATTGCTTTTAGGAACAAGATGTATTAAAAGCTCACTAGGTCTTCATCTCACATCCTGAAAGACATGAATGTGAGGCTCTTTGGTGATTCTATAGAAGTATGGGAGTGTTTGAGACTCTACCTGTGATGAACATGCATCCAATTCACGAGCCGTTCTTTCCTTGCATTTAAAGTGGCTGTGACCAACCTCAGCTCCTAAAGATTATAAGCAGGTTTTGAGAATTAAATTGTATGTTAATTTGAAATGCTTTAGAGTTGTAAGCACTGAGGCCACACAATTCGAAAGGATGTGGAAGTCTGAGCAAAGTCAATACCTAAGCAGAGTTCGCAAATTCTCCTTTTGTTTACATAGCTTTCCACTGACATCCTAAATGTTTCTATGTTTCTGTACTTTAAAAAGTCAGTTCAAAAATGAATGAAAGGATGAATGTATATTGCAAAGGGTTCACACTTATGATTAGTGGTCCCACCATCATGTGAAATAATCATTTGGTTCTTCTTAAAAACTGGGAGGCTTTGCCCCCTGCTTGCTTCATTCACCAACCCCCCTGCCTTCACGTCTCTGCCACTCGCAAACAAACAAATTTTTAATTCTCACGGATAGGCTTCTTCACTGGGGAGAAACACTACTTTTCCCTGATGACCTTTACGTCAATATCGTATTGAATTTTGATTCTGTGTTTGGAATTACATCGTGACAATGCAACATATAACATGCCCGTGAGTGAATATCTTTGTTTTCTCTCTATACGAACTGTGTCTGACATTAGCATTCACACAAATGAGAAATGATTGAGCTGTGTGCATGGTTATGTGGGCAGGACTTTTCCAAATCTCTTTGCATAAAGTCTTGTCTTGCGGGGCTTGAAATTTTCTCTCTTCACTTTTACCAAACAACCAATCTTTTAATTCTCGTGGATATGTCTCTTCATTGGGAAGAAACACTACTTTTCCCTGATGGCAACACAAATTAGACAATCTGTAAGCCTCCGACCTAAAGTTTAAGTCCAAACAATATATTTGATCTCTTTTCATTGTTCCGTTATTTCACCGAGTAATAATTTCCGTTTGTTTGCGCTAATGCAATCTTTACTATCAATTTTGTGAGATTTTTGAATTTTCGCACTTCCATTACCTCTAACCTGTTCTGCATTTGTTTCGCTCCAATGTTTTTTAATTCTTTATGATGTTCTACTTTGTCATCTACTCTTTGTCTTTTATTTCCAGCACCAGGCATGGTTAAATCTCTTGGCACAAAGTCTCGTCTCGCGAGACATGAAAGTGTCTCTCTTCAAAAGATCACGTCTCGTCACAGAATAAAAAGTCTCGTCTCACAAGATTTTTTTATTATAATAGAGAGAATATGCAGAACAGAATACAACAAGCCACCTGGCACCTTCACCAGCCCAATTCTTTTGGTAAATGGGAATCAAATGAGAGGCGTAATGTAAAAGAAGAGCAGAGCAGAGGAAACCTTGTAAATACTCTCGACAGCCCACAATGCACTCACTGGCCCCACTTATACTCAGAGAGAAAACTTACTGGTCATTGATTGATTAATTGATGTTATATACTCCATCCTCATGGTCCACTGGCCATTAAACTCAAAGAATTTACGATACATGCATTGTGATTTTAGTCAAAGTATCGGTGAATAAAAAGTGATAGCAGCTGAATGATGCAAGAAAACAATTTTAAGAGATTTTACTCAGGAGACCAGCAGCAATCTCTGCATTGCTTTTGCTATACACTTCATACTAGAAATACTCTGTCTAAAGTGAAGGGATGAAAATGAAGACTTGTCTTTTCTTTTTAGAAATGTTTAAAAACTGCAAATTTGTTCAGATCTGCAGGAAACCATCATACTAACAATAACCATATCTTCATCCTGCTCCATCCTAACTTTCCATTATTTTCCACTCCCTTTGATCACTAAATCACAATGTTGACTGAAATAAAATTTTACAAATACAACACAACTCCTGAATCAATATTTCTAACCATAATCTCAAAATCCTTACATGTTCTCTCAGCCATTCGAGTCAATTATAAAAAGAGAAAAGGAAGCATCCTTTGAGGTACAGGACAAGAGATTAATTACATAAAGACATCAAAATCTGCAGCTACTTGGGTTCACAGTTCAAGAACCTTGTTAGAATTGTTAATTCTCCCCTGAGGTAACTCCGATGGGCTAGGGGGAAAAGAAAAAACAGCTGGCAGGCTGCTGTAAACAGACATGGGGCAGACTGGTGGATATGTTCCAGTCTGTTTCTTAATTTCTCAAATGTAACTTCTCTGCTTAAGCTTGTGGATCAGTTCAAGTAGGGCACACCATACTGACCAAAAATTTGATTCCAGCAATGGATTGATTTATAAGTGGGTACTGGACCAACAGGTAGCACATTTCACAAAATTACGTATTGATGGCTTTGTTTTTCTGAGTGGCAGAGATTGTGATCGCTAAAGCAGAAACTGAAACCAGAAGACAGGCAGAGATTAATCAAAGGGGCAAACTTTAATTTAGGGGGAAAGCAACAACTGCAGTTACGAGACCAAGTAGTCACATGTCATTATTCTGAATTATCTGGATTTTTTGTAACATAAAAAGCTTTTCTTTACATGTGCTAATTTTTGAGTATGATTTTTGATAATGGAGAAATCAATTATATATCTTTTAATAGTACTTTTGTTTAAACTTGGTTCATCTTATTATTGTGATATGTTGAACTTTACTGTGACTCCATTTTGTTATTAGCAGGCACCACCATTTTGTCAAAGCAGATGTGTTGCTGGGTGGTATGGCCGCTGGACATCATTAATGTAATAGTATAAGGGTCAGTGGTGCGTGTGGCACTTTCAACTTATCGACTCGGGGTTTAGTGATTATTATTCTTACTTAAATGGCTAAAGACTCTGTGCTTAGCTTTTCAAGAAACATTTTTGTTTTGCATTTTGAAGACAATTTTTAGGCTTTTAAATCTAAAGGCATTTGACCTCTCGCCAGTTTCCAGGTTTATGATGCTGTCCTTCTATTCTCCATTGTCAGAACACTGAGAACCAAAAATTATTTAAAACAAATAATTTAAATAGTTTTGCAAAATTCTTTCTTTTATTTTTATTAAAAGTTTGGATGGGCTCACTACATGATAACATGATGAGCAACTGGCACAAGTGTAATGCTAGAGCTGCATAAGGAACAGCTTTTTTGGAAAAAGCGTCAACTAACAGAAATTACATCATCAAATAAAGAAAAAGTAAAATATTAGCAAAAAATAATTACAAAGAATGCAAATTTGGAAACATATTGTAAATGTTCTAAAATGTTCTTAGACACTTGCAGATCCTGACAGGACTTAAGTGCTCAGTTGGAATGAAGACATTACCACTTGCAAGGACGAGACTCTGACAAGCCTTCTGACTGTCGTATCAAATTGAATTAAATTTTGTCTTACTGCTGATTATAACAGTTGTCTCAGAGCGCTTTGACAAAAAAAATTGTATATATTTCTTGTATTTTCTATTTTTTTTTTTTGTAAACAAACTTGACAACAGTTGCTTTTTCCTGATGTGATTACATTTCAAGTTGAATCCTCTGTTAGCGTCTGATTATTGTGCCATAACATAGCTTTCCTTTGCAGTCCTGTTGTGCCCAGTAGCAAAATCAGACTGGAGATTAAACACAAGTTAATGGGACATGACAAACATGGCAGAAAGACAGGGGCATCTAGCAACAAGTGTGTGTTAGTTCAGTTTATCAGCGGAAAGACAGGACTGTCTCTCCTGTGCCTGAAACAAGATGAGCAAAGCTCAGCCTCAGCACTACCTTCCGAGGCGGTCAGGAAATGGCCTTCTTCATGCCACCAGCTTGAAAGCAGAAGTCATCAAAAGCTGGTCACATTCATGAGCACATAACATTATCACTGTCTTCTAGTTGTCTGTCCATATTTCTGTTTGTTTAAGAGCTGCTTGCAATGATTGCCCAACTCCTCTTGTTTTGAAGGAGCTGCACCGTTTTATTCATGATGGTGTGTATTTGTTCTTCTCTCCATTATAAACATCCCAGAGAGACCCTGAAAAGAACTTAGGTTATAAAATAAATAAATGGATATTTCAGGAAAAAGAGTGATACAGTGTTATGGAAGTCAACAGAGTTCCATTCTTCCCCTTCTCTTTGTCAATGTAGAGCCTGAATGTTCTTCAGTGTTCCAGTTTTCTCTTACTTTCCATAGATGTGCACATTAGGTCTTCCGGCAAATTATAAATGAGGATGGGTTTGTGGATATGCTCTCTGCTGGCACCCCATCGTGTTGCTGGGATAAACAACAAGTCCAATTAAACCTTTAACTGTTCAAAACAATTAATACATTGATAGATTTCAGAAATATATATGGGAAGCCAAGTTATCAACCTATAATGAATGGTTTAGTAGAGCAGACTAATCCTACACATACATCAAACGCAGGCCATTGCAGAAGTTGGAATTCTCTGTGCAAGTTTAGTTTTGCCCTTTTCTTTATTTTTGCATTGCATGCCAATGTAGGTATGTGCCATAGCAAATCTGGCCTGAGTCTCAATCAGGAACGTTGTTATGATGGCACAGAGGGAAGGAAAGAAAAGTTTAAAACTGCAAGAACCTTGTTTTTTATATTAGTGGACAGAAATTGGTATATTAATGAAGAGAACTACTAAACAAAAAGACACTTTACCAGTCTTACATTGAGATGTCTTATATTAGTTTTAAAATTTTGGTCCAGATTTCTTTGTGAAAGCAGATTTCATTATTGGGGCCGACTTGAGAAAGCTCAAGAAGGAAATGTTCAAATATAAAAACACCATACTGGCTGAGGTAAGTGAACACAGTAATTTGTAATAATAATAGTCATAATAACTTTATTTAGATAGCACATTATCATATGCTTTCACTGATTAATGAACATAAACAAAGATATGCCACATTTATTTGGATTATTATTAATTAATAGTATGATAATTTCTAATAAATGTAAGTATACTAAATACAAAGTCAGCCAGGCATTGTTAAGCAAAATTTAACCACTAAAGTTCAAAACAACACTTAACTCATATCAGAAAATGTTTTTCTAATTAAAATAGTTATACATTAAGGCTGACAATAGAACAACCAGATCGAATTAATATGTATAAAAATAAATATAGGCAGTATATATCTATATTTTACCTAGGCATATGTACATGGTAGTAACCCATTGAGTAGAAACAATTAGATGTTATTAAAGTAGTTGAAAAGATACAAAAGCACAAAAATCAGTCCATAGCGGTTTCTGTTGATTTAGGGTGTAGATGGACTTTTTTTTTATTCCTGGATGTGTTTATTTGACCAGCTGACATGGAGGAAAGGAAAACAAAAAACTCTTACGATGGGTCACAGGGGAAAAAATAAACCTCTGGAGGGCCACAGGTTAAAATAATGCTGTATAAATATATATGGGTGATATCACTGGGCACAAGAGCTCCCCTATAATATCCCTTAATGGGTCTGCTGTTAAACACACCACTAAGGAAAAAACAGCATGGTGAAAGGTGTAATAATGACAGTGCTCTAAATAATATTAATGTTACAAAGGGATTTCTTAAATTGAATTTGTGTCACTTACCTTTCTCCCTATACCACACCCTCCAGAGATACCCTGTCTACATCTGATTGCTGCTTTACAGTTAATGCAGTACAGTTAAACTCTAGCACATTTGATGCTGACCTGTATTATTCATCTTTAATAATGAAGGGGTGGATTTACATCCAAAACAGGGCTTTAGCGGGGTCTATTACTGCTGGGAAATATCCCAGTTACTACTGGTGACAGGTTGAAGTTATGCTGACATTTATTGGCGAGTACAACCTTGTACTGGAGAAAAGCACCATGAATTTAACGTCTTGTCTTCAAATCACATGGTCAGCTCTTTTCTGTGTGGTGTCCACATGGTCTCCCACATCTGGATATGGTGCTCTTCTTCCAATATCCCCCAAAACATGCATGTTAGTTGGACTGGTAACTCTAAATTGAAGTGTGAATGTATATGTGCCCCCAAGTGAGCCTTGCGATGGACTGGCACCAGGATTCTTCCTGCCTTGAGTCCAGTGCAACAGAGATTAGTCTGATTAGATTAGCTCTGGTACCCCTGAGTCTTGAATTGGATAAGGCAGGGTTGTGAATGTGTGTTTTTATTCTTTTTTAAGACCATTTGATTAGAATGGCTTGTTTATAATATAATGTAACTGCATGAAGGATAAAATAGTCAAAAAAAAACACTTAATTACTCAGAACAGAAAATTTGGTAACACGTTATTTTACATAAATTATTTTAACATGATATGTGATTGTATGTAAAACTGACAGGAAAATGGCACGCCTTTTTATAAGCCAGACTTTATAATTAAATGGTCATTAATTTAGTTTAGTTTACTCTTATGTAACAAGACCTTAACAAAAGCTTCTTTTGGTATTACTAACACTTATAAACATCAGTAGATAGGCCATTTGTCTTTATGCATTGTGACATTGACATGATGATACAATTATTTCTTAATATGAAGGATTCACAGGTCTTCTACAAATATGTAATATCAAAAGAAATGTGCCTCAGGTAAGCCATCTCACACCACTCTAAAGTGACGTTTTCTTAGTAGTCATATTACAGAGATGAATAAACACTTCACTGATGCTTTGTAAGTGTTATGTTCTCGGTATTCTTACGTGGCACTTGGTGCCACTGCTCTACTGCCAAGTTGTTTGCCTAGCTATGGAAAAGTCATCTCTGAAAAAGGAGCACTGGAATCATCAGGTAGAAGGGTCCTTTCATCAGATTGGCTGACTCAGCACTGACTCAATTGTTTTCTCATAGGGCGGCACGGTGGTGCAGTGGTAGCGCTGCTGCCTTGCAGTTAGGAGACCCGGGTTTGCTTCCCGGGTCCTCCCTACGTGGAGTTTGCATGTTCTCCCTGTGTCTGTGTGGGTTTCCTCCGGGCGCTCCGGTTTCCTCCCACAGTCCAAAGACATGCAGGTTAGGTGGATTGGCGTTTCTAAATTGGCCCTAGTGTGTGCTTGGTGTGTGGGTATGTTTGCGTGTGTTAAGAAAAAATTTAGTTGGGGGAAAAAAAACTAACTGGAGGCACAAGGTCTAATAAGAAGTTGCTGCTCAAAGACAGTTACACATAATATATATATATGTATATATTGTCACCTGCAGTGGGTTGGCACCCTGCCCAGGATTGGTTCCTGCCTTGTGCCCTGTGTTGGCTGGGATTGGCTCCAGCAGACCCCCGTGACCCTGTGTTTGGATTCAGCGGGTTGGAAAATGGATGGATGTATTCTCATATGAGATCTTTCTGTATTTAGTGTGTGGTCTAATCTATTCTTGCATTTTGCCTTGTAGTTTGTATTGTATTATATTCCTAAGGTGGCAATGGCAAGATTGGCCATCTAGCACTGTGAAGAGGAGTACTTGTGTTCTTTTTTGTGTATTGTATTTACCTCATTTTTGACATCCTTTGCATGCCCAACCTACCTGGAAGATGATCTCTCTCTCTGAATCACCTTTCCCAAGATTTCTTCAATTTTTTCCCTTCAAAGGTTTCTTTTGGGAGTTTTTTTCCTTGTTTTCTTAGGGGGTAAAGGATGGGGGGCTGTCAAAATACAGGGCCTGTTAAAGTCTATTGAGGCACTCCTTAAGTGAGTTTGTGCTATACAAGCAATAAATTGTTGTTCTTGTTGATGTTGTTGTTATGAAGACCCAAAGGATTGTACACTAAGATTTTATTACATAATAGTAAATAAGTAATAGATGTATTTTTGCAGTACAGTGGTACCTCTGGTCACGACCGCAATTCGTTCCAAAACTCTAGACGCGACCCGATTTGGTCGCGACCCGAACGTAATTTCCCCATAAGATTGTATGTAAATACAATTAATCTGTTCCAGCCCATAAGAACTGCACGTAAATATTTTTTTTTAAGATATTTAAGCACAAAAATAGTTAATTATACCATAGAATAAACTAAATGTAAAAACACTGAATAACACTGAGAAAACCTTGAACGGAGAAAACTAGCATTGCAAGAGTTCCTGCTGTACCCTTACGAACCGCTTTCTGTAAACAAGCACAGGGGAAAAAATTAAAGTTTGAAAAATCCTTAATTTATACAAAAACTAACTCTAAACAACCAAGAAAACTAACCTTGCATGAGTCGAGTTCTGGCATGAAGGAAGTGAGGAGGAAGCTGGGTGGAGAGGAGATTACAGTTTTGAGGGAGAGTCCGGCTCCGCGAAGGAAGATTTTGATTTAGAAATCGATAGATTTCTAGTAGATTTTGACTTCTTGTAATCGGTGGCAAGATCGGTAACATGAACGCCACGCTCATACTTTTCAAAGATTTCTTTATTTAATTGGATTTCAATATTCTTTGAACCTTTCTTCTCACCAACACTACCACTCTTCACTTGCTTAGAGGCCATGGTTAATTGCAAAGTTAATGCAAAAGCACACGAAATAGAACACAAAGAATTCACAGCGAATGCACGCACTTGTGACTGAGAACGATGTACAGGGAGAGACTGAACACGTATGGAAATCATTGGCGTGTATGAACCAGAAGGGTTCGCCACCAGAATGTGTGGTCGTGAACAGATGCAAACGTTTGATGAACTTTTTGATCGTAACCCGATTTGTATGTGTTCAGAAACGCTCGTGACCAGAGGTTCTACTGTACCCAAATCTAAAGTGTTACTAGAAATTTTTATGGTGCTAGAGAGACAAACATAAGTTTAACTCATTGTAAGGGTGAAGCTACTTGTACAGTGACATATTGAAGAGGTTAGCAGGATGACACATTGATTAGTGTTGCTACCTCATATAGCCAACATCCAGAATTTGATTCCAAGTCTGATCAACTTTTGTGTGCAGTGCCTCCTCCTCTATGTCTGCAAAGGTTTCCATGTACTTGGTTTTTCTCACACATATGAGTTTATGCATATGGCCAGATAGATAGATAGATAGATAGAAGAGGGAAATTTGGCTTTTTACAGAAGCTCAATAGATAAGTCAAAACATAAATATTATATCAAACAAATGTGCATTGGTGAGGGTACTGTATTTGTGATTATGGCCCTTTACAAAATTGCATCTCACCCACAGCTGTTCCTAGCTTGCTTTTACTAGCTGTTCACAGCCCTGTAATATAATAAGTGGGGTGAAATAATGAATTGACAGATGAAGATTCTGAATTATTATGCTGTTTCCCTTTTCAAATCTTTACTGTTTTAGTCTGTATAACTCTTCTTCTCCAGATTGTAAGAAGCGTCATGTTTCATATGAATCTTGAATATTCTCCTTGTGTTCCCATGACTGCCTTCAAAATAAGGCTAAAGCCTTTCAGTTCTATGGTAAATCTACATTTTTTTGTGCATGACTGTGCCTGTCCCATAGTGAGCTGGCTCTTGTCTTGCAAATACTATTACTGAGATAGACTCATTCTGAACCAAAAAAACGCAAGTGATTATGAGATACAGGATGAATCCTGCTTTCTAAACAATTCTGACTCTCTCAGCCTGACGGAAGGCAAAATTCATTATTCATGTCACAAGTTGTTTATGTAACAAACAGTGGTAAAGTATTCCAGAAAATAAATATTCTGGGAGGTTATTATATGCTAACAACCATTTTATTGCATTTTTGATGCAATTTTGAAAATGCGACCCCCTGTTCAACTGTTTTATTCTTGGCAGCACTGACGCAGTATGGCTGGCTCCGTTTACTGAGATGATTGAACTTCTGTCAATCAGTGATGCTGTTTGCCCACTGGTTTCCATAGAAACCCAAGTCACATTTCTTCATGCCTCACATTTGACCTGGGGCAAACCAGGCAGTGCCATGGCCAACGGAATCCATGAAGGTTTCTTTTTTTTTCATAAGAATGAGGTCAGCAGAGCTGGAAAGCTCCTTTATTTTGCATTTATTCCCCAAGACTAATTAATCCGGAGCTTTTGTTTTGGGGGGATGGTAAATCTTATTTTTTCTCTTCTCTGTCAATGTTTTCTTGTTGCTTTATGAAGTTGCCACAGCATCCTCTTTCGCTCGGCCATAGTCTAATAGCACTGAGTTGAATGAATACAAAGCAGTGGTACAGGCTTGACCGTCAGCAGGAAAAAAATAACATAAATATAAATTATCTGAGATACTCTGGTTCCTCAATGAGCCACAAACTACACAGCGAATGAGGAAGGATTTGCATAAACTGCAATACAAAGATTTACATATATTTGCATATGTTGCAAAAGAAAGGAAAATCCTCATCTACAATATGTTAATACCAGTGGTATGCAAAGAGACATGCAGATATGTATACAGTATATCTGTGTATCTCTCACTTGCACTCTCGGTTGGCTTAATGGTCATTCTCTGGGTTACCATCTCAAAGGGAGTATTGGAACAGAACTGTAAATGGCAGATAGTAATCTCATTCTTATTCCAGATCAGGGGGACTGATTATATATATAATGGACTTTTGAGGGTGCCAGAGATCGCCCAACCTCAAACATAACCTCACAGACACAAGTCCCATTAAAACAGATATTTTATTATTATGGTTACCTTCCACAAAGGCACCAGAAGTGTATCAATCACAAATCATGTTTCTTTCTCCTCCTCCTCCTCTCCACATCCCAAGCGAGGTTTGTCCACTTCTATGCCTGGAAGGGGTCGAGCAACTTCTTTTATCTAGGACCTTGGAGTTCTTCCATTGCCATGACATAGGGACATATGGGTCAAGTGGAAGTCCCACAAAGCAGGGATGAGAAATCCCTGCACTCCCCATGGAACCTGACAAGGCTGTTCTATGGAATTACAATAACCAAAATGCCTTGCGGGTAGCCACACAGATAACATCATCCAAGGAAGCTGTCTCCAAATGTACATATATATATAGTAATAGAAATGTCAGGGATGGGCTGGCTTCTCTAATGGGATAAAGGGACCAGCGTGCTTGGTGGTAGTCTCCCTTTGTTGGAGCACCCATGTGCATACCTGAGGGGCAACCTAGGAATTGTATTCCAATTATCCTGCCTTGCATGGCACCATGAGTGTCTCCCTGCTTTGGAGGGCTTTTACTTGACCCAGAAGTGCTCCTTCCAAACAATGTTGTGGCACCAGAGGCACTCCTGGGTCTTATGTAAAGAGAGCCGCCTCACTTCACTCCTGTACTCAGAGTTGGGAGGAGGTGAACAACGCCTGCAGGACTGAAGTATAGGACTGAAAAGAAACCAACAAAAGAATTGTGCGTGGTATTTTGCAGTTTTGGAAGATGAGACATGTATGACACTTTCTCAAATAAAAAATAAGTTAATTTGAACTTGGTACTGCTGTAATGTAATTGTGTTTGGGGTTTGGGGCTCTGCTATGCTCTCTTAATATATATATTAATGAACCACCAAAGTGGAACAAAGGAAGATGAGTACGGTAATCAAGACTTATTACAATAGAGCCGATCACCGTTAATTTAAAAACAAAGCAAGAACTCAGAATTGTTTACACCTAGTTTCTACCTTCCATAATAACAAAAGAAGGTATCCCTTAATGATTTTCTATGTTTTCAGGCCCCCGAGTATAACACAAATACCCCTATAAACTGCTTCAGTATTCTAGCACAAGAGCATAAAAATGCCTGCAGCTTTTTTTTGGTTTTTGTTCTTTATTTCGCCTTATACAATTTCTTGTATTAGGAATTTGTTAGTTTTCACATACCCCTTGGGGTCAGAGTGCAGGGTCAGCCATTGTACAGCACCCCTGGAGCAATTGAAGGTTAAGGGCCTTGCTCAAGGGCCCAGCAGAGTAGGATCTCTTTTGGCAGTGATGGGTATTTGAACCGGCAACTTTCTGGATACCAGCACAGATCCTTAGCCTCAGCTTTCTGGCAAAGGAGTACCTCTTATTGCAGCCCGATTGAACACAGTTTCTTTGCCACAGAGACGATCCTCACTTCACCCCTCTCACACTTTTTAAATGGTCTCCTTTGGGATTGCCACCCCACCAAACCTTTCAGCTACCAAAAGTTGCATTCTGCCATATTTGTATATGTATATATATTAATATAGTGTGTATGTGTATAATGTTACCCACACACACAATATACAAAGTAGTGTTTGAAAGGAATTTGGTAAAATACTGTATATGAAAGTGAAGATCATGCAATAGGAACAAAGATATTTGAATTTACAAAATTCGTATGCCATATGGACTACTACATTTCAATGTTTTTACCCAGTTATTTTTTCCAAATTTTAAATTGTTTGGTTAAACAGCTTACAATACTGACTGTGTTATCAGAAGTGCAGTGCAGCTTGATAGAAACATTACAAATACATAAACACGCAAATAGTAATACCTTAGGTAATGAATTCTCAGAGAACAAAGCTCCTTTCTAATTAAGTTGGCATAAATGCGCTTGGCACATGCTCAAGCTCAAGGACCTGTCCACTGGATCGCTGTGCTAGTCACTGTGCAGCCTACCTGGACAGAAAAGTTATTATTTGTCATTAATATTAACCGTACTGTGCATTGCAAAGTTAATTATTAGAAATTTATTAATTTGTCCAGTATGTAGCAAAAATGCAAGGCAATATCTTTGAAATATAAAATATAGCTTATGAAAAGATTAGAAGCTAGATGAAAGTAACACCATCTAGGGCAGAGTGGTGACTGTGAGGCTTAGGACCTGCACTGGCAATCGGAAAGTTGTTGGTTTGAATCTCGTAAACGCCAGAAGTGAGTCTGCCCTGTTGGGCCCTTGAGCAAGGCCCTTAACCTGCAATTGCTTCATCCTGTTTGTGACATTAATCTGCATCCAGCCCTGCAAGCAGGTCATCTAACTTAGAGAGAAAACTTGTGGGTTGAAGGCAGGACCTCACACTGTTGCAATGTGGTGCTGAGGTGTCACCCGCTGCCCAATCCAGGTAGTTCATCATGTGGTGGGTCCAGCTATCAGCGCATGCGCCGCAACTTCTGGAGCAATTTTCAGGTTAAGGACCTTTCTCAAGGACCCAGCGTAGTAGGATTCTTTGTAGCAGTAATGGGATTTGAACTATAAACCTTCCAGATACCAGCGCAGATCCTTAGCCTTATATTTAAGCTTGCCACCCATATAAGACGTAATACATACATACTTCAGACATCAACAGAGATATTCCTGTATGAATACTGTTTTAGAAGTAGCTGTGTCGCATGCTACGGGACTCATAAAGTGATGAAGAGTAGTGCTGTGGCACGTGTGTTTGCTTCTCTCTGTGAAAAATGGGTTGCATAACAGATGCGAATGATTGGCAAAAGGGGATTATTGCGTTCAGCTATGCCAAAGGACACAGTGTACAGGAAATTGCCAATTTTGTGGATGTGTCAATGGAACTTCCAGCAATAGTGGACATCACAGTCAACCAAGACTGTGATCGAAAGATGGTGCTCATGTAACAAGTGTATAAAACAAAAAAGTTTAGTTGTTTGGAGCTTCACCAAATCCTGATAACATTCATTGTGTTGAACAGTATGTTTTCCTGTTGTGGTCCTGTTATATTTCCCTGCTCTGTTTGTTGTGTTATGTAACGTCATCAGTGTGAGCCTCTCCCAGTATTCATTTTGTTACTGTGAGAGGAGGTAAGCATGCTGTTATTCTCTGTATGATAAAATTAATTAAATTATTTTAAATTGTTTGAGTTAATTTTTTTTCTATATGACAGTAATTGTAATACGATTTTTTGTTGTATACAGTTGTTGTTTTGAAATATTTTTAATGCTTTTCTATTAATTTTGGTTATGTGTTAATGTGAGAGTTCAACAGCCTTTTCACATTTTTTTTTTTTTGTTAATAGGAGGAATCACAGAGCTTGACTTGTCATTTTTTTATGTTCTCTGTTTAATATTTCAGGTATGTTATTTTTTTATTTGTATATTCACTATGCATGGTTATGTATGTCGTTGCAATTTAGATTGCCCAGTATTCGTTGTGTTACTGTGAGAGGAGACCATTAATAAAAAGAGAAAACATCGAGAATTAAAAGGTATTTGCAGTATTCTTTTATGGCGGTTTTTACGGCACGTTGCATATAAATCACAACGCAGAAGCTTTAAGGGTTAACCGAATCCAAAGGCCAGGACGCAGCAGTACGGCATGTGCAGTGGAGACTGGTTACACTCACAGATAATGACCATCGTGGTGTGTCATGCATTGTGACAGCAAGCCACTTTGCTACCAGGCAGGAATCGCTGCAGACAGTCAATGCAGGTCCAAAACAAGCCATTCCCATTGCTGAAAGAGCAGATGAAAACTGATGTTGCTTAATTCCACAAATTTGTGACGTCCAGGCTTAGATAGTATCGCAGGTGTTCTTTGATCTCACAGAGGAGTTATGCACTATTAGATAAGATTCAGCAAAGGGTGCCTAATTTTTTTATACAATTATCTTATTTTAATATGAAGACATAGTGTATATTTATGGTGAGGATGTGTGCAATGTTAAATCAAAATTAAATTCAACCTAACTATCTGCTGTTTATCACACCACTTCTATCAAAAAGTGACCTTTCACATATTTAAAAATTGTTAAAAGCACTTCCTGCTCTTTTATGTGTTACATATAAATAGTACAGATGCTCAGATTCCAAAAATGCGAAAATTGGTTTAAGCCTGGACATGAGACCTCAAGCTATGCCTGGTCTTCTTTGCCCCCTTTCAGTTGGAGTCCAAGGCTTTTGTTTGCATGTTTATGTGCTAGTGAAACTTAAGCAACATCAAAGAGCAAGATAATCATTGCATGCAATTTATAAGAGTGTGTCCATGGAAAACGAATCTTCTAGGCGTGAGGAGCAAGCTAAAACTTGAGCACAGGGAATTGAGGTTGGGGGCACATGGTGAGATCTACATTTAGAAATGGCAATGCTAAACAGCACAGATAGACTCTTTTGGAATAAACAGCAGGACAGGCTTATCTTGGGAGGCTGAGGCCCAGCTGTTCACTCTAGAGCTCTGATGAGGAGGTTGATGATATAAATATTGAAAATTACTTTGCATATGCTCTTCTGGGTGAGAGTGTGTGTGTGTGTGTGTATGTGTGTGAGTGTCAGTGAACTCTGTGAAGGCACAATTATGTGTTGCATTGACAGCCTAAAGTAAAATCCTTCCCGACTGAACAGTTGGTTATCCATTCATTATTATTATTAACTGCTTCCTTATTCCCTGGAGGAGAAACATAATTCGGGCAGGACTATAATGTAAAGTCAAGAAACATAATAGTTCTCTTTTTTTGCTCTGAATACTTTTAAAATAATTTTGTGCATATACACATGCTGATTAGTCATCCACCATTTCATCTACTTGGGCTCTACCATCAGCGACAACCTCTTCCTGAAAGATGAAATCAACAAATGCATCATGAAGGCTGGAACAACTCTTGCCCACCTCACTACATTCATCTGGGAGAACACCATAGTGACAATTATGACCAAGATGGCCATTTACAGCATTCGTGTGATCAGCACACTCCTGTAAGGCAGCAAGACCTGGACAAGATATGGCAGGCAGGGAAAACGACTTAACACCTTCTACCAGCAATTGGCATCTCCTGAGAGTACAAAGTGACCAACACTGAGGTTTTGCTCCATGCTGGCTTACCCAGCAGGTACACCTTGCTCAGGCAATGCAGACGATCACTGGCTTAGTCATATCCACCACATGGATGATGGTCACATCCCCAGAGACAACCTCTATGGCCAGCTGGCGTCAGGCAAGAGAACAGCAGGCTACACACAGTTGTGCTACAGGCATGTCTGCAAGAGCAGGACATGAAGGCCCTGAGTCCTATGAAGACCTTGCAGCTGATCATTCAAAGTGGAGTGGCATCTTGAAGCAGCGCCTGAAGTCTGGAGAAGAAACACTCCATAAAGCAGTAGCAGAGAAGCAAGCCCCCAGAAAGCAACACTGCTCCACAGATAGAGCTGAGACCATCCACAAGTGTGACCTCTGCAACAGAGGTTACCACTACCGCATTGGTTTCATCAGTCACAAATGACACTGCAACAGCAACAACAAAAACAATGACAACAAATGAAACTAGAGGACGGCTTTCCAAAGCCACCTTCGACTGATGGAGGCCTTACGTATTTCCTGTACAGCTAATTGTCTTCTCTGAATGTGTGACAGCACAACTACTTACTCACATGTTCACACCCTCAGTCACCCTCTTATCACATTTGCACTAAGGCCATCCCTTAACACATTGTCTGTTTCTCTTCCTAGGGGTTCCTTTATGAACCTCAAGACCAGACTGTGAAAGTCCTCAATCCTTGGTATTAAATGCTCTCTTTTCACCACTGTGGACCTAATTGTTATTGAAATTTTTACTAAGCTATCTGAAAGTGTCCCTAGGATAGAAA
>JANRMT010062790.1:51873322-51988931 GCA_026402145.1 Polypterus bichir lapradei | reverse complement strand
ATGAGCACCTGCAGTCCATCCTGAGAATCTCCACAACACAGAACCTCACACCAAACATAAACGAACTTGTTGCCAAAAAAAGATGCCAGGCGTCCAGCTCTAAAATGACATATGAGCAAAGACAACTGAATAATTTGATTTGTTATTGCTGAAAAGAACACATTTTATTTATATTTCCAGGTTTTGTTATGCAGCATGTTCATATTTGAATTTGTATAATTTTGACAGGATATATTTTTATGGAGAGCAAAATCTTTTGGGATATTTAAAATCTAAGTTTATTTTTTATATAAAATTACATAAGAGTAAAGAAATTTGAATGTTTGTTCTTTTAACGTTTACTTTATTTCTAACTTGTATAATTTAGACAGGATATATTTTTATGGAGAGCAAAATATTATAAGTTATTTAAGGTTTGAGTTGATTTATTCAGGAATAATATTCCTGTCTGAATGTATATATATATGTATGTGACAGCAACACTCATCACTCATAACAGTGACAAAACAATTACATTGACAATCATGTTACGTTATTTTCAAAATGTTTCATTTTCTTTTTCATTACTTCTTTAACACACTACTTCTCCGCTGCGAAGCGCGGGTATTTTGCTAGTTGTGTTAATAAGTAACGTTGTGCTCACAATAGCAGGTGTAATGACTGTACACATCTTTCCAAAAAAAAAGAATGAGCCTATGAAATTGTACAATCGTAAGATAGAAGTTAAGGTCAGTCAGTCATCTCCCACTATATCCTAACACAAGGTCACGGGGGTCTGCTGGAGCCAATCCCAGCCAGCACAGGGCACAAGGCTGGAACAAATCCCGTGCAGGGTGCCAACTCACCACAGGGCACACCCACACACCAAGCACACACAGTAGGGACAATTTAGGATCGCCAATGCACCTAACCTGCACGTCTTTGGACTGTGGGAGGAAACCGGAGCACCCGGAGGAAACCCACGCAGACACGGGGAGAACATGCAAACTCCACGGAGGGAGGACCCGGAAAGCAAACCCGGGTCTCCTAACTGCGAGGCAGCAGCGCTACAGCTGCACCACCGTGCCGCCCAAAAGTTAAGGTCACACATGTATTAGTTTTTGGGATTTTTTATTGTTAATTTTTTCTTTTGTAGTGAACAAAGTACAGTTGAGCCTCTAATGTGAAGTTCACTCTTAAGTAAGTCATGATGTTGCCTGTCAACTCATGAACCTCCAAATAACAGTTTCCTAGCTACTGTCATCGGACTGCTGCCTTAATCGGTGGGTGACCATCAATAAGCAAATGTCACCCAAATAATGACAGAACAAACGTCATTTTCTGAGAACAGACTTTTAAATAATAAAAATGGCGTGATATTAAACTTAATTTCATTCAGGATCCTGATAGCAGGCTTTATACAAGTAAAAAAAAATGTATGCTGGTTTAGCTAGGGGTGAGTGAAGTGGTTGGTATGCCCATCAGGCACATGAAAAGGATGTAGTTCAAGTACTGAAGCGAGGGTCAGAACGAGGAGAAAAACTAACAGTAACCAAAGTCAACAAACATGAGACAAAACTGAAGTCAGAAGAATTTCAGAGAGTTTGTATACCAGAGGAACAAAACCAAAAAAATACTTGAAAGGTTTGATGGGTTTGGGAATTCATTTAGTCGGATGAGGAAGTATACCATTCGATGAACTTTTATTCCGTTACTTCATGATTGACAGGGCTACAACCTCTGAGGATACAATCCTGACAACAGAAATCAACAATTAAATCAAAAATCAAAGTCAAAGCCAGAAGTATTATTGAAGTATAAATGAAAAACTCCCAACAGAGGCAGACGTTTACATAGGTAACCCCTATGACTTTCAAAACAGGTGCCCCTCACAGTGGTGTATAGAGAGGCTAGTTAAAATGGTACAATTTTTAATTTTACTGTTTTGAACTTTAATGTTCTAGTTTTAGTTTTCTATGTTAGTTTAGTTAATTCTCCTCTGTTTTGTCAATGATGTTATTGTGTCAACTGCTAAGGTGAGGGGCGAGACCTTTAATTAAGTTCAGTTTTGACTGCAGTATCAGAAGCCTATAAATCTCTAGGTTGCCACTGCCTCAGTGCAGTGGCATTAGTTCTTAGCTGGAGTTTTTGCTGAATTTTTGACATCGTCCTCCCTATTTGGTGCATCATTTGACCTTTCTTTTTGGTCTTCCTTTGTTTTTTTAAATTATAACTTTTAAATTGTTTTGAATATTTTGATTTTTGACTCTGCGACAGATGATTATTATCAGTGTTCTCCTGTTTTATTTGAGACTTCCATATTGAAATTTGGATTTTTCGCTACAGTTTTGAGTCTTAAAGTTATGATTTTTAGAGTTTATGTATGTGCAGTTTTTGGTTTATTATGCATTTTGTAACTTTCCTCCAATTTTGCATTTAGCAATTATTATTATTATAGAAATGCTTTCACATTCCCATTTTGCAATTTGCTTTATTCACTTGGGTACTTCGACTTTATATTTTTTGCATGGCTTTGGCCATCTTATTTATGGATACTATCCCTTTTTCTCGTCACATGATATGAGGTTAATGTGACATATTATGTCATCACACCCTGCCTATATAAGATGGTGTTATGCTACTGTCAGTATCCAAGTTTATGGATGTTGTGGTAAGTTCCCACATTTGTTTACTTACTGAAAAATCTTACTATAAAGTCAGGACTTTGAGTGTGTAGATGCCTTGAGTTTGCTTACCTTTTGGTATTCTTGGTAATTGTTAATCTATTTTGGTTCTCACCTCTACCCATTTGTCTCAAAGAGTCTTTGACTTGTTCCTTTTGTGGTGACTTAATTTCCTAGTCCACATGATAAAAATCAATTCCTCAGGACAAGCTACTGACACCTGCTCAAAGCAGTTAATTTTCTCACATTTTGTATTTATGTGTTTTGTACTTTGGAGTTTAGCATTTTTTTAAATTTTGTTATCTACTTTTGACAATCCCCCTTTTTTATGGGTAAAAGGTCATGCCACATATTTTAATGGCATTACGTTGTCCCTCTCATCCTAGTCAAGTACTCCGTTCTGAAACTGGGAGTAATAGTAATGGTCTCATTGTCCTTAAATGTGCAATATCTTTTCAGCGTCCCAATCTAGACACCCTGCACTATTACCTTTTGGTTATCTATCCTCTTCCAAGAATTTTTTTTCTATTTTTGTAGTGTCAATATTCTAATATCTGGTGGATTGTCTCCAATCTAGTATCATATGGGAATCTTCCAAGCTTTCTTTCAAAGTGTGACTATTTCTCTCTTCTCTCCTGTAAGCCTCCCATAAATTACAGGTACTATCACTCCACAGCAGAAATCTGAACCAGCAGAATTTAAAGACTGATCGGTGTCCAGTAGAAAAGAAACAGCATAAGCATTTTCTGAATTGGTTTTATGATTACAGAGTCATTCTTAGCGGCAGCAATGACAAGGCAGGTCTGAGAGGATATATGGGCTGTTGAGCCCTCACACATGTCTCCATTTACTCTAGTAATAAATTTTGAAAAATCAGAAGGCAAACGTGAGGAAAATAAGGTGAAGTAGGGAAATCATGATGTTTGTCAAATGGGAGAACGATTCTACTATGAAATCCAACAACTGAAATGCGGAGACTGATATTACTAATCCCATTCAGACATGTAGGCTAGCATAACAGCATGTTACAGAGTTCCTCAATGTGTGCGGTGTAGTGAGACACAAGGCTCCAGCCATAAACAGACCGAAAGTTCAGTGGAAAATGACAATCACATAACTTTAATATAACTTGAATGATTCTCCTCACGAATGACTCCATCACAATCTGAAACTGTCAACTGTTACCTTGAGAAATGAATGGCTTATTCATACAAATATTAACAGAGTATTATGCGAGCTTCTGTACATAAACTTTATGAATGATTCTTAAGGTGTTTTTCTTTGCACTAGCCAAAATAGATTCCATTATCACTATTAACTGATCTTTACTTTAAAGAGCAACATTAACTGCAAACTCCATCACAAAGGCACTTTAAACAGCAAACATCATTTAGATTAAACTGGATTAGATAAACTTTATTAATCCCATGGGGAAATTCAGATACATACAGCAGCAGAAACATAAAAACAAGGACGCATACTCACAGGACAAATAATACAGCCATATAAGTTAATAAATATTTGTCATATTTGGATGGCAAAATGGTCCAGTTTCAATTCAGGTCCATAACTGGTGTGGAATTAGCCCAGACACAGACAGACGCTTAGGACACAAGTACCAAAAGCACACATGATTTATTATTATTTAGCATCCCGATAAACACCAACACACTTTACTTTTTCTTCCTTTCTTTTCTTCTTCTTTATCTCTCTCTTTCTTTCTTTCTCCTCCACTCTCTCTTTCCGGCAAGCTTCGTCCTCCTTCTCCCGACTCTGGCTCCCAGAATGGTGTCTGCTGGCCCCTTATATAGATCACCCGATAAGTGGTCCAGATGTCTGATGAAGTGTTTCCGGCAGCACTTCCAGGTGTGGTGGAAGAGCTGCTCCTCAGGGCTCAGCAGTATTGTAGCACCCCTTGGCGGTGCCCGTGGATCCCATCAGGGTTGTACCAAACTCCAACTCCCATGAATCCCTGCGGGAGTCTGAGGCACTGATTCAACCCAGGGGGGCTGCCATCTAACGGTCCGGGGGAGTTAATGCTCTGGCCACACTAGCTTCCCTGGTGCACTTAGCATGGAGGCGTTCCGGCCGGGCAAGGACCCCGGCCATTCGCAACACTGGTTATTTTAAAATTCATAAAGATGTGCTTAATGGTGGAGCAGATTGCATATATTGCTAGACATCTCAGATAGAATGTCACTGGGAACACTACCTGGCTAGGAGGCCAGTATAATGGAGAGTTACTGATGACACAATGAGATTTCACTTCCGGCCCCCATGCCGACAAACTGCAGCAGTTAGTTTTTGTTACCTGTGTTCAGGTTGCTCCAGGGCTGCCTGCTCCCTTTATTATTAGGCAACCAGGACGGCTGAGTGACTTGGGGTCACCAGGGGACTCCAGTGGAGTGGTCCCAGGAGTTTTATAGATTTAGATGTGAAACAGAAGTGCTTTGCGAGATGTTTCTAGGCCATGGCTTACCCATGATCTGAGATTTTGGAGTTGGGGCTGAACTATACTATGCTGCAAGCAAGAGCTCATCCATGCCACCACAACTCAGAATAAAGTTTACAGAAAGTCAAAACTTAAAAAATACAAATAAATAAAGGAAACAAAACACATAAGGCAGGATAACTAATGGTTAGACTCCAAGTAACAAATAGCAAAGGGACAGAATATCATATCTGCTCCTATAACTTCATATTACAACCATAATATGGGTTGTGTTCCTTTCTATCACCGTGGAGGGACTCCTCTTCTTCCCCAGAAACTAAGCTTGCAAAATAAGAACCAAATAACTCTCCCACTTTAATTCCTGTCCTTCCCCAATGTCTGGCTGCACTCACTGTTCCAACTGAACACTTCCCCAACTCTTGTGCCAATTCTGTTTGATGGACAATGGCTATTTCCGGGGCAATCTCTCAAAATAATTTCAGAGTTAGGAACACCAAACTGAACTTCTGACGTAATCTCTCCAGAGATGTTTCTGGTGGCCACAAGTATGTCTGCACTCCTGATCCTCAACGCATATTTAAAGCACCAGGCACCATTAGTGTCTCAGAAACCATAATAAAACACAGGACTCCACTTACATTAACTCTAAAGGGATACACAACAGTCCTGTGAAATTCACCCTGATTTCTAAATATTCCACCTAACTTCAATATTATCCTAGACGCATGAAGTAATTTTGGGATCTCCAATAGACCCCAGCTCAGCTCTGCTCAGCAACAACGGCGAGCGACTGGCGTCTTTCTGCGAACATAATGGACTGTGTATCAGGTACACATACTTCCAACATCGGAGACCTGTAGCCTCATGTATAAATGGTGCGTATGCACAGAAATGTTGAGTAAACCCATTTCCACACACACTTTGAGATGTATAAAAACTAAATGTGGTATGAAGTCACACACATTTTCCTGGCAGCCTCCCTCACTGTGTATATAAGTTTCTGCTGGGTTCTGCAAACTGGTGGCACACAGCATCAAAGCAGTGCTACTGTTTCGGTGTGGTCATTACAAGGAAACATCACAAATGGAAGAATTAGAAGAGATTTATAGATGACGATGACTGGCTTCTAAGTTGATTTTGATTTTCAAAAGCTATCCTTTTGGAGTTGTGAGCTGAACTAGCGCCGGCTTTACAAAGGCAGACTTTGAGGAATTGTGCTCTACCTGCTCCTTTGCAAGTTCTGTCCACTCTCTGGTTTTTAGCCACAAGAGCTCTTCAAAATGAACTTGCTGACTGATCGGGTATTTCTCACTCATCACTAAGTTGAACCATGCAGGCTGTATAGGATGGTATTATCTGCTTGTCATTCATATATATAAGATTTCCTTACATTGCAAAACATCAAAGAGCAATTCACTGTAACGTCCGGTTTTCCAAATGTAATCAGAGCTTATTGTCTCTGTTCTGCATAAATACATGAGATTTCAATTTTTTCTTAGCTATCACTACAAACTGTGGCGAGCAGCATATAAAAAATATCATTTTTGGGTGAAGCATTCTTTTAATGCCCTGACTAAGTGGATACATTTAAGAAAATGGCAACAGAGGAAATATTGTAAAGATGTTTAATTAGGTTAATACTCTAAATCCATCCATCCATTGTCATAGTCATTTATGGTTGAGGGGATTCAGAACTTATCTCAGCAGCACTGGGATCGTGTTGCTTCCAGCCATACACAGAGTGTTGGTCTACTCCCATGTCAGTCCACCTTAAGGTCTGTAACAAACCTGACCTGTGCAGGAAAGCCTGAGTACCTGGTCCACTTTGACTGGGAGAATGGTCAAGATCTGTATTGGTCATGGTTCAAATGTAGGACTCTAGAATCTAGGAGATGGGAATCATTCACACTAGCCATTAGGACTACAGATTAAGACAGTACAGGATTAGAACGGAAACCAGCAACCAGAACTAGGCTTGGCAAATCCAATTTGAGAAGCACAATTGCAACTTTACTCCCTGAGGTGTAACCCCTGACCGGGACACACATCCAACCCACAAAAACAGTGACCACTTTAAACAGCAGTTGGAGAACACTACACATTAAAGCTGAAATAAATATTAATAATTCTTTAGCTAATGAAAGAAAATAAAAAGAAAATCCCCTTTTGTAGCACACTTTGTTTTTATGTCTAGTGAAGTTCTGCCTTATGTGCCTGAGGCTACAGAACAGGAGAAAGGAGACGAAGATCAGAGCGAGTGGCAGACTCCTTTGTGTAGTGCGGCTTTGTTTCAGTTTGTCAAGAGTTGTATGTGTTCCCCTAGAGATAAAAAGCAGACCAGGAGATCCTGTCAGGTTTTTCTTCTTCTATCTCTGAGACCTGATACTGTCACAGTACAATGATTTCACTTGCATTTTCTTTCATTATTGTCTTCTTTTTTATTGAAAATGTGCCATTTTTGAAACAAAATGCTGCAGAAAATGAACATTTCAATGCAAAATCTGTTTGAACTCTGCCAGCTTGTTCTTTACTGGGAAAAAAATATATCCTACTCAATCAAAGTTTTATTGTTTACACTGTAGCACCTACTAAAGTGTGCAGAAAATAGTGGAGTAGGTCATAAACAATCTGGCAAAATATTTATTAAAGTGAACAGAAATATTAAATAGTATATCAGTTTTACAACTTTTGGTCCAGCATTACAAAAATGTTTAAATTTTATGACTAGTTTCACCGCTCTGTTTTAAAGTTAAACTAGGGCAAAGAAACACAGCTGCCCTTCAGAAACTCCTTCTTAAACAGTATTTCAATGAGAAACAAGCACACTCCTACCCATCCCCTTTGTGAGATCAGCTGCCGGCTTGCAAGCTTACTGTGCGACATGCTTCTCGCACAAGATTTGGAACATTTAAAAGACCGAGCCCTGGCCAACCTAATGGCTCACTCTCCTGTCCTCTCTCAATCAGACTGCCTCTGCTCCAGTCGCTGCTTCCGAGCCATTGAACTTGCTTGATGAAGAGAATCTTGTGTTCTTTTGACCTGGAGACAGGAGCTGAAGTGCCACGTTTGACAGCTATTTCTTCTGTGCATTTTCTGCTGACAAACCCCTTCTGGATAAAGTCTTGTGTTTGTACCTACCACTTCAGCAATAAAAATATTATTCCTTGGAAACCTGTTCCTTTTTCTAATCTCCTGTGCAACTTAGTGGCCCATGCTTGAGAATTTCTTTAGGAGAAATGCTTCAGGAAACAGCAACGTCTTGGAGCATTTTTGAGTAATTCAAGCTAAAAAAGAAACAACGTCAGGATGAAATGACGAATGCCCTAAGATCTCCAAGTGTAGCTACTGCATTCTTTCAAGAATGCTGATATGCTGATTTTGAGTTTTGGAATGTTATTCTTCACTACATTCTCTTTGTTTTATTGTTGTTACTGTATAATTAAAGTAATTTTTGTTACTGTTTACTTTTATTTTGCTTTTTATCCAGATGCAATTTTGTGCTTTATTTTTCTTCAGATGCAATCATTTGGTGTGGCTATGTCCATGTGTTTTTTCTTAGCAATGGTTACTGGTCATTTGACCTGACGTGTATGCTGGTTACGATGTTATATTGCCAAGCTGTTATGATGGTCACTTTATCCAGAGTGTGGACAACACCCAGCTGCTTTTTTAATTCCAGCAGATCTGTCAAGAGACAATGCAGCTAACCACAAAGACGAGATTAACCAGAAACTTTAGGAAACTGCAGTGGAAGTCATTACCAAAAAAATCGGAGAGAAAATTGCCAAAGCTGAAAGGATTATAAAATAGGGGTTGTCAAAAGGTGAATAGTTAGAAGCCGAGCACCGAACCATAGACAGCCTCTGAACAAACTGGAAATGTGAACCACCTCGATTCAAAAATCAAAAACGTGGTTTATCCCAAAACTATGTGCAAAACCATAAACAGAGTCGAGAAGGATATGACTACTGGTAGACAATCAAATCGTTCACCACCAAGACCACACACATTGAAGCACTGTGATGTTTGAATCTGTAATCTCGGATGTTGCCCTGAATGTGACACAATTTTATAAAGCATTGCATCAGTGATGGGGAGCTTCATGAATTCCAGGAGTGACCTCTTTATAAACAGTGTAGCACATCTTGGCAACTCAGCCATTAAATGTTGAAAATTGAGATTCATAAAATGACAACATTCTATTAACTTATATCAATACAAAACACTAAAGTATTAAAATTCCCTGATGTAAAAAAGCTTTAAAGAAACACAACAGAGCAGCACAAAAAAATGAAGATGTGCCAGATCATCACATCATAACAAAAACATATTTAAGAAAATTTGTCAAGCTTTTGGATAATAATATGAATTTTCACAAAACATCACATGATTTAGTATTTGTTAGGAACAGAAACCTTTAGCAAAGGCCAGGATCTCTGGTACTCTTTCACCTTGATTTTGATTTTCAGTTTTGTGTCTTGGTTTTAGTCGCTCCATTTTGAAGCAGCTTTGACCCCCGCTGGCCCACTGGTAATTCTTTCTCTTTATGCTTTGATATACTTCATCCTCCAAGCATTGCATTTTTTACAGTCTCTGACCAGCCCTTTTTCCTTCTGATCACTGCACAGATGGAAGTATGGAGGTGATCACTGTTATAAAATACAAAAACGTCTCACCAGTGTAATTCTCCGCATCCTGTCAGTAGGGAGTCTAAAACATATGATTTTGGGTGCCCCATGTCTTGGTATGAATGATCATTTAGGCAAATTAAAAGTGATTTTATGAATGGATGAAACAATAAAACTGAAAATTCCATCTATAGAAGGATTATAAAAACTCAGCCCTGGAGACAAAGTAAAGTGATGGGTTCATCACATCACCTAATGGTTAACCACTCACGTAACCTGGACAGATTCAGTTGAAAATGGCTACATGGCACTGCTAAATAGGGTCACTCCTTTAGAGCAACATGGGACAATCATAGCAATGCCAGGGCAGTCATATTAGGTAGGAATGTTGTAGTTTTATTTTCAGTTTTATGAATGTTCAACATTGCGCGGCACTATTTGAAAAGTACAATTGTTACAAAAGAACAAAGGAAACATTTTGATACAAGGAAACACAGCTCATCAATCCCAAGTCCGTTAACTTTTTCAAACTCCATCTCTGCTGGCTAAAACTGAAAAGACTCAATTTCTCTCTTTCCTCACAGGAAATAAGTCAGACAATTCTTCTCTGGTCTTTCTGTGTTTTTATTACATTTTTGAAACATGTAGAGAAAAAATATACAGAGAATTCCACATGAGCCTTCATCGTTTAAGAATAACCTCTGTCGACGTGTTCACTACATAGCGTGCCACATAACCCTTCTGAACTGCGTGTCTCTACAGTGTCTGGTTGTGGACCTTGTTAGGTGCGTTATGACCCAAAGTCCTTCATATTAGGTGCACTGTCAAGTTTCAGATTACAGGATGAAGGACAAATGCTCCCACAGTTCCTTTAAGACATAATGATAAGAATGTTTAATGGACGCTTCTTGCTCAAATATAATGTCATTTTTGATTGGTTTAAGTTTCATGCTCAAATCTGTCAAAGCAGTAGAATGGCAGCTTTATAAGCCAATCACTTTAAACTTCAAATAAAGAAGGATGGGTGATTGGAAACAAACATAATGAGCTGTCCCCATACTTATACATGCATCATTTTGTTGACATAGTAAGTTCTTCAGAAATAGTGAAAACCCAGCTCAGAGAAGGAGCTTTTGCCACAAATAGATTTAAGGAGAAAAAAAAATCAATCAAACAGAAAAGTGATACCCCATCATAAAAGTGTAACACAAATCAAAGTTCTTCATAAGATATGGAAATTTTCATAGCCAGCAATGTCCAGGTTAAAAAATGCAACAAAATATGGACTTCATGATCATTTATCACACCAAATCAGTGTAAGAGCTGACTGAAAATGACCACAGGGCTCACTTACTAAAAACACATCAACTGAGGCAGTTACGATGCTACTCTCATAAACACACCTAATCTGTTTGATATTAAAACTACAGCAATGCAGTAATCCACTTTGGCCAGTTTTTCAAATGCAAGAAACCCAGCGAAGGATACACTCGAAAGTTCTACACCAAACTTCAGAACAAAAGGTCAATTATTGTAGTTTCAAAATACTAAAGCAAATGAGGAAAGCAAATGGCAATGTTTTTATTTCAGTGTGGTAGCGGTCATGGGTCAGAACAAAAACATTTTCTCACCTATGTGGTCACTGGGTCATGGAAAAGAAGTCAACATGTACAAGACTGTGAAGATGTGAAGAAGCACAGTTATTTGATGATATGGGCTTAATAAGACAAGTATCCAGAGAAACTGAACATCATGAGAACACATTGGCATTGTACTACACCATGATTTCTAGTCAGGGAGCAAGTTTACTGACTGTAGTTGCAGACTCGAGTGACTGGTGACCCAGTGATTACATGGTTTTCTCATATCTTTTTATAATGGTTTCAAGTCTCTTTTGCCATTAAAGTATCACATAATCACTACATTTTGGTAGCCGATCAACATGAACTTGTAATTAGTCTACTAACTCAGAAAGCTCTTGTTAGGTATGTTGAGCTCAGTTACAGTCTTGGCCATTTCTTTCTTTCTTCACACAGACATATGTCCTGGCTCCAGTGTACAAAAGGCCTCTGTGGCATGGTCGGTGGTGCACAGCAGGTCCTGGACTTTCAAAGAATAGTGTGGCTCAGACGTAATGAGTATAGAAGTGTGTGGGAGTAAAGCCTTGTGGCCGTGGAGTGCTTAATGAGGGGACTGGCAGATTGCCTGCTCACGTGTGTGAGTGCAGTTCGGCACAGCCATCCCTTATTAGCACTCAGTGGCTCATTAGGGAAACACCTGTACTCACAACACTTTAAAAAGGTCTGTGTAGGACAGAACGACACCAGAAAAAAAATGAAAAGAAAAAGAAAGACGAGGAAGGTAAATCAAGAACGAGAAAGAAAGAGAGTGCAGAGTCAGGAGGTAAGACCAGTGTAATGGAGAGAAGTTGAGTGAGTGGTCAGGGATGACCATGATAGAGTGAGAAGAATGGCACTCCAGGGGAGGATTGAACCTTTTTGACTAGTTGAAGGAAGATTGTGGACTCTAGGGATCTTGTGGGTATTAAAGGAGATGGTAGGATGAGTGAGTCGGATGCTGTGCGTGTTCCAATGATTTCAAAGGAGGTGGCTGCGGGCACCCAGGGCATTACAGCCTCTCCATCACTCACACAATATAAACCACTCTACTTTCTTTCTTGCTTTTCACTGTTTGTGGATATTATATGCATTCTACTTCTAGCTACATGCTCATTATCAGTTGGCACACATACCCATACAACTGCCATATCACTATGAGAAAATGAGACTCGTTTGTTTTTGATGTATCAAGTCACAGAATGCTATGCCTGAATTGTGGAGACGTCACACCACATGACTGGGGGTTAGGAGAACGCACAGCAACTATTTACATATTCACAGCTTGCCGTAGTTTTCTTAAGATTATGTAAAAGAAGACTACGTCTGAAAAATGTTGATAATTTGTGTGGTGTTCCTCTTGCTTTAGCCATGCTGATATGGTGTTCAGTACTTTTATACCCTAAGAAGGAGCCTCAGAATTCTGAGAATGTAGTATTTAACAGGATGGAATGGAATCCTTTTATTAGCCAAGTACATTTACACTATATAGTAGATGGCACAATGAAGGCAACTAACAATTCTGAAACGGGGGTTCTAGTGGTTAAGAAAAATGATAATATTAGGATATGTGCTGACGTGAAACTAGATGGTGCAAGTAGATTGTGGAAGATCTAATTTGGTTAGGAGAGTGCTTTGTTTGGTAGTTACCTCATACCTCTAGCCAAAAATTCATTAAAATTACGTGGCATTTCATAGACACCAATAAACTTTCAGAAGAAAATGTCTGAATTGTTCTAAGGGCACAAAGAACCAACTGTCCAAATGGATGGCATATTGTGGTTTAGAGAGACAATAAAGACATTACTGCCTGTATAAGGAGAAACACAACACATGTCATGCACTCACTGGCCTTTCTTGGAGAAAGACTAAACAGGGAATGCAGCAAACCAAACTCAGCTCATAACACCCCACCAAAAAGTGTGGTAAGTCCATGAAATAATTTGTGATAGCGCTTGATATTTATTTTCTTCACCAGCCTATAGAGGAACTGTTGAAGTTAATTTAGATGCAGTAATTACAAGACATGACATTCATGATAATCTCCACTATAATGCTTGAAGGCTCCAACTAGGGATGAGAGTTTTTTTGATTAAATAATTTAATTTGAATTTAGTTTTTAAAGCGATATTTAAACACAAAACTCACATTTTTTTTCACAAAATTTATTTGTATAGCACATTTTCATACAAACACTATCACTCAAAGTGAGTTGCAAGAGTCAGATTTTAAAGAGTTGAGCAGGCACCCTAGCTTGAGCAGCTGCTCACATGTGTGGACTCAAAACATATTAGTACAATGATTATGAAGAGCTGTGCTTCTCTTAGAATAAGTTTGTTTCAAAGCTTGGCTGTTGCGTTAAATCATCTATCTGGAATTGGTATGGATATTAAAGATCAGATGTCGGACAAACTGCAAACGTGCAAAAAGACAATTGCAGTTAAAAGTGTCAGCACATTCAGTTTAGTTCAGCACCTAAAACAGAAACACCCAGCAAAATGGAACCAAAGATTAGGCCCCTGCTTCAGCATATGCTGCACAAGACACACTCTCTTCTACATATCTAGTTAGACACTGTGACTACTTTAGGAAGAGAGCATACTCTGTCTGGGGCTGGGCGAAGAATCCACCAGAGATGTCCATTGTGCCTTCATGCCGTGCAGTAGTGGCTAAGCTATGATGGGAGAGAAGAACAAGCAGGCTGCCTGTAACGAGTAGTCTGAGGGCTATCACAGCACACTTAGATGAAGGGACTCCTCTACAGCAGTGTTTCCCAAACTGTGTCGGACCATAGAAAATGTATGCTAGTGTGCAAGAATCAGGCAAGGCATGTATTTTAGCATAGCTGTTCCCACCTGCTGGTCTGCAAAAAGCAGGCAAAGCATGTTGCCAGTCCACGGCGTTCTCCACTGTTACTAAATCCTAAGCTTGAACCACAACACACATTAGTAAATGTATATGCATACAACTCCATAATCTACGGTGCTCTTCAGCTTAAGCCACTCAACAATCCATGAGGAATTTCTCAAACAAAATGGTCCAAGAGCCCAAAGACCACCACTCTACTGTAGAGTCACTATGGAGAGCTGTAGTTGTAGCAGAAGGATAAAGTTAACTGGTGTGCTCTGCAAGATAAACTGTTCGGGAAAAAAAGAAAACTGACCTGTGGTAGTAGCAGAAGTCATATCAAAGCTATAGGGAAGAACACTAAGGAGTATAAAATAAAAACAGTTGTGAGGAAAACTGCAGAATTTCAGGAAAGTTGCCTGTAAGTGAAGTAAAAGGAATGTGGAGGCTGCTGAGAAGAAAGAGGGCTGTAAATGTAAAAAAAAAAAAAAATGGACAGACCAGCCTGCACAGAATTTATTATACTATATATATATTTTAGAATTTCTAAGAAGGATAATTCAATTGTATTTTCAATTTGCAAAATGTAGACAAACTTCTCATTTTGTTTTCTCTTCTTCAATAACAGTTGAATACGTTTTATATGTTGAGATATTCAAAGAAATCATAAATTGTCCATAAATTATTAAAAAAAATTAAGGTTTTACTTTATGCCATGTCACCTAGTCCTAACTTTAACCCTAAGGCTGTGATTTCATGCTATCAATAATCCACACTTCCCAGTGGAAATTTTAGCAGGCCAAAATTACATGTGCTATCTACTGTAGCTTTTGAAAACACAGACAACTATGGAGTAAGTGCTGTACTTTTCCATATCTGAGAAGGAGTATTTAAAGCAATTTCCTTCAGTTAAAGCAGTTCATGTAATTCTAATCAGAGTTAAGCCCAAATCAAAAAGGAGTCCCTAATTAGAGGGTTGGAGTCAGAGTATTTCTACAGCTATCTGTGCAGCCCGGATTCCTTCAAGTTCATAATTTGCGTGCTTCATCCATTGTCATTTCTCGCGTCTTGCTCGCCTTTACTCAGCCAACATCGCTCAATTGATTTAAACATTCAGGCATACTCCTTGCTGCTTTGATCCTCATTTGAGATCATTTTGATTCTCGTTTAAACTTCTATATGTATGTACTTTGTGCTTTCTATGAAAGTTAACATTCTTTTATTTTTTAAGATCCATCCATCCATATTCCAACCTGCTATATCCTAACTACAGGGTCACCTGGAGCCAATCCCAGTCAACACAGGGCGAAAGGCAGGAAACAAACCCCAGGCAGGGTGCCAGCCCACCGCACGGCGCCTGTGCACACACACACACCAAGCACACACTAGGGACAATTTAAGACCACCTAACCTGCATGTCTTTGGACTGTGGGAGGAAACTGGAGTACCCGGAGGAAACCTACGCAGACACGGGGAGAACACATGCAAACTCCACGCAGGGAGGACCCAGGAAGTGAACCCGGGTCTCCTAACTGTGAGGCAGCAGCTCTACACACTGCGCCACCCTATTTTTAAGATGTTTTGAATTAAATCATTCAGTGCCACATTGGGAATTGTCTAATGTACGGGCAATGCTATTATGTTTTGGACCTATGCAGTAGTGGTTTTGGTTACGTATTACGACACATGACGCATGTAAAATATTTAAGCCCACTGTAGTCAGCATCCAAATTTTGGGATAGCAAACAAAAACACAAATTTTTCCATTTTTGGTGTATAGGAATCATTTCCTAATCATAGTTATTTTTGACTAAGAATTTCGATTAGTATTTTTGTTTTGGTACTTTTTGTCTTCCTAGTCACAGAATCCTGCAAGTCATTTGAGAGCTCTTTAATTTTAGCGATTTTATTTTATTGTTTTTTTTGTTTATCATCTAGTTCTGTTTCTCTTATGAATTAGTTAAATCTTTGCACTTTGTATGGCCTACTTCCAGCTAGGCACAATACTTGGTTACCAATGATTTGGTCCCTGGAGTCTTGGTTTGCTGCTGTCACATCTTGACTTTATTTCAACCCTGTTTTTGCTTTGTTAGATTTGATTACTTCAGCCCTTCTCCATTAATTTGTTCAAGCTCACTGGTTTCTCTTTTTTGAAGGATAACCTACAAATTGCCCAAACATTCATGTCTGTAGTACTAGGGTATTGTACCATGTTAGCCATTATGAATGTAGTGAGAAGTCAAGCAAAATGACACCTTTTATTGGCTAAACTAAACTAAAAATATTACAATATGCAAGCTTTCGAGGCTTTTCAAGGCAATTACATCTTGCCCGAAGAAGGGGCCTGAATTGCCTCAAAAGCTTTTATATTGCAATCTTTTTAGTTAGCCAATAAAAGGTGTCATGTTGCTTGACTTCTCACTCCAAACATTTATAAAAACATTATTTGTAGTCTCCTGTGGTCCATTTGATATTGTGGAGTCCACCTTTAAAGTGTGCCACTAGCACTCTTCACACTGACTTCTGTTCCTAAGGACAAATAAATGGGAAGGCCTGGATGGTGAAGATTCAATGCCCATTGATGGAACCTGTCCATTGTGGCATGACTACTGGTCAACTGGTTTGCTTTAGATAAAATCCCACTAAGCTAGCATTCTCTTCATTCCAGTTGCTATGTACAGTATGTGCTAAAAAATGTCCTGGTTGAAATACCTGAGTAAAAACAACGAGTAAGCCAGAAGACCTCAAATTGAAGGCAAACATATATGTAGATGCTCTTAAGCAGAACCGAACAGGGGAAAAGCCTGTTCTGGACAAAATGAAATAAGAAGAGCGACTTGAAGAGAGTGAGGGATTATCTGAAACATGCATAAGCATAGCATCACACAAATGTGATAGCTATAACAAAACAATTCTTCCAAAGTTGAGGATTGTTCAGCAAGCTACTGAGATACATCTATCAAACTGAGCTGAGCTAAAAGGGAGTAAGATCCACCAAGGATGTGGAGGAATTAGCAGACCTCTGTGCAGTGTTACAGCACCATAGCTGACATCAGGGAACTCTAACTGCCCTGTTACTGTAAATGGCTGCCTTCTTGGTAAAGGTACCCTTGCATCTGACATTCACAGATCCTTACAAAATTTGCATTTCAGGTCCAGTGGACGAAAAGAATGTTTTTGGTTTTTAATGCAGAATATGTCATTTAATGTTAATCATTTATTTCCACCTACAGTTTTAGTCTCCGGACTACAAAAAGGACATAGAAATACTAGAAGAAATCCAGAGAAGAGCAACTAGGCTGATTTCAGGACTACAGGGGATGAATTATGAGGAAAGATGAAAAGAGCTGTGCCTTTTCAGTTTAAGTAAAAGAAGATTAAGAGGAGAAATGACTGAAGGGTTTAAAATTATGAAGCTAGTAAGTATGTTGGAGCGAAACTGTTAATTTAAAATGAGTTCAACAGGAACATAGGAATAAAATACAAGAAATATGTAAATTGTAAATTTCACACAAACATTCGGACGTTTTTCTTTACCCAGAAAATTATAGAGAGGTGGAACACGTTTCCAAGTAGTGCAGTTGACAGTAGGACTTTAGGGATTTTCTACACTTGACTTGACGTTATTTTGAAGAAATTAAGTGGATTGGACTGCAAAGATATGGCCTGTTCTCATGAAAAAGTTTATAATGTTCTAATGAGTGAAAAAATATTTATAATGCTAGCCATCTAAAATGCCAACATTTACATGATTGACATCAAGAGGCTGCTGGTGAAGACCATAGTCTTTAGATGGTCAGTTCAATACAGACCACAAGTTAAGTAATGTCAGTTTCCAGCCTGGGAATTTGAATTTGAGATGGAGTTTGCAGGGGAACAGTAACCCCAGGTCTTCCCAGTTTACGCATAATCCTTTGAGATTTTCAGATAAAAAAAGAAAAAGGAAATGATTTTGTTTCCTCTGCTATTATCTCATAAGATGGTGTGAAGGACAGCCGGGTCCCATGCCCGCCCCTGCTGCTTATGTTCCGGGGGAGCCGCCGTGGGCAGTCCAATACCTCCCCCGGAACGCTTGGTGGCAGCCTCCCTGGCCGACGGTGATTCCCCAACCACCCGCAGGGCTCCATGGGAGATGGAGTCCTCCACAGCTTGGTTGGGGCCCGGGGTGGCCGCTAGGGGGTGCTGTCTGCTTCCCACAGCCTGGCTGGACGAGTCTTCAGCCCCACCCGGAAGTGTAATTAGGACCAGGTGGTTAATCACCTGGAACGCTTCCGGGTGGGCTATAAAAGGGCCCAACCACCACCACACATTTGTGAATTTCCCCTTGGGATTAATAAAGTATCTATCTATCTATCTATCTATCTATCTATCTATCTATCTATCTATCTATCTATCTATCTATCTATCTATCACTCGAGGAGCCAGAGTTGGGAGGAAGGAGACGAAGCTTGAGGAGTGATGGTAGAGGAAGAAAAGTGTGTTGTGGTTTCAGTGTGTGCTTTGGGACTGTGTTTGGACTGTGTGGCACAGGGAAGACGTGTCCCACAGTTGAAGAGAAAAATAAACTCTTTGTGTCTTTGTGCCTCCGTGTCTTTCTGTGTTGGGTCAGGCGCCTATATAGCTCCTTTGTTACAATGGATACATATTGGGATGCATTCCTATTATTATTATTGACATTACATGTATCACCAATGTATCATGAGTTCATTTTATCAATCTACTTCAAGGCTGTGGGAAGCAGGAGCCATTCCTGGCAGTACTAGGTTCAAAGCAAAAAGGAATCTTGAATGGGTATTAATTCATGGGAAATTATAGTGCACACATTATGAGCAGGTATACTTTCAAAAATGAGACTAAAGCTTTAGCAAAACAATAAATACATTTTTCTACAAAACTGAGCAAGATACCAAGTCAAATATCTTGAAAACAACCATTTTCAGTACAATGATATCAGTTGTTCCACTGAAACACTGCATATTTTTTTAACTTGTTTTGCTATCTATCTAAGCCGGATTAAAATCTAAGTAATCAACATAGATTAGTGGACCATCTATTGAAATGCATTTTTTAATGCATGTAGTAATAAAATGCATTGCATCCATCATTCTAACACAAGGTGCATAACAAACATTTGCAGTAATCACTACAAATTTTTGTGATGTGAAACTTGCTGGAATGAAAAATGCAATGCATATGTCTTTGTTACACATCATTTGGTATGGGATTTGTAAAAGCAGAGTTAATGTTTACAATGTGCCATCTGTTGAAATGACAAACGCAATGCATTTTATTACATGCAACTGTTTGTGACGTGGCATCTGTTGGAATGACAGAGACATAGTAGTTGGACAGACACACTATGCAGATACACAGACACACAGATATTTACATTTTTATTAAGATGGATGGGTAATGCTGTGCAACTGAAACAAATAATGCAATTAAACCATTTGGAGAGTATAGGAACAGTACCCCAAAAAATAAAAACAAAATTTAAACTTTAAACAACTAGAACTGGCACTATAGCCAGTCATATTTATAAGCTTTTCAAATCTCATTATACAGTGATGATAATTGAAATATATTGTTGCAAAAAGGTTGCTGTGCAGACCAAATCAAGTTTCATGCAGCAAGCCATGCATTATTCTTCAAAACGAATATGCCAGAATAAAACCAATCAATTAATCAATATGAACTTTATACAGTACTCTTCAGGACAAACACACCATTTACATAATACATAATAGAAAAAATGCAGTGGTTGCGGAATAGACAAATGTGAACTGACAAAGAATAAATTATAAATGTGACTATGATCCTAGTGGTGATATGTAATGCAGAATGATAAGCCTCAGCTCTGAAAAAATGAGTAAAAATATGCTGGAAGGTCAGTTTAACAAACTGAAGGCAAAGAGAAATTAAGAATGAAAAAAAACAGCCTTTGTTCTGCTCATTCTTCCTTCTCCATTCTCATTATGATGGAATGTTCTACTCACAGAGGGGTGTGACTCTTCTAATAATTATAGCCATAAATCTCTACAGCAGTCTGCCATTCTTTAGTGCTTCATTTAACCCATGGAGCTTGAGATCACCCTCCATGCTAAATATGGTATTCCCAGAAATCCACTGATCTGTGGCTGCGCTCAATGTGGGTCCCAACACGGCTGCTGAGTTAATCCTAGCAAGGTGCTGTGAAGAGATAGGGCTTGCTTTACCACAGCTCATTCTTGCCCAGGCTAATCTGCCTGGCGCACTTCGATTAAAGTAAGAAGACAAAATTACTGATTTCAGTCCTGACTCCAGTGATCCCCAGGTCCCCAGATCACATGCCAAGGTTTTCCTGCCCCAAAAGCACAAAACCAGCAAATGAGCTTCACATTCCTATTATTCTTTCGATTAGGGTAAGACACACTGTCAAAGAAAAATTGGTATGCATGATGGAGAAAAATGAAAGTGTTCTTCTAATAACCTTTAGGTAAAGCCATATTAGATTTTGCTTTCTTCTAGACACCCCCTATAATCTCTTTATTGTCAAGTGACCGGGTCACACAAACATTCATGCAGTTTTTCATAAACAACTGTTTGAGAGCACTCATATGGACAGAGAGAGAGACCAAGAAAGTGTGACAGAGGACAGATGAGCAGGTCTAACCTAGGGGCTAAATGCTAAATATGTAGTACAGGACACGAGGCGAGCCTTAAAAGGTAATGGTCAGGTATTCTAATGTTATCTTTCAGCATTACTGGGCTACCACCAACAGGGGTGTTATGCCCCTTAGTTACATAAAGTGACCAATAAGGGTACATACTGTAGGAGAATTTGCTTAGCAGACACTTTTGTCCAAAGCGACTTACACAAGAGGTCAACATAATCGAGTAGATATCAGTCTGGATGGCTGTCTTGGAAGAAGTGTTACAAGAAAGGGTAGAAACAAGTGAAAGCTCAGAGCAAAATGCAAGCGAGTTGCAATTCCAAGATACAGTAATAAACACCAAACAGTTAATATCATTTAGACAGAAATTCATCAGAGAAAAGAGTCTTCAAACGTGTCATAGAACACATCAAGGCAGTCAGAATTTCAATTGGAGGAGGGCAGCTCATTCCACCAGCTTGGAACAACACAAGAAAAGATTCTGGATTGATAAGGATAAGAAAGTAGTGTAACCTGGTGGGAAATGTTTGGAGTTTCTCCAAGACTCCAGAAAACAGTGGAGATAAGATTTCTAGATTTTGCCTTTTGTCATGTAGGAGAATGCTGCTGGGGGACCATAGCTGGAATCCTGGAGTTAAAAATTAGAAATGAAAGAAGGAAGTAAGAAAGTGGTGGTTAATGAAGCGCAAGTCTATTCTAATAGGTGGCAGGGGAAGAATTTAGTTTTATTCATGGCTTCCAGCTACTCGTTATAGTAGGCAGGCCACCATCCTAGTAATGCACCCCAAAGGCATTTCCTAACCTAGGAGTAGTTGCTGGCCATGCACAATTTTTTTTATTATTGTTATTCCTCTTATTATTGTCATCATTTTGTGAAATCAGGTGCTGTGATTTCACTACATTTTGTACTCTGTGTATAACTAGTATGTGACTAATAAAATTTGATTTGATGGCAAATACTGCAATGCATGGGCATCATATGGCATGGTATGTGACATCTTGGTGGTCATCTTACTCAAGAAGTAATCTGAACTTTATTGAGAAAATAAAAACATTGCAAAAGAATTTCAGCAAGGTTAACAATTTTGAAAAAATTAGGTCATTTTCTGGTTCTGCCCCTCTTAATCATTTTTAAGACTTTAAATTTGATTTGCCCTGTCACTTAGTTCCTAATTCCTGATCTTTATTGCTTCACTCTGGATTTCATCTGTCTATTCTCTTCAGTTTGCTTTTAAATGTCCATTGCTTGAGTCTGTTCACTGTGCTTGTATGCTATCTAAGGACTAAAAATAATAATGACAAGAGTTATTCTTAAAAAGAACACAAATTCCAGGAGACAGTGGAGTTGGAAAGAGATCTAAGAGACAAGACTCAAGTGGCATGAATGAGAGGGGCTTGTGGAAGGAGAGGAAGTGGAAGGTAAGGACACTAGGAGACGCTAGTTAAGTACACTTTGGGAGGCAAGTGAACCAGTCACATTTAACTGATAGGCCAAGCAGAGAACTTGTTATTGGTAGGCCCGGAAAGGCTACACTAGTATGCTAGTCTTTGAGGTAACCATTTCTCCAACAGAAATATTTTTTTAATTAAATTATTCTAATATTGCTGCCCCATATCTCTACAATTGCGTATTCAAAACCTGTTTAGACATTTAACTGTGTTAATGTCATTGAGGGTCTGCTGAAACTTCCTGAAGAAGTGCACATTATGTTTAATGGTTACTGTTGTTTTCTTTTTTGTATTATTTTTTATTTGTGAAAAACAATGTTATAAACTCTGCTTGCAGTTTCACTTTATTTGCATTTTAGTATTTTTTTTACTGAATTTTGTTTTGTTTTCTAATTATTGTGTATTATTGTATGTAATGTTAAACTTGTATTTATTAGTTCTTTGTTCTCTCTATATGTTGGTCCTAAGGAGGCAGGGCCCCACCCCAGGTTTATACAAGCCTGACAAAGCCTCAGTGCTAATGCTGGGGCATTCATATTTTCAATTCTTTGGTTTAGTTCTACTATTGTTCTTTTGATTTACTAGTGTAACTGCTTTTTTCTTATTAACATGTAGCATATATGGACTTTGGCTCTGTTTTGGGATCTTGTTTATTGGATCACTGACTTGTTATTGATTGTTTTGGGGTTTTCCTTTCAGCCATATCTTGTTTTGATAACTTTGTGGCTTCTTTTTTATTCTTGATTTTGAATTTTCTTTGTTGTTAATGAAATCTTTAAATATAAAGACCTTTGTTTTTGTCAGCTGGATCAGGGGTTTGACAGTTTGTTCCCTTCCTGTAATGAATTCTGGCCTCTGTATGCCATGACGCCTGCTCCTTCAGCTTGGTCCAGGCTGATTCTGGCTCTAGCCCTCACACGAAGCCTAGTTTTCATATTGAAACCCTTTTCATCACTTTCAGGTGAGCCCTTCATCGTATCAGCTGTACAATTAGACCAGGAAAGCGGAAGAAAGGCCAGGATGCAGAGAGAGGGGAGGTGAAGAAGTTATAGCTTTACTGGTACTTTTGAGGAGGGTAAGTGGGTGAGCCGTCCCAACATGTAAGTAGCTTGGCCTGAGCATTTGCAATAATGAGCCTTTAGGATAACATTATTTTCTCTGCTCTTGTTGGATGAGATCAATGACACTGCTTGCACCAAATTTAAAAGTAACTAATTCTTTGTGCAGTCCCAATTATTGTGGACGACTCAATTCTATGAATTTCTACCATAAAACAAGGCTAGTGTTTTTCAAAGGTTATGGAGTTAAATAGCATTGATGAGGCTGTCAGTATATTTTTGGAAGCATGCATATGGCCTTAGGTCCTTCAGGACCCCATCATCTGTTTGATAAGATATGCAATTACAGCTCTTCTGCTTCTCTACGGTGGACCTGAATGCTGCTGAGTTCCCTTAATCACTGCCAGATAACTCACCCCTGCTATTGTTACGTTCAGTCTGCCCTGCAAATGAAAAGTGCTTAGTATGAAAGGCACTACATAAGGATAATACATTTATTGCCAAAAGAGATTCTCTGGTGAGTGCCCGTCGACTATTCTACCTAATTTTTCATCTGATCCCTAATTTGTTTTTAACTGTTTGGGTAAAAAGAAACAGTTGCTTTACTCTAATTATAGATTCTTCTGGGTGTACAGATAAACAAATACGTCTAGGTCATAAATGTGATCAGCAGTCACTGGATTGGACTTCATTTGCCTGAGCCTTCTGATTACCCATAAGAGTTCTGGAAAATTACGAGTGCAGCCAGAGGACTTCATTTACCTTGGCTTCTGTTCCACACTCAGTGAGAGCTCAATACAAATCTCATCAGCGCTGATGAGCACTGCTGTTTCCAACGCACCAATTAGTCATCCTAAGCCCTCTGCTGAAGTGATGTAATGCTTTTACATAATCCAGCTCTAGACTGCTCCATACAGATCAATAAGGAGTTTGGAAATGGCTACCGTATATCCTCGCCGTGTGTCGTCCACTTTGTCTCTAAAGAAACAGGTGCTTTGTCAAGATTTAACTAACCATCTATTTCATTATTTTGATCTGAAGTATATTTTGGAGGTAGAAATTTTTTTTTGAAGTGGAATCAATTAAACACATAACTATCTGGGGCCATTGTCAAAGAAAAAATAAGGACAAACTGTAAGATTTAGGGAAAAGAATTTTGTGTAGTTAATTCCAACATTTAAGTTTATATTTAATAAATCAGAAGACAATTTATATATGCTGTATGTTTATGAAGTGAAATTTTGCATATGGAGTGAATTTCAATAGAATACTTAATAAATCTGGCAGCCATTATAGAAATGAATGCAGAGGCTCATTCTTGCTGACTGAGGTGAATATATTATCTTTGTCTGTGTAAAAAGTGACAGTAATGAGATGAAGCACAAGTTAAGTTCTTCCAAGGCTCCAGATGTTCATGGCTCAACTGCTCTCCATGGATGTTTCAGTGCTAGTGTCAACATTGACACAATGATAAAGAGTATACAATGCCCTTGTCTCACCAGTGCTCAAATAATGGGCCTCCTGCGACAACTTCAGAGATTCGTTTTGCACTGCACATCATCTAAATGCTCTATAGAAGTATTGTTTTGAATTGTCAGGTAGGTAGAGTGTTCTAGTAAAATTCCATTAAAGTTATTACCATAGTAACTGCAAATCATTTTAATTGTGAGATCTGGGATATGATCAACACATTTTAATTGTTGAATGCTCTGTTGCCCATAATATGAACAGAAATTAGCCATACTTACATTAAAAAAGTTTTGTAATTTTGGACTACCCCTGACTATCCCATTGGGGCTGCAGTCTCAATGGCACTTTTTCATAAAGACAGTAGAATTCAGGTTTTTGCTACTATTTTCCAAGGTCAGGTCAGGATGGGAAACATGCACTGGTACAGCATGTTTCCGCACCCACTACAAGACGAAACAGCTTGGGATCCTGATTTTGCAACCCACCAGGTAGATACCCAGTCCAGTCCCACCCTCCGGAAATGACCCTCTATCTGCCACAGCCAGGTGTTACATGGGCGTCCCCTTGGCTTGGTTCAGCTTCTCGGGTCCTTAACAATAAGTATCCTGTGAGCCAGATCACCTCTGGGGAATCACAGCCTTCACAAAGCAGGTAATGTGCCTCATTTGGGACTTCATGAGCAACTGCTTATTCGACACAAAGTAAAACCAGAAGTAAGTACCCAAGGATTCTCTAAAGAGACACATTACCAAAGGAGTCCAGTCTTCATCTCAAGTCACTGGATAGCGTCGATATCTCACAACCACATAGCAAAACAGGAGGCACCAGGACTCTGAAAACTTTGCAGAGATATCAGGAGTGCCATACACCATTTTCCAGTGACCTCATGACCCCTCCATGCTCCCCCAATCCGCCTACTGACTTCATAGTAGGAGTCATCGGAGACATGGATATCACTGCTGATGGCTGTGCCAAAGGGGTCATTAAAGGCCTGGATCTTGGTTTTTATCCAGGACACACACAAGCCCAGACACCCAGACTCCTTGCTCAGTCTCTCGGGAGCCCCAATCAGAGCTTCCATTGACTCTGTGAAGATCACAGCATCGTTGGCAAAGTCAAGATCAGTGAATCTTTCTTCACCAACAGATGCCCCACAGCCGGTGGACCCCGCGACCCTGCCCATCACCCAGTCCATGCAAGCTTTGAACAGAGTAAGAGAAAAAACACAGCCATGATGAAACCCAGAGTCAACTGGGAGGAACGTAAAGGTTCTGCCCCCACTCTGCACAGCACTCACAGTACCAGTGTACAGGCTGGCCATGATATCCAGCAAGTCTGGGGAGATCCTGTGAAGTTTCAGGATGTTCTACAGGGCAGCTTGATCAACTGAGTTGAACGATTTATGAAAATTGACAAAGGATGCAAAGAATCTCTGCCAATATTCGTGTTTGTGCTCCATGAGAACCCTCAGTGCCAGGATGTAGTTGATAGTAGACATCTTATTAATAAAACCTGACTGCTCCAGTCGTCGATAGGTGAGCCAGAGATCACAGATCCTATTGAGGATGATCCTAGCAAGAACCTTACCCGGCACCAAGAGCAGTGTTATTCCTGCCTTGTTGCCACAACCAGGTGATCACCCTTCACTTTCCTGATAGGGATGACAAGTCCCATTTTCCAGTCAGCTGGGATGATGCCTGTCTCTCAAATGGCTAAGATTGCTTGCATAGCCAAGATGACAGCCTTAACATCAGCCTGGAGAAGTTCACCCCAGATACCTTAGATCCCTGCTGCCTTCCCTACCCTCAGCTGGTTCACCACATGTGTAATCTCAAGCATAATGAAAATATTAAGTGTATTTAAAAACTGCATGGTAGTAGGAAGTGTGTCCTTGTCAAAAAACATGCAACTGTCCAGCATTGCTGGACAGACTTACCAGAAAAATACATTTATGCCATCCTGAATGCTCTAGAATTTGTATGTATCTATTGTTCTAACTTAGTTATCCAATCCAAAAATCTATTTTATGCTCATAGGGAGCATGGTGGGCACCAACATTAGATGAGCCAACATGTACAATGTAAACCTTTTTATTCTGCAGGGTTTGCATGTTGTTTTGAAAGCTAGCCTAGATTGGAAATGGAAGACACCATAAAACACCCAGTTCGTACAGCTGCTAAAGTTGCTTGTGGAATTTGGAGTATTATTGTTTAGCCCTGTGATCAGGGGCCTCATTTCCAGGCTCACTTTGAGATATATAAAAACTAAACTTGGCACATTTTCACAGCAGCCTCAGATCGTGCGTATGCAAGTTTCTGCTGGGTTTTGCAAACTGGTGGCACACAGCATCAAAGCGGTGCTACTGTTTCTGTGTGGTCATTACAAGAAGACATCACAAATGGAAAAATTAGAAAAGGTTTACAGATGATGATGACTGGTTTCTAAGTCGATTTCGATTTCCAAGAGCTATCCTCTTGGTGCTGTGGGCTGAACAAAGGCAGACTTTGAGGAATTGTGCAGCCCTTTTATAGATAGCAAATCACCTTAAAGAGCTAAGAAATGATCCATAGTGGCATTCAGCACCGATGCCACACTATAAAGGTGCATTCAGTGAATGAATTTATTTATGTAAATAGAAAGCATTTCCACTTTATTAATGTGATGCTCTATAGATCACAGAAAGTGTGTTGCATTGTGCAAGCATGTCCTTTGCTGCATAATGTGGCACACAATCGTGGCTTGCCTATAACTGAAGAAATGCAGTATGATGACCCTGAGCTACCAAATGATCAGCCAAATTGGACAGCGTTACACCTTTGTTTGAATGTAATTAGCAGAATGCAAAAACAGGTAATCAAATGCAGCATTTATTTTTTAACCAATTAATTTAATCTGTGGTCAGTATCACATACTACACCTCCTATATTCCTTAGTTCATTGGCCACAACTCTTACAGCATCCACTATTGCATTTTGTGACTCCAGAACAGTCTGTCAGTACACAGCCATGTGGTCACCCAGTGGTTTCCGAGGCAGAGATGTATGTGTGTGCAGCCAGAGCCCGAAAATGTGCTGGGCACAGCAGCACCATCACCGCCTGGAGTCGTGTCCTCAACGTGGGAATCAGGTTTTGTAATATTGTCTGAAACAGAATAAACAGACAGTGGACTGTGACTCACATTTTCACAGCAACTTTGATATCTGACCCCTGACACTGTGCAACTTTCTGAAATCGAACTTTCAAGTGTCTCCGCCACTCTATCACTCGATCAACTTCCTTTTGTTGCTTATACCACTGCTTAAGCCAACAAATAGTACAGTATGTTTTCCTTGCTTCCACTTCACATTTGAGGAAATCCTTCTTTTTATCCATGTGCTTTTGCCATTGTCTTTTAACAAAATACTCAATTGAAGGGGCTATTTATATTGATTTGCGTATTCAAAACTCTGGAAGTAGTCAGGGTGTGGCTGTAGGAGTGAACACATGCGCTAAATGTCATGTTCATTGGGATTTATAAAGGGGAGTGCATGGAAATTAGCATATGCAAAAGTTTTATACTTCTGGATTGTTTGTGCATATACACATTTCCAGTTTTGTCTGTATGCCATGTTTTAGTGTGAATTCTATGCACCGCGTTATACATGAGGCCTTAGGACTGTAGATATTTTAAGCTCTGATGTACTGCCATGTCAAAAGTTATCTTTTCAATCAAATTCACTATAATCTGGGTAAGACTCACTCACATGTTTCTAGCTGATATGTAAGAGTAGATTTTCAATAAGAGAGAGGCCATAAAATATGTCGTGCTTGATGTCAAGGTTTGTATAAGGTAGAAACAAGTCCAAAAATGTGTATGTAAATGTCACTGTGTGACAGTGCCATACTGTCAAGAGAAGGACCAAATTTCTGAAGAATGAGGCCACTCTACTATCTAATCTTTCCTATTTAACAAATGGGTTGTTCTGATTTACTGGGGCCATTCATTCATTCATTTCAAATCTTGCTTAAGGATGTCTTGGCTACATCTACTTCAAGGCTGGTTGGGATGCCAGTATATCACAAGGTCCACACACTCAAGTAACCTGTGAATTAATGGATGCATTTTTTCCCACTATTAAGTCAGATGGTAAGCCAAGATCTATACTTTCTTGAAACATGTAGCTGTACCTTTTCTCATTTTTATGACTTAAAAAGCTCTTATATTCCTGCTCAGCAGTCCCTTATTTAAAAAAATAGCAAATAGCCAAATGAACAGGATCTCATGCAGAGAGAACACAACACATACTTCGGTGTTTAACACCACTGATGTCAGCACCATTGATTCAAAGTGTGCTAATAGATGCCTCTAAAAGGACACCAGCTAAGCTCAAACAGCAGTCAACGTCCCCACCTTTGTTTCTCAGGTGAATTCATATCCCTTGTTGTGCAGTGCAAGGTCTTTCCAGAATCTGAGTGTTCACTTCCTAAACAGAAAAGGTCATATACTCTGTTCTCTCAAAGAAAACAATTTTATAAGGAATAACAATTATAAGGAAATGTATTAGGCTGTCTAGTAAAGAATCCAGAACTGTCTGCCACCCTCTCAGAGTGAAAGTGCTACACATCAGTAAATTATCCCAATAAATGAAACAAAAATAATAAAAACACCAACATAAATAGGGATCATCTACAGTAGATACAGTATAAAGTTGACAGAAAAACTGGAGGCACATGAATCCTGTCACATAAAAGGATATTTTACTTTCTACTAAAAATAAAAATGATATATAAAATAAAAATGATATACCCTGTATAACATATACAGGGAGTCCTCGGGTTACGATGTCTCGACATACAATGTTTCGAGTTTACAACACTTACTCCCATAAAAATAAAAAAAAATGAGACGTGAGTGTTTCGGCTTACACCGTTAGCGTCGTACTTACAGACTATGTGGGGAAACTAGTTTGGTTGCAAGCAGCAGAAGAATATGCAGTAACATAGCGTATGAGTGAGGGAGTTGGCAAACTAGCTTGTTTGAGTGAGGGAATTGGTGAACTAGTTTGGTTGTGGACGGCACAAATGTTCCGTTTGTGTTGCTTTGTTTGGCGACTTTTTGCCCCTTATCATGGATCCTAAACGAAAGTCAGAGTCTTCAGATGGTAATGCTTCGAAGAAGAGGAAAGCCATGATGGAAGTGAAATAAGACACTATAAAGAGATCAGAAGGAATAAAGGTAGGGAATTTTTTTACACTCATTTTTTGTCATTTTTTCTGTTACTACATTACAGAACAGTATATTTATGTACTTTTCCTTTTTCTGTGGCTTAGTTGTGTTTTTATTTTCTAGATTAATTAACTCAAATGGCTGCAATGGCCCAAAAATGTGTCTAAAGCTTCTTAAAGTCTAAATTTTAAAATTTTCTGAATGAAAGAGAGGAAAAGTGTTTAAAAACCTCTGGTCAAAGGACAAACAAGTCAGTTTATATTTAAAGGTATTTATTATAATGTTAAAAAAGTCAAAGAAAAAACAAAAGTAGGCATAAATTGAAAACAAAACAGTTTGTCGCATAGGAAAGCAAAGTAAAAAAAAAAAAAAAAATCTGTATCAGAAACCAGGAAATATACCTTAATTTTTGAGAGGGGTCAAAAACAGGAATCAAAGACAAAGATACCACCCTGTAGATATCGTAAAGTGGTCCAGCCATGAGAAACACTGCCACCTGTTATGGGGGGAATGAGCTGATCCCTTTGCGCATGTTTGCCTGCTCCATCTATTATGGCCTGAATCCATCCTTCCTTTATCCCAGCCAGGATGCCCGTCCTGTCCTATATATGCATTACGAGGTGAAGAGAAAAATGATCAAATTTGGTACTCAAATTTACAGAAGATGCTAAAAGTGATCTCCTTGTGCTTCAATACATCTCTGTGCCCATTCCAGACACAACCGCAGCCACCCATCTGGCAGCAGATGAGACAGGAGTCGTCTTAGTGGAGATGGTGTCAGGTTCTTTGGGAACCGCCAGAAGGTGCTACCAGGGGAAGTAGTATATATATATATATATATATATATATATATGTATATATATACTAGCCATCCCCCGCAGCTTCACCCTCATATCAGTGAAACAGGACAGTGAGGAGGGCCCGGCCCAGCTCTCTACTCCTGATGTCACTCTTCCCCCTTCCCTCGGCCCACAGCCTCTGTCTTGGATTAGCAAAAACATATCGCTCCTGCAAGCAAACTAAGATTCTTAGTGCAATGAGAGAAGTTGCAAAATCAATGTTCAATTGATTTTCAATTCAATTGAATGTTCAAGCAAATTACAGTGATCCCCCACCTATTGGTGAAGTTACATTCCAGGCCCATCAGCGAAAGGTGAAAATCTGCGATATAGAAAGACCATATAAATAAACATTTTTTTTATAGTTTAAGCGTTAAAATACCCCTCCCACACGCTTTAAACACATGTAAAGTTATTATGATCGACGCACAGAGTGACAAGCAGAACAGGCATCTTGGCAGAAGCAGCACAAAGCCAGTAGCTGATCTGTCCACTTCTCATTAGTGTGCGTTCAGCTCCCCCCCTTCACAACGCAAGTGGGAGATACGCGAAGTAGCAGGTGCGTAGCACGCCTCTGGGGTGGTTGAGTGAAGCGATCAAGACCAGATGATGTTGGAGAGACACTTTGACGACACGCAAGACTAGACATTACAACCTTAGGAAGCAAAACCCATGAGACGGTGACTTTTGCACGTCACGCCCTACTTACAAACAATTTAAAACAAGTTCACTGACATCTAACCCAGCAGTTGTTGGAATGCTTTTGGAAGACACACTTCATATGCTCCAAGCTCTTAAAACAACGACAAGCAGAACATGCAGCTCAGCAGCAGCAGCTGCAGCAAGCCAGCAGATGATCCAAGCACTTCTCCTTCGCGTGCGTTCATCCCTCACTGCCCCCCCCCCCCTTCAGAATGCTAGTGGCAGAGACGCGAAGTGGCAAATGACTGACGCAAAGCGCGACAAGCAGAACACACAGCTAGCCAGCAGCAGCAGCAAGACAGCAGCTGAGCCGATCGCATCTCTTTGGCGTGCGTTCAGACCCCCCCTTCACAACACGAGCAGCGTTATAAGATTTAACCACGCATGGGGCAGAAAATAAAGGACAAATATTGTTTTTATAAAAGTTTCAAAGTAAAAATGAAACTAATGCAAATGTAACAATTCCCATGGAAATAACAATCTCTTTAAATTGTTTATCCAGTAAACCAAAACCGAGGATGGGCAAGTGAAGTGAGCAGGGGGCGGAGCCCCCTAGTAATAATAATAATAATAATAAATCCGCGATGTAGCGGGGGATTACTGTATAGAAAAAAAATGTCTAAATCTGTTAAGTAGTTCTCTCGTTCGCTAACTAAGTGGAGTTAACGTTACACTGCGAGGCAGATGCGTGAGTGAGGAGGGATCCGCCCCCCTTCCTGTAGCCCTCTGAGTCTCTGTCGGATTCACGCTAATAAATCGGTACCGCAAGCGAACTATGATACTTAGCATGATGAGAAAGTCGCAAAATCAACAGAATGCTCAAGTAAATTATAGAAAAAAACCCGATCTAAATCCGTTAAGTAGTTCTCTCGTGAAAAGCAGACAGACATACAAATGGTTCTAAAAACTATAAGAAATTTCGTGCTTGGACCACAAAATTTTTAAAACTGTTTCTTAGCGAGCACCTATCGGCCAAGGGTGTCCTACACTTCCAAATTTCAAGTCCTTTCTTGACATAATAGATTACATTTAAAATAATACATAATTATATAACAGCATATTAAACAAATAACATACACTCAGAAAAAAACAAAAAAGAATTAAAAAACAAAATATACAAAATAATATTTGAAAAACAACATAAAGATTAATAACAGAAGCTCACTTTTAGTGAAGCGAAAGAAAGAATGACTGCAAGTAAGAAAATCAAACAAGAGCAGAATGAAGAAAGGCATTCTGTCACAAAGTATGAGGCAGTTTATTTTGAGAAAAGAACCAGTACATGAAATGTAGCCAAGGATGCAAGTCAAAATACATTAAATGAAAAAGATAGAAATGAGTTGCCAAAGCCAAAACACTAAACAAAATTTGTTATTAAAATCAAGAATCAGGATTTTGATTCAATAGAGCACTAAAGAAACAAAGTTCACTAAAGGATTTTTGGTTTCATTCCACAGCCTCAGATAACCAAGAAGTGCACTGCGCTGACCTTTAAACTGTCGCATTGGTGATATCACACAGTGTGCACTTCGTCCCAGCATAACAACACAACGGAAATAGAAATTCTGCAAGTTAAAATCAATAATAACATTGTGGTAGGAGGCAAACTAGTTTTGAAGTCTAGAAAAACACTTTAGACATGAAAAAAAATCTAAGGATTAAATTCTCCATCTAAACAAAAAACACTAAAAGTGCAAGAAACGCAAAAAAGGAACAAATGCCTCCAATCATAAGAAAGAGTATGAGTGAGAGAGTGGGTGGGTGCGGAGGGGTGTGAATGTAAGCAAGAGAAGCTAAAAGAAGGAGTCAGTGAGTGAGTGAGTTACCTGATGACTGAGCAAGTGACTGAGTGAAAGAGAGAAGGAGTGCAAGAATGAGCGAAATAAAAAAGAACTGAAGCTCAAATGGGTGAATAAGTACCCAGAAGGAGTAAGTATTTACATGAATTGTTGAATGAAGGATTGAATAAGGAAGGGTATGAGTGAGCAAGAACATGAATGAGAGAAAAGAGTCATCATGTAAGGGAGCAAATGAAGGAAGAAATAAGGGAATGAAACAGCGGAGTGAGTGATTAAAAGAGTAAATGAGTGTGTGAGTGAAGCGGTTGAAAGAGTTTTAATTGACTCACAACCTATCCCTTGTGCATTGCTACTTTGTTCCTCTTGCTTTTGGGATCTCTGTTTCTGGCTTCCCATGACAATTGATAAAACAAGCAAAGAAAATCCAAAACCGATGGTGGTATATTTTATTATCTATAAAATATAGGTATATCTGTATTTAGAATGTGTAAGCAGTTTAAAATATCTACCCAGTGTCACGATCCAACTTTTATTTTTAGCTTTTTATTGTTTTTCCTTGCCCCCTAAAAATTATTGAGAAATGATTTTGGTGGTTTTAGAGGTCAAGGAATTTACTTCTTGCATGTATTTGTGGTTTAGGTGTATTTATTTAAAATGAATTACATTCTAGTGCCATTTTGTATTTGATGTGGGTGCAGCCATTTTGTGACTTGTGTAGAATGTGATTTAACAGCATAAAGGTCTGTGTTGTACACTTACTGGTTGTCCAAGTTTGTGGATTCAACCTTTAACACTCATCATTCTTTTTGTGTATGTTCAACTAAAATTCTCTCTTTGACTATATATAGGGCTTACATTTTGGATTGATTACATGGATTATTAAGGCTACTAATTTTTTCATTCCATACTAAAACTGTTATTCCTGTTTCAGCTCCTGGCTTTGTCACTTAATTCCTTCCCAGTTGAGTTATTTCCTGCTTACAACCTTAAATTGTTTGCTCTTCTACTGATTCCAGTTTTCAAAGAACAACAGCAGATACCCTGTACAGTTCATTCACTCAGAGATGCCCATGATACTTTTACACTTGTGACAGCCATTGTTCCTCCTCAAACATCAGACTCTTTAATGTAATGTTATGTATAAATCAAGGTGGACATCAACCGAAGCAGAAGAGAAGAGTTTGAAATTCCAAAACTGAAAAAAACTACAGGTCAATGCTTTTTGGGTTGCACACTCCTGAACACATCACACCAAAGTGTACCGGAGTACCGAGGATCAAATTTTATAATTAAGCTCCCATCATATAAAATTGATATTACTCCAGCTGTCTTCCTTGAACATACAATTTTGGAGCCATCACCTCAATAAACTCTGCTAGGGAAACCCTTTAACAATTTAACCTCAGACCTGGTGCCAGCTGGAAAGGTTAGAAATTTGGGAGATCTGAGCCAAACTGAGCTTCAGCTGATCTCTTTTTGGAAGAAACCCCTGAAGCCGAGATGCCATTTCCAGTGGCTACATGCCACATCCACACTGTAAGGCAATGATGGAGTCAGCTGCATGGACTGAAATTGCATCAGAATTTTAATATGCTCTTTTGTATCCAACACAAAGAAACTAGGGTTCACGTTGATTTAAAATTAATTTATCAAAATAAATAATCTTAAATTAGGATGTTCCAGAGAACTTTACAACCAATAATGCAACATCAACAACAGCCAAGACTAAGTACTTGATTGGGACTGACTGAGTCCAGTCCACAGTTGGTTCCTTCCTTGAACCCTGGGCCACTGTGACTGTAAACTGGATGAAGTCTGTTAGAGAATGTCAGTATGCATTTTTAAATGTATGTATGTATGTACTTCATAGATGCTCATTTAGCAACAAACAATTGCTGTTTGTTAGGCTTCAGTTTTAAGTCTCATGTCATTAAGATTGTGACTGAACTAGTAAGCTTGTTTTTTTTTTAGTCACTCAGTCTTTTCAGAAAAAGTTACTTTAGAAAGAGACTTCACAAAGCAAACAAAATGTTAGCATTTCCAAATTTTCATGTCATGTTTAGTAAAACTCAAAAAAAATGCAAAAGCAATCTGAAATCCAATTGTGAAACAGAGATCAGGTGGAAAAGAGCAGGAACAGTTTTAAAGCATCAGTCACGTGAAATTAACTATCCATTCAAAGCTGAACCTAGCAATAGCCAGGTGCAAGTCTTCTCCAAATGTGAGAACACTGGAATGGATCTGACGATGACTTCTATGGCCTGCCATTGCTAATTGCCAGTGTTGGCATCTCGACTCCACTTTAACCAGTGGTTACAGAGATAAATACCGTTAATCACAGACAGCGTAAGTGATTAAAGAGGGAGCAGGCAGTGGAATGTCATGCACTGCCTGGGTTGTTTCAGACATCAGTGTCTTGCCCAGAAGGTCACACTAACTGAATGTATTGTATAAATACATAATAATAAAAGATTTCTTTCTTGATACTACATTGTAAGTCAAAATAGTGTTCAATATTTGCAGTTGTGTCCTTCACAAATGTTGTACAGCCATACTGACTACAGAACAGCAATATTTCAATATAGACAAGAATAAATTAATCAAAAGCTATAAAATTTAGTTACTACAGTATATTGAATAAAATGTTCAACATATGGTTTAAAACATAATAATAGGAGTATGTGTTTTGATTTTGTATTTCTATGTCTATTTATTTCTTTGCCCAAGAAATGCATTTTTTCTTATCTTGCCTAATTGTTTCCCTTATTTCTTGTTATTTCTCCAGTATAAGTACAGTATATTTATAATTTTATCTTGTAATGTCCTGCAGTACCTTGGAAGGTGCATGTAAATAAAATGTATTGTTTTTATCGTCACATTATTATTATTATTGAATATAAGACTGTCTAAAGTCACATCAAGTGATAATATGACTTCAACATAGACTGTATACTTTTGTTACAATTTCTGTTTATTTTACCACAGACAAAACTAAGAAAACAAAGTGTTTTCTATTGCAGTGGTTCTTAAACTTTATTTCCTAGTGGCCCAATTTTGCCTATTGTGCATCTTTCATGCTGTTCCCCTGAACATCGTCAAGGGGGAGAGTGTCCACCTTGGAGAATCACCACCGATCATTATCCTGTGGGTTCTTCTTTGAAAATTCACCAAGTGTCTTTGTTCTAGCCAAGCAAGTAGCAACCCATCACAAACATTTTGTGACCGTTTCTCATTCACTTCAGTTTTAATTCATGACTCAGAGTGACCCAATTGGAGGTGTCTCATGACCTAAAATGGGTGACGACACATAGTGTAAGAAATACTGGTCTGCTGTGATCTGTAATTTGAAGGTTGAATCTATATAAAACATTCCAGTAATTGCCAGGATCTCTTTTTTGGTCTGTCTTTTATGAGGTTTCTAAATTGTGCCTGCTCTTTTTCCCTGCTCCCTTGGCCTTGTTCTTATCAGTTAGAGCTCTCAGGTGCTGCATTAATGAAATCAGCAGTTACTCGAGAATTCTATATAAGACACCTGCAGACCACCAGCTATTGTTGTGGCAGCAGTTTGCTTTTGTAACTGTGTTCTTTGCTAGCTTTTGCATCAGCTCTTTAAGTTTTGTGATATTTTGACCATATTGGCTTTTGGATGTTCCAGTTCCTAATTAAGAGTTTTGTATTTAGGATTTTCAAATTTTGGATTTATGGATTGTTTGCTTAAAACTTACAGTAATACAGTTTACTGAGTTGTTCATGAAATTGGTTCATTTGTTCTCTCTTCTTCTTTGGAAGATGTTTAAAGTCCATTTTCATTTTGTTTTAGTTTGTTACTGTTTATTTATCTAGTTCAGCTTCTTATAAAGTTTTCCATTCCAGTGTCTCCTTTCTTTCCTTCAATTAACTGTTTATTTTGTTATTTTGAAAATAGTATATTTTGTATTTAATACATGCATTGAATAAATGTTTGTTGTGTTCAGCAAGGTGACAGTTTTGGTATTCCTCTTTGGTAATATATTATAAATAATAAAATGACATTTATCAAGTGGAAGAAAATATTAAATTAAGCTTAATAATTTACATAGAACTATATATTAAAAATAAAAATAGAAAACACAAGTGAAAAAACAAAAGAAAGCCTATTAACTTATGAAGATGTGAAGGATTTTGCAGAGGAAGCTTTCCCAAAACTATTTGGGCTTACAAACAATATATATTGGATGTGAGTGTGTACCAGAGAGAAGGAGAATTACCTAAATTTGTACTGACCAAATGTTTGCTGTATTACCTGCTTTTGACAAGTACTGTGACTAGTATTAAATAAAGGGTGTTCATAAACTACAGGTAAAATTCCATTACAACGAATATCTTTACAATTAAATTTTCATTACAACAAACTATTTTTAAGGTCCCGACAGTTTCCCCATATGACGCGAGTCTATAGAAACCTCGTTACTGCAAAGTAGATTCAGCAGATACTTTCATTACAAGAAAGTGCCCAAAAGACCTTGAAATGCCTGAATGAATCATACACAAAGCAGCTAGTTCAGTGGCAACAGCTCAGTTGTGCACAACGATCCCCAAACAGAAACATTCATATTTTTTTTTTCTTTCTTCGAACTTTCCTCATGCTGTTTTTTTTTGCCATTTTTGTTTCCTGCAGTTTTCAGTGATACCTTTTCCTTATTGCTCATCAACATTTGAAAAACATCCATTGGAATTTAACTCATTGTCACCCTCCTATAGAAACGGCAGACACAAAAACGATAACTGTTCATATTAGAAAAAAAAACTTTACATTTTTTAAAGCTCTCGATTGTGGCAAAAAGAAAAAACACGTTGCCAGTTAATTCTGAATTTCGCCAACTTTCTTGAAAGACCGGGCAAAAAAAAGAAAAAAAATCTTGGGTTGCAAACGTACAGTATGTTAACTGCTGCATTTGAAGACGTTGAAAAACTTCAAAGGTTTTAAGTGGTTCAGTGATGCTCATTCAAGAAATATTCCTATTAATGCAGCACTAATTCAAGAAAATGTGAGGTTTGTAAACTCTCTTGGGACCTCCCCTAACTGGACGACACACCAAAGAGAGTTGCGAAGTCTGATCTCCACGTCTATGGAAAAGATATCGATGGGTGATGCAAGGAACATGTAAATGCAAGTAACAGAATTACTTGATCACTGATCTGCCCATGACCCTGCCCAGCTGCTGTGTCTGTGTATAGCAGAGTGGCAGATCACGCTACAATAAATAAATGTGCGTTCCTGTTTCAAGCTGAATAAAGCTGGTTTTGCTAAAGTACTGAGACTCAGCCTCGTGTTTTGGGGTGCAAGACAGGGACATATAGCGCGACCCTGATCTTTTATGATTTGCTTCTGTGTCGTTTCACTGCAGTGCTATGAGCCCGTTTTTTCCCTGCCCTGGCAATGAACAAACAATCTTACACAAACGCTGCAATCATGCTTCGGGACACACTTCAGCGTGTCATTCCCATTGGGTGGGGAGTGAGGGGGAATCTCAAAAGAGTTCAGAAACCTCACAATATGAAGAAGAAAAGGATGATTCGGCTCCTGATTGATAACTGGCTGCCCACAACATGCTTCCACATTTAGATAATGTTCGCGGTGAATTCCTCCCACCCAATAGCACAGCAGTACTTCAGCCATTAGATTTGGGCATCATTCGCACCCTGAAAGTGTATTATCACAAGGAAATGCTGAGAAAAATTCTTGTCAGCATAACTTGTAGGCAGGAGGAGATTAAAATTCACGTGAAAGAAGCTATTGAAATGATTGCAAACGCCTGGGCGCAAGTTAAAGAAAGCACTATATTAAAAAATACAGACTCTCATTACAACGAAATTTCATTACAACAAAATATTTTTTAGCTCCCTGGGAGTTCGTTGTAACGGAATTTTACCTGCATTTCCAAGAAAATATACAATCATTGCAATATGGCAAAACGTTTAAAAATATCAAAATATTATTTTTTTCCATATTGCCCAGAGCTACTGTAATTTCTTCCATTGTTCATGCAGGTCTTTCTTTTGGTACTCCGGTTTTATTTAAGATGTCTTTTATTAAATGAGTATTATTTGTTTTTCTCATTTCATACTGAAATATTCTTTCCCCTTGTTACTAATCTGTTCAACAGAGCAGCAATAGTCGAATGGGAAGAGAAAGTAAAAACACCTACTGGAGAACCAGTATAGGAAAGGCAACACCACATTAAACAAGATAGTCTCATTCTTACTGAAGGTAAAAGTGAAACTAGAAAGAACTGAAAAATATGACACTTTAAAAAAGTATCAGGCTCCAAAGTGCCTCAGGGTTTTCATCACAGGGAGAAGGGAGCAGTTTTGGCAGATTCCATTACACAGCAGAAGCCGTCTTGTTACAAATTCTACTGTATTTGTCAGGTAAATGTTTAAAATGCCATCCTACATGGAATCAGTTTAACACCAGGAATATGCAAGCTAAAAATAAGTGGTATTTTACATTGGTTTAAAGGTGTAGTTATACTGTCTATCTTGGATAGAATTTAAGAAAAGATATAAGAGAATACAATCATGGGCATGGGATTCTCCTTGATGGAGATTTCCAGAGCATTAAAGAAGCCCTTTTGACATCAGTAATCATGATCCTGCATGGCCCACATAGAGAAACTTCCATGTTTGTTGATACAAACATCTACTGGCCAGGAATATGGAGCACGACCACAATATCACAGGCATGGCTGCTACCTGTACTGCAACAGACTTTAGATGCTGAGACCAGGAATGCATACATAAAGTAGGATTGTGGCCTTTTCCAAAACACATACAGTAAATATGTAAATGCAGCTTCAATTAAATGTCTCAGATTTGGGAAGACAGCAAAATATAAACCAAGTAGGGTAGGTTTGCATTAATATTACATCAAACGATAATGCCAGCAACATCATAGCAGCGGCTGGTATTGTAGCATACTTATGTCAATTACGTGGAGAACAGGATTTGTGAAGCCTCCATGAGAGATAAGCAACCATAAACAGCGTTTGAATTGATGACAGAATGATAGCCAGAGAGAGCAAATAGAAGACCGAATGACATTAATGTATGTTCACCTGGTATAGAAACCATGTGAAGGCCCTTCTAAATTGTAGCCCCAAGTGGAACAATATTGAAGATAACCTTGTTACCTAAATTCATAGAGTTTTAATGTAATACTGAACTCTCAAATCATTTCTTCATATAAAATAAAATAAAAACAAATAAGCAGGTAGGCTTTACATTGAGGTTTTGTGACTATGTTTCATTTTGAATGTTGTAATAACCACTTAATATGTTTACTTTCTATTTTAATACATATATACATCTGACTTTTAATTGTTTTTGGGTCAATCAAGCTCACATCAACAGAATGAAGAGGGAAGGTGAAACATCATAAATGTTTACTCTGAACATCGCCACAGCATGGGAGCACAGTATTATCTAATAAGAGAAGAAACTCAGCAATTACTTAGTGATAACTGGAGTCACTGGGGCAGATGGACGAGGAGTGTCAGGTAGTACGTACGCACGTCATTACCTGTGTATTTGGATAGTTAGAAATTGACAAATTAATTTTATTACTTCTTTTGCTTAAGTTTTGTATTTCAGCAATTCATTTCATGTCACTCGTGTTCATTTTTGTGTTTTTTATGTTTGCAGTTACCACAGTTGAGCATGTTTGTGATATCAGGTGGTGCCATCTTATAAAAGGACAGGAGCTATATATGTTAAATACCCGAAACAAATGCTTTTTATATTTGCTAGAAAACAATTTTTAGTTCAATTTATAAAGAATCTACCTTTAAAGACTTGACTACTTTTTGACTTTCAGCATGTTTTACTGTTTTGTTCTAGATGTTTATTATTCTAATTGTTTCTGACAATTGTCTATTTATATCATGTTTACGCTAGCACAGTATTTTGGTAGTTTTAAAGTGCCACTAAAAACAAAATTATGAGTGATGTCAATGTATGAGCAAGTGCAAATGGTGGTCAGGACAGCAGACATGGATAACCAAAGTTTTGAGATGAAGGTGGGCTGCACCAGTGATCTACTCTCACCATTAATGGATGAAGTCATTAAGTCACAACATCAAGCATTGTCAAAATGCAAAGAAAGGGCCAAGGCACTGACACAGCAACCAGAAAAGAAAAAATAATGTAAAATCTGTTCTGAGATTAAGGTAGTGATGAGCAAACCCTGCGTAGTTCAGTTCACCATGAGTTTGGGAAAATCACAAAAATGTTTATGGACTTCAATGATGTATGCAAAATGCAACAAAGTCAATGGTGAAAGAGAAACTAAAGTAGTTTTGAGTGGATTATAATGGTGCAATGATCTTTTAAGTGCCCTGATGGCTAGGGAAGCATCTGCCAACGACAATGGAACAATTATTATGGCCAAAAATGTGATTTGTGTTATGAGACAGCAGTGCTAACAACAAAGATGCAGTGAGATTGAATAGCACAAACAAAATACAACAAATGGCCACAGATTAGCAATATGTAAATAAAATAGAGGTCATTGCACTCACAAAGTTTGATTATAGGAGTAAAAATTTGCTATGCCACAAAGAAGAAACGTGGTACTGGCTGTTCTTTTTTGTTTCCAATGTACTTGTGGAGATACGTTGCACTTTTTTCTTTTACCGCGAGGTAAGAAGTGCCTTGTAAAAAGTAATAAATCTTTGATTATTATTATTTCAGAGGGTTTCAAGCTTTCTGAATTACCCTTTAAGCCTTTTTTGACTTGTAGCTGTAGCACATAGCTAATTATGAATGCAGTATTATATATGTGGTGATAATACTCATAATATATTCCCTATAGTCAGCTAATGTACCCCAAAAGGCTGCAGTTGTTTTGTTTTGTTTTAGAAGCGCATGCAGGGTGCAAGTCCAGCTGTCTGACTTGGGATCAAGTTGTGACATCACACATGTATGACACAGATCAGGCAGCAACCTTACAGTATGCATGCATGAAGGTTCTGTGCATGGCTGCTACAGCTCTGTGATGTCATGCTGATCTTGCAAAATATTATGGAGCACTGGAAAGAAATGTTCAGTTTTCCAGGAAAATATTTATTGATTAAGGTTACCATAAAACACAAGATATTCACTGCAAAAAAGTGGTTTGGCAAATTGTGCCAATCAACACTACTTATGGATAAAAATGTCCTTATCAATCATGATAGTTGGGCTTGGAATATAAAAAGAGAAGGGGAAAGAGCAACAAAGAAGCAGAAACATGTTTAAACATAGACACAGAGTAGGAGCAATTTGTACCAAAAAGGAAGGCTGTTTTAATACAGAAGAGTTTCTGTTTCTACAGATTTGAGACCCATAAAAATCTCAAATGAAAAGTGAACTAAAACATGAATGCAGTCTAGTCAGGCCTTAGCACAAGAATCAAAAAGGAAAGGAGATGTAAGAAAATAGTGAGGAACCGAGCAAGGAAGTCAAGAAACTAGAGACATCATGGGAAGACGTTTATTCATTCACTCACGTTCAAAGCCAGTTATTCTAATACAAATTTGCAGCTGAAAAGGACTAGTTTGAACACCTATAAAATGTATGCATGGGAAGGCACCTTGTTGTAAAAGTGCCTATAAGCACAAATGAGTAAATAAAGTTATGTTATAGAGTATAGTTGAACGCCAACAAGCCCGGTTCATTTGACAAGATCGATTCTGTGTTTAAAGTCTCCCCCCAGCTCTCTTGAAATGCACAGGGACTCTCTGTCAGCCAGTTGCAAATGAATGACTTTGCAAGGCACACATTCTAATGAGTCGCTCCCTAGATTAAAAGTCTGCTCCAGTAGATGACAGATGTGAGCAAGCGTCCAGAAATGACAGGTGCAGAGAATGCTTTTCACCATGGGAATTTTATTTTAACTTTCATTTTTCTTTTTTTCTTTTCTCTTTTAGATGTTCCCTAAAGGACTAAGCATATCATGATTTCGGGAAAAAATATATCATTAAGGCATTCAGTGTGCTCTTTGTTATCAGACAAATAGTGTTTTTGTTTTATTTTATTTAAAAACAAGTCAAAATTAGAAACTACTTTTCCATTTCATCTAGACTGCTGCTTGTCAAGTCTAAAATTCTTGTTGAGAGATTTGATCGGATTTAGAAGTACCTTTATTTGTCTCCTAATGCAGAAATTTGTTTTGTGCCATTTTCAACAAAAACATTATTATTAAAGATATAGAGAATCACAATTTCATAACATAACATAATACTTTATAACATGATAAAATTCTCATTGTTGCCTAATCCAGTTCAGGGTCCTGAGGGCCGGGGAGCCTAACTGAATAGTAATCTAAAGCAAAGCTGTGGAAAGAATGGCAGCCTGTTGCAGTCGTTATACACAGTCAGTCAGTCAGTCATTATCCAACCCTCTGTATCCTAACACAGGGTCACAGGGGTCCGCTGGAGCCAATCTCAGACAGCACAGGGTGCAAGGCAGGAACAAATCCCGGGCAGGGTGCCAGCCCACCGCAGGGCACACACACATACACACAAACTCACACACCAAGTACACACTAGGGGCAATCGTTATACACATGCATAAATAAAATGGTACTCAGTAAATATCATAAGGCTGGGTGGGACTGAAAGGACACAGGACCTTCTTTTAGTGTGTGTATTAATTTATCAATTTACAGATGTATTCTTCAGCTAGATGGGAAGTGGTTAGCATATCCCTCGTAGCAGTAGCTGGTATGCTGCAAGCACAACATGGCTGGACGTGATGGGGAGGAGTGGGCCCAGTGATGCATCCCACGTACAGATGGTTCTTAAATTTCACCTGAGGATCAACAACAGACTCCAGGCCCTGTAATATTATAATTTAAAATGCTGGATAATAAAATCAAAGGTAAAACTGAAAATTAAATGATTATTAGGATTAGCATACAGAAGGAAGTCATAAAGCGCAATATAAATAAAATTTATTATTATTTATTATTACAATTAATGTATTTGATTAAAGTAACCTATAATCTTTCTTAAAGTGTACATTTTTCCTGTTCATATTGTTCTTTTTTTTCCTTGTTACTTTTGTCAGAAATTGTCTTTGCGGAGTTTACGCATTAATTCTCTTTTTGTGTGGAGTTTTCTGCCAAGTACTCTTATTTTCATCTTACATCTTGAAGACATTGTAAGCAACAGCATTCAAATGAAGAACATGACAGGACAGCACACATTCCAGTTGGGATATCTTTACTTGATCTCTCTTGAGAAAGTGCTTTATGGAAGTAGCAAAAGCCCTGGATGCTAGCGGGGAGCAACACTGGTTTGCCAGAATGAATAAAATACCAGCAGAGATTTCTGGGAGTTGTAGTTTCTGAAGAGGTCTCTATGGGAACCAAAAGGCCCTGGAAGTGTTTTGTTCTCAGTTAGTAAGCATGGGAGCTTGGGAGATGAGTGGTGGCAACTGCTGACAAGGAAAGGAAGAAGAGGAGGAGGAGGACACTTTAGTGTTATAAGAGGGACAAGAAATGAGAATATACTCATACATTGGGGATGGATATCTTATGTTTTTGTCATGAGGATCAGGGAAGCGCAAGTGCAATTTTGTTGCTTCCATTTTTCATGTTTCTTTCATTTTACTATTTCTGGAGACCTGAATACTTGAACTGAATAAATTCCCTTCCTATCAGAGTGGTGGCTCTGAGGCTAGGGATCTGCACTGGTAATCAGTAGGATTCTGGTTCAAATCCCATAAACGCCAAAAGTGACTCCACACTGTTGGGCCCTTAAGCAATCTGCAATTGCTCAGTTCTGGGTATGACGTTAATCTGCATCCAGCCCTGCATGTCGGCCCTCCAACCTGCTGGGAAAAACCTGGGGGTTGGTGGCAGAATTGGCACTGCAGCCACCATAAAAAACCTCACACTGGTTCCATTCCATCTGAGCTCGTGTGGTGCTGAGGTGTCACCTGTTGCATGGCTGCACTTGGGTCCTAATCTGGGATTCTGAGTTGGTTTGTCATGCGGTGGGTGCGGCAATGTGCTGTATCAGGGCATGCTCCTAACCTCTCTCTATCACTTCTGCACTGTTTAATTTTGCTTTTCTTTTGGCTAAGAGTCTGCTCCGGAATTACCCCTTCAACATGACATACAGGTTAGTTTGACTGGTTATTCAAAATTGTCCCTAAAGTGTGTGTACTGTATGTGTGCCCTTGTGTGGGTAGACCCTGGGTTGGTTCCTAATTGATACATGATGGTGTCACGGTAGGATCTGACTCACTACATTCTGTAAAATAGGGTCTTTGTCTGTGCATGTGTAGGCAAAACCTTAATTTATTCAGAGTGATCGATTTCATTTACACATACTCTGTTAAACAATGGTTTATGGTGGACCAGAGCCCATACTGAGCATGGAAAAAAACAGCACCCCCCCCCCCTATAGTGTTGTCAGTTCCACCCTGACCAGTCTTATTACAGATTCTTCATGCTTTTGATTTCATTTTGTATTTGAGGTTCTGTTGGAATTTGAGTTTGATACCACACTTGTCAAGGATGTCCATGTCTAAATTGGTTAAATATCTTTACCAAAGTTGCATTAGTTGAGAACCCCAGAATTATTACTAGGTCATTAGGGAGCTTTTAAGGCCTTACATCTAAGTCATGAATATTCTAAACACAGAATAATTAAGCAAGATGACCTGGTTAAGTGAAACAATCTAAACGTTTCGGGGTAGTGAGTACAACTTTGGCCCTTAATAGTGTTTTGATGCTCACACTCTGCTCTCTCACGTTTGGTTGGAAGATGTCTGTATCAAATACAGAATTAACCATTATAGGGCTAAGTCATGTTTCAATGAAAAACACTGCGGATGAATTTCAGAAAAATCAAAACTGTTCATTACATTGTATCTTACACATGAATTTTCTTTCTGAATAGTGTATTTTAACGAAAGGGCTACAATGTTGTAGTTTAACACTCCTACTCTCATTTATGTTTCGTTTATAGTTCTCGCAGAATAAAAAATCCTTTGTTCCCTTTTTAGGTCATTTTAGTTAGTGACAGCACAATATCCTATGTATAGGAAAGATTAATTTTGACTTTGTGTTCAGGGTTTGATTTTTGTGAGAGGTGAGGTGGTAGAATACATTTCATTTTCTGTTTTTTGTTTGCTCATTGATCTGATATATCATACCTACTACACCACACACAGTACCTAGAGGTAATATGGACTGACTGACTGACAAACACACCAAACAAAGTGAAAAGAGCAATGGAAACAACTGGTAATAAGAGAGATGATGTGCTGCTCCAGTAGAACAGCTGTTTTAAAGTAACTCATTATGCATCTCAGTTTTATAGGGTCAAAATCCCAGTTTAGTTTTCCCTGGGCGTCTATATTATTTTATACAAGACTAACAAAACTCAGACCACTATACAGTGCTGGTCATAGATCTGTAGTAAATATAAAAATGATGACATTTAACCAAGCAGGTCCTGCAGTTTCTGAAGAATAATATATTTTATTTTGGGAGTTGTGTTTGTTTATGCCCAGCACAGCCATTTAAACCTTCCTATATAAATGACAAATATGAAAACTCATTTTTTTATTACCTATTAGAAAACATTATTTTGGATGGAAAACACTTTTAAACTGAAATCAACATGAACTACTACAGTAATAATAGCACTGGCAGATATTCACATTATTTAGATTGTTACGCTTTGAAAATTAGAATTGAGAAGTTACTGGGACAAGGAAGGGAAAAAGGAAAGTAACAACAGGGGATGCTCTCTTGTGGTGACAATTCACATTTGGAATAATGCCAAAAATCACCCAAACATGGCAAAAACAAAAAATTGACAACATAAAATTAAAAAAAAAGAAAAGAAACAAAGCTCTGCTCCCACTCTGGGACTTGGTATATGATGGCTTGCCAGTGTGCCCTCCTCAAGTACTACCAAAGCAGTTTCTGACTTTCATGCTGTATCTTCTAGACCCTGACCTATTCCACCCAATAATGAGCCGCCATTGAAACTCCTCTTTCCTCTTTAGACTCAATAACACTGAGTCTACCATGAGGCGGGTTTAAATCCCCAGTTGAACTAAACCCTGGAACGACCTGGTCCCTATTTTTTCTGTAGAGACAAGAGGCTGCAACCTCCTCTAGTGGCTGCTAACATCCTTTGCTTTCATTTGCTTGGCTACTGCATGTTTTTTTTCTTTAAAGTGATAATTCTGAGCTGCCTTGAGAGGATAGAGAAGAGAGTATCGGACCATGCTTGTCCTCCATGAATGTACCCTTGAATGGGCAACCTGATCCCAGCATCACCAGCTAGAAGCCATGTGCTGCCACCTGTCCGTAACCTCTCGCAAGACCTCCCTGATCACACTATCTCTCTGAACAAAGGGTCCGGCATATTTGCCATTTACTAGCATCAAGGGAAATAATAACCCCTAAACTATAAGTTCAGCTAAACATACCACTATGGGAATCAGTTACTCTACTTGCTGTACCTTTATATATACAGTATAGTGTGGTAGAAGCTGAAAACCAAACTGATTTCTGTGGAAATGTGTTGGCTTGGGTAATGGGAAACGCCTGGCTTAAGGGTAAGGTGTTGCACTGCAAAGCAGAAGGTTACACGCTCACCTCCCTACAGTGGATTACTGTGACTCTGAGCAGGGCTGTTGTTTCCATTACTGGGTAATCCTTGCCCATAGGCTGTGCTCACCTGTGCATGGCAGCATAACCATTGCTGTTTGCCTTTTTGACATATATAAACCCTTTATAAGTATAATGATAAGCTATTGAATGAGCACGGTTAGTTGTTATGCATGACTGCCATCTGGATCTGTTGTCAATCAGCCTCGGTGTTTAAATGAAAAGTGAAAGGCCCCTTTAGCTGAGTCTTGTTAGGACTGCTGGAGCTGCTGTCTGTATTACTTTTAAGCACTGATAACTATCTTTGTCATTGACTGTAACTAAGTCTTTCTCATTTTCTTTCTCTTTTCTGTGTCTGATGTTAGACGTTGGAAGTACCGGCGTTTTGATGAGGTTGTTCCTTTTTGTATTGGAATAATGTGTGGATATGTTTTTAGCAATGACTGGCCTAATATTACAACTTTCCCATATTTTCCGAGTCACCAGTGTTTGCCTGCACCATGGTGAATTGTCTATGTGCTTAGGAAGAGACTTAATGACCACTGAGATAATGGTCGATAGAATTTGTGGACACTGAATATTTTTTTCTACAGTCTATTGGTATTATTGTAATGTATTTATATTATTTTGTTTTATTATCTACATATATTTAGACATATCAAAAGACTATTTTATTTAAAAAAAATATATATATATATATTCTGGTTTACAGTATTTCTATCTATTGTGATACATACAAGCCTGATGGAGTGTCTCAATGGTAAGGAAGGAAAAGAGTGATGTACCAAAATTAATGCAGTTTCTGTTTCCTCTAGAAAGGAAGAGAAAGCACTGGAATTCGAGTGGTGTCACTTCCAGTATGACTGTCATAAGCCCCGCCTCTTCTGATTGGCAGCATATTTAATTAAATAACTCCTCAACCGGAAGCCAGCTTTCATTGCTGGATCTGCTTTAGAAGAGAATGTTGCTCCATAACTAAAGTACAAAGAACTGCAACTTGAAAATCATCCCATCATTAGCAATATTATTTTCATATCAATTCAGGATATTTTTGTTTTTGTACTTTTGTCTTTTCACACTATATACGATACTGCATGGCACTTTTGTGTCTCGTTTCATGACGTCCATCCATTCATCAATCTATCCATTAGCAGGCATTAAAGGGACTATACACAAGGGGGTACCTAAAAATAACTGAATAATAATAACTAATAAAAGAATCTGTACCTGGGACTCAATCTAGACTTAGCTGTGAATTTCACTGCCAGGTGTACCATTCTTACAGTATTCTGTGGCAGTCAACCAAGTGGCGTTGCTCTGTATTGTTCGTACAGAATTCAGTGTCTTGGTGCTTATTAAATGTGTTCAGTCATTTTTGTGATGGGTGATCATAAAGAACAGCGAGTCTGAGTTAAATTTTGTTTTCTCTTAGGAAAAACAGCTGCTGAAACTGTAGTGATGCTTGAAACTGCTTTTAAAGAGGAAGCTTTAAGTAAAACACAGCTCTATGAGTGGTTTTCGCGTTTCAAACGAGGGGAAATGTGACTTGAAGACCAACCAAGATGTGGCCAACCTTCCACAATTTGAAATGTTGAAAATCTTGAAAAAGTTCGCAATGCAATTTACGAAGATCGTTGGACTTTTGAAGAGATTTCCAAATTCACTTGTGTGTCTTACCCACTCCCCTTATCTCACTCCATGTGACTTTTTCTTGTTCCTACATATGAAAAAAGAACTCAAACGAAAGCATTTTTGTACTGTGAAGTCAAAGAAAAATCGCTGCAGGCATTGAACAATGTTCCTCTTCAGCAATTCCAAAACTGTTTCCACCAGTGGGAAAACTGTTGGGACAAGTGCATTCATTCACATAAAGAGCACTTTGAAGGAGACTAAAGTTTCATTAAGTAAAAATTATTACAAATTTTTTTTTCAATTCCAGTTATTTTTGGTTGATTGATCAGCACTGTATATTATAGCTGCAGGAGACTCTTCTCAGATTATGGAAATGACATCTAATCACTGATAATAATTCAAGACACATTAAATAGTTCTAAGTTGATAACATGAACATTTTGCATGGGGCACTGGAGCTGCTAAAACATGGGGCTCAGTGTTTAATTGTATAAGATGACATTGTCAGATCTGCTTAATATGGTTAAGGGTCGTATGGCAGACCAGAGTCAGTCAATTCACCAACATCAGTTGCAAGTTGGGAATCAAACCTGTATGGGACACTAGCGTATCACAGGACCTACTCATGCACAAGCCCGTACTGGGTCAATTTTCAAAGTATTCTGCCAGTTTAAAGTGTCAGAGGAACATACAGCTTTTCTCATCCAGTAAAACATTTAGATTAACATTTATTTGCTTAGCAGAGTGACTTACAAAAGAGGTCAACATAATCAGACAAACATTAGCCGAGGGGGCTATTTGGGAACAAGTGTTATAAGACAAGGTTACAAAATTGATCCCCACAGGTGAAGAGCTCAGAACAAAATGCAAGCTAGTTGCAATTCCTAGACTACAAAGATCTAACCACTAATATTGGTTAGACAGAAACAAAGGGAGTCTTCGAACACTTCTTATACATAGTGAGGGAGTCACAATTTTGAATGGAGGTAGGTTGCTCATTCCAAGCTACACACAAAATGAGCCTGGATTGAGATTTGGTGATATCACCAGATGACTTTCATCAGCAGTCTATATATGTGCTGACTCATTAACTACTTTGTAGACAAGCATCAAGGATCTGAACTCAATATGTGCCGCTACAGGAAGCCTGTCCTTCTGCCAGCAGAGAGCTGCAGTAGTCCAGTTGTAACAAGACCAAAGCCTGGACTAGGAATTGTGCTGCAAACTCTATCAGATATGGTCTGATTTTGCATATAGTATAGTGTGATTCTGCAAGACTGATTGACAGTAGCAACATAGTCCCTCAAACACAGCTGGTCATCTATCTCCACCCCAACGTTGCATACAGACTTGGCAGCTGTTAGCGATAATGAGCCAAGTTGAACAGAGATGGGGTGCTGAATAGATGGACAAGCTGAGATAACAAGAATTTTCATCTTTACCAGCTTGAGCTGGAGATGATGTTCCTTGATCCAGGATGCAATATCAGTAAAACATACAGAGATGCTTGCTGATACTGTGTGGTCCTCCGGAGGGAAAGACAAGTCAGCTGCATATCACCAGCATAGCAGTGGCAAGAGAAACTTTGGTATAGGATGATAGGGCCTAGTGAGGAGGTGTATTGAGAAAAGAGGATAGGGCCCTGCACTGAATCTTGGGTCACCCCTGTGCTTGCCTGGTGCACACTTCACATCTCTCTTCACCTGGATATAGGACACATGGTAGGATCTGCCCAAGAAGTGGGACACAAACCACCTAAGGGCAGTCCCAGTGATGCCAAGGTCAGAAAGAGTGGTTGACCTCGGCTGAAGGCAGAGGAGAGATCTAGCAGGTTGAGGGCAGAGTGTTAGACTAGTGAATCAAATATGTTCTACCATCACATTTTCAGCCAGTGTAACTTAATTATCCCAGATACAGTATATGAAAACTGTTCTGTAACACACAGCACACAAATAAACAGCTGCCTCCTCCTTAAAGACACATCCCCTTCACCTTAATGGAAAAACCACTTCAGGCCCCTTTTTCTTTCCAAAGTAGGAAAAAAAATTACAGAATTCTGTGTTTATTTTAGTTTGACAATCAATTTCTAGGAGCTCTAAAGCCAGCTTTGGTTTGAGCTGCAGGAAAGCTTCTGTCTGCACAGCTCAAATCTCACTAATCAATATTCCATTTTCTCAGCGTTGCTGATTTTAGTCACTTGCTTTCCTCATATGCTATCATTTTCAGCCCAGCTACTTTGCCTTTTTTTAGTTATCATATTTATCAACACATATATCAGCTTGGGTGAATCAATTTTACCTCTGAAACACATCTGCCTCTGCAGCACAGGCTGCTCTCCCTCTAGGGCACAGTGTGCCAGATTCACAGATGATTTAATATCTTCTATATTTTACTCAAAGCGTGAAAATGGAGCAACAAATTTTATTAAACATTTCATTAGTTTTTTTCAAGTCATATGTAAATGAATTTGAACAACATCTGCTTTAATTCAGTCCACAATACATTGTGTAAAGCTGCATCACAGTATATAGCATCAAGACTTCATAATATCATAAGGTCGAATATTTTTTCGTAGGGTTCTTTAATGTTTTATTCATGTTCGTTCAAACATGCACTGGGTATATTTACAAGCAAAATTGCATCTTTGAAAACATCCTCTTCTGCAGACCCTTCCCATCTTCCTTAACATAGTGATCAGAAATACTTAAAGGACACGTAGTTTTCTTTTTCCATTCATTAAATCATTTCCAATACCAACACAAAAAAGAAATACAAAAATGTCTAAAACAAAATCCACAGAATTTTCCTAAGGACAGCTACATATACATAAAAGCAGCTAATGTTGTAGGTTCTTCAGTCTTCAATGAACTCAACAGAGTGTGTCTGTCAAAAAATGAGACTGGCCTCTGATAAAATCATGTAAAGAGCAAATCAATAAGGCTACACTATGTCTGTTTTAATGAGGAATAGAAAAACTGGAAATACAGTGTAAGAAGCCTTATGTAACTGTCCATGGTCCTGAAACTGATGATACGGGACATTCCGGTTTGGAAATTCTCAAACTCCATTGTTTTTTTTTAAACATTTGCATCACAAGTGTTTATCCATTGATTTCATGATTTGAGGACAATAACACATTTAGTTTGCTATATACCACAAAGTTAATATTCTATATGGGGAAATAATTTAAATGAAATTCTTTTTCACCTTTCTTTCTACTTTCATAATTAAAAGTACACTGGCAAACTATGCAGGTAGCAGAGTGTGTCTGTGTGTACCACTGTGCAGAGAGTCTGACTAAGCCAGTGCAGCCACACGATCAGAATGCAGATATCGTACCAACAGCAATACTTAACAAATCTGTGAGGGGTTCAGTGACCAACATTCACCCTTGTTCAACCCACTCATCACAAATCCCAGACCAGCACTCAGTGAACAGCAGTAAAGAAAAGAAACAAATTTACAGACAAAACATATATTTTACAATACAACCCCCTCCCCCCCAAAACAATAGGTACATTGCCCAAATAACACTAGAAATTAGCAAATTAGGATGCATGATGGAATTGCCATTATTAACCAGTTTCACCAAAAAATAACAGTCTGCTTTTACTGACCTCATTGTTCAATAAGAGGTTGATTAAAGCTCTCAAGTTGACATAAATAATATAAACTTTCTGTCGTAGTTGGGTGCTCCAGAGAAAATACAAATAAAAAGGGTTCATCTTCTGAGATGTGTCATGCTTGTAAATCTGGACAAAAATCCCACTTCCAGTAGGAAGCTCCAGTTTTGGATTTCCCACATTGTTACTCCTTGCTTCACCTCCAGATATCCTTTGCTCCTCATACCTTTCTGGGTTTTTAGTCAAGCTGTCCTGTCTATGTAGTGTCTCCTCCTTAAAGGTTCAAATCCCCAATAAGAGGCAAACCCACGTCAACTCATTTTTAATGGTATACATTTAAGGAGAGGGGAACCTAACCAAAGGCCAGTAGTACATGTGGCACTCACTACATGTGTGAATGAGTTGACCTTGTGATAGACTGGTGTCCTGTCTTTTTTCAACAGTGATATAGATTAATTAAACACAATTTAAAAATATGCTCACACTGAAATCTGGTGTCACGATAAAAAGTCAGAACACATCTTACCTATCCATGGTTTCTGGGTTTAAATAGACATTTATACCTGAAATCTTATGAAAAATAAATCTTAGATTCAAAATCCATAATTAACATTTTATGAGCTGGACAGTGGAACCATTATACTGATCATCTTACTTTTCTGATAAGATGAATATAAGTGTCAAAATTCCTCAGTGGAAATATTAGATTCAAAGCTGAGGGGAAGGAGACAGAATTCCGAATGATTCAACCAAAAACAGAGTTAATCATCCCAATTCCACTTTCACTTATATAGTCAAAAAGGTGGGACTGTGTATCACAGCAAGCAAAGAAAAGACATTTGGGGGACCCGAAGTGCTTGTCACATATTTAAAAAAAATTGTGAGTGGTCTCCCCTAGACTTTCTCGTATACTCGGTTATGGGGATGGATATTTGAGGAGTAAACCAGAACACAATAATTATATTTTTATATCATGTACATTAAAGAACCATCAACAACAAATCAAATTAATATTATATTGAACATTATTATAAAAGTAAAGTTGAATAAATCAGACTCTGCAGCTGCATGAATAAAAAAGTACCACTTACGGTTAACGGAAATAGCCTAAAGGTTGACAGAAGTCTACTTTTTGTACCTAGTACTTGTATACAAAATTTGGCTGACCTAAGTGAAAGCGTCCTCAAGTTATCATGTTTACATACAAACACACACACAGACATAATTCCAAAAATGGTATTTTTGGACTGAGGACTAAAACGTCGAGATTCATCAAAATCTTGAAATCACATTTTTAGACGATTACAATATTTTCCTCTTTACCTCTTATACGAGAAAGTAATAAAGCATTACATTGAAATGATAAAAAAATTCACAGATGACAAGTAGTTGTGTATCATTTGATCTTTAAAAGAACTCTGGAGGAAAACAATTACTGTGCTGCACTTAACAAACCCTCTTAAAACCAAGAAAATCTTATCACTTACATAAGAACTAAAGACCTGACCAGAGAATATAACTGTATTTGTTATCCATCCATCCATTGTGGTATATGGCCGGCCATTCATCCCAGTTAATACCCCCAGGCCTAACCCTCCCTGCAGCATGGAGGTGCCCCGAATGCCATCAGGGAATCATGGACAATGGAGTGTTTATTCACAGCCCTGCTGGATACCATGGGGGCCACCAGAGGACGCTGCAGGGAGGACTTTTTTCCCTACAGCTCGGAAGTACGTCCCAGTCATGTGGACAGAAGAAATGACGTACTTCCGGGTTGAAGAAAAGGAGTGTTTTATCTGACCCGGAAGTGTTGCCAGTCACATAGACAGAGAGAGAGAAACACTCTCAAGGACTATAAAAGATTGTGAGAGATCCCAGACGGGCAAGCTGAGTTGGGAGGAAGGGAACAACGTGTCTGGGAGAGGAGGATTGATTATTGATATTGTGTATTGTTATTATTTATGAGTATTGTGGAGTGGAGGGTGCTTTGTGCACAGTATTGTCCGAATAAATTTAATTATTGGACTTTTACCTGGTGTCTGGCCTCTGGTCCAAGGGTTCAAGGGGACGACAGCGCCCCCTATCTTACACACCATCCATTATCCAACCTGCTATATCCTAACTACTATTATTATTATTATTATTATTTATTTCAAAGTCCACACAAGGTCTATCACAGTAGTGCTGGGAATAAGGCAGGGACCATCCCTGAAGAGTGTGAAATCTAGTGGAACTATTGAGACATCTCAGTGCCCAGAATAACAACAATTCAGTATGATTTCAGGATGCCTCCTCTTTGAACTCTTAACCTGCTTTAAGTTGTTAGGTTGGCATGGTCACAGGCTTCCACATTTTTCATTTCTTCGTGATACCTCTTAGGCTATAGCTACTTCCCACTAGTCAAGAGCTTACTTTCAGCTTGTTGAAATCTGTATTTGAATACAGATGAGTGTCAAGGAGACACTACTAAAGCTCCTCCTATGGGCATGTCCTGTTCCTACCCAGAACTTATTTCAGGTTATTACAGACACACCAGAATAGACCTCCTTCTAGTGGCACCTGGTGTCTCTGCACCCCAAGGCACCTATAAACCCTAAAGAGCTAGATGTCCTAGGTAACCACAGGCCGTGCATGCTGCAAAAAGGACAGTAAAACCAATTCTGTCCTTTCGTGACCAAGAGTTGTTATCCCCAACACTGATGGTTAGGCTCTCCCCAAGCTGAATTGCCTTACCCTGGCACTGGGTAGGGGCATGAATTGTTCTAGTATTTATTACAGGTATCAAAGCCGCATGCACATCTAGGCCACCTATTTTTCAGTGTCATGCCTACAATCCTTCTTTTCTAAGCTGAATCCACAACAAGAGTATGAAAACCTATCACAGGAAAGCACACATCTTCTCTCCTTCACACCGACACAAATCAGAGTCTCCAATTAACCTGCTGAAATCCCACATGGAACTAAAAAAAAAAAATATGGAAGCTCCCCAAAATAGTAAATGGGCCATAAATCGAACAGAAGACAGTAGTCATGTGAGTAAGCAATGCTAAATATTGAATCACCCACATTTTGAAATGTGTATTTATTTATAGTCTACTACAGTGTACCTAAAAGTTCCATATTCACATGATTCCTGTAAATGCTCTTATATTATCATCTTTGTAATATTGTTCTCATGTGGATCTTTCTCTGATGGATAAATACAGTGTAATGGCTAGGAAGGCATGTGCTTTTTAAGGACAGATGGAAAATGCTTAGAAGGTAATGGCAATAAGAATGCATTTATTACACTGTCTCGTGTTTTTATAGCTCTAATACATTCTTGTATCCCATTAAGGCTTCTTGAATTTGATTGAGTACAGATTTTTGGTGCTACACATTATGTCCAATTAAAACTATTAAATTATACCAATCAACCACACAATTAAAACCACTGACAGGTGAATTGGGTAACATTGATCATCTTGTTATAGTGGCACTTGTCAAGGGATGGGATATATTAGGAAACAAGTGAACAGTCCGTTCTTGAAGGTGATGCGTTGGAAAAGCAGAAACTATGGGCAAGCATAAGGATTTAAGCAACTTTGACAAGGGCCAAATTGTGATGGCTATACAACTGGGGCATAGCAGCTGCAAAGCAACAGGTTGTGTGTGGTGTTTCCAGTACGCAGTTGTTGGTCCCTAACAAAAGTGACAGAACAACTGGTGAACCACTGACAGGGTCATGGGCGCCCAAGGCTCATTGATATACGCAGGGAATGAAAGCCATTAGGTCTGATCCCACAGAAGAGCTACTGTGGCACAAATTGCTGATAAACATAATGCTGGTTATGACAGAATGGTGCTTTACATCTTGTTGTGTATGGGGCTGTGTAGCCGCAGGCCAGTCAGAGTGCCCATGCTGACTCCTGTCCACCACCAAAAGGTCTCTACAATGGGCACACGAGTGTCAGAATTGGACCATGGGGCAGTGGAAGAAGGTGGCCTGGTCTGATGAATCATGTTTTGTTTTACATCATGCAGATGGCCAGGGACGTGTTCATCATTTACCTCGGGAGGAGATGTCAGAAGGAAACACTATGGGAAAAAGGTAAGCCAGTGTTGGCAGTGTGATATTCTGGGCAATGTCCTGCTAGGATACCTTGGGTCCTGGCATTCATATGGATGTTACTTTGACACATACCACTTATCTAAAGATTGTTGCAGACCATGTACACTCCTTCATGGCAACAGTATTCCCTGATGACAGTGGCCTCTTTCAAAAGGATAATGCACCCTGCCACACTGCAAAGATTGTTCAGGAGTGGCTTGAGAGACATGACAAAGAGTTCAAGTCACTGACTTGGCCTCTAAATTCCCTAGATCTCTATTTAATCGAACATCTGTGGGATGTGCCTGAAAAACAAGTCTGATCCATGGAGGCCCCAATTTGCAGCTTACAAGATTTAAAGGAACTGCTGGTAACATCTTGGTGCTAGATATCACAGGACACCTTCGGAGGTTTTGTGGAGTCCGTGTCTCAAAGGGTCAGAGCTGTTTAGGAGGCACAAGGGGGACCTACATAATATTAGGCAGGTGGTTTTAATGTTGTGGCTGATCAGTGTATATTAGTTTGCTTCCAAAACTGTCGTGGTGTAGAATTTGTAAGAAAAGGAAATGAGCAAAAAACTTTTTACAAGCCATAATTTCTGCAAGTGACAGGCTTACAGAAATCCCTCGGCGTATTCTGGAAGGTCAGGCAAGTGCTATATATCAAAAGATGATAATGGCTCTTATTCATTGTCACAGCTGCCATAATGTAAGACTGGTCTAGGGCAAGGTTAGTCTTCTCATACATTAAGTTACCCATCTAACATTGTAAAAGTGAAGGGGAGTAAAGTAAGTACAATGTGTCTTATCAATCTCATATTTGGATGAAAGTGAACAAATGAGAAGAAGCTATGCAAGCTTTCTGGCAGTGTATCTTTTTGGATAGCTGTCATTATTCAGGTTTCATCTATTCATTCCTAAAAGGATATAATGAAATTAATTGGTCAGTTGTTTATAGACTCCCACCACACTCTGAGTAAAGAGGCACTTTTTATGGAATCCCCCTTACTTTTCAGTTTCCTTTCATTTTCACAGTTGAGCTGAAAGAAATCTACTGGATTCAGGATTTTGAACAGCTAGATTAATTCTTCTTTTGCTTACACAGTTCAAACAACAACAGCCAGATAGAAGACTGCAAGACTGAAATGAGCTCTGTGAGGGTAAGAGGATTGGCTCATAGAGAGTCAGTTTTAAATTGGTTGAAAGGATTTATACAAGGAAGGCAGAACTGTATATTTTATATGCAACATCTGGGAGAAATGCAGTCATTATTTTGCTCAGTGAGGAAAGCAGTGCGTAACTATAAGCCGTTAAGAAATATATGTAATAGTGAGGCTGAAACACAGGGAGTCAAACAGAAGTATGAGATGATGCAGGTCTGACCTCCTTATGTTGACTAACAGTCACAGAACAGAGATTAATGATATTTCTGCAAAGAACAAACAGCCGTTGACACTCAATAAGTTCTATCACATACATTTTCCCAGTACTGGGTGTTGAACAGCTCAGCTACCGGCTTTTATAGTTAAGTTACCAGGGCCTTTCTAGATTTCTTGGGAGTCACATGCCTAATATTCAATGGTTAATCTAAAAGACTTAAAGAGTTGAAACGGCCCAACCCTTTGGTTTCAACAGTCTTGCACCCATTACTAGAATTCCTTTTTAACAGGACAATCTGCTGTTACTATCAATTAACAGTCAAACACCACAACAAATTCAATGCCCTGGCGCAAAGCACTTTTCCATTACAACCAAGAACACTGGAGGGGGTGTTATATGTGTATTGATCTCAAGTGGCAGGAATCTGCATTCTTATCCATAGGGAAGATATGGAGTTCATTTCTTAGGCACTGTTGTCCTGCTTTGTATACTTTTGTTTCAATTTTTCTTTTTACTTTCTTGCATACAAAGTATACAGAAAGTATTGTAATCGTCAAAAGATTCGATGTTGAGATTTTGATGAATCTCGATCTTTTAGACCTTCCTGATTCTCCCATATACGAAGTATAGGGAAAGGATTGGAATCTTCCCAAAATTCCATTTTAAGATTTTAATAAATCTCAACATTTTAGACCTTCCTAAGTCCGAAAATACCATTTTTGGATTTATGTCTGTGTGTCTATCCATGTGTGTGTATATAAACACGTTAAATTGAGTACACTTTCACTTAGGTCAACCAAATTTTTTCTTCCACTATCTAATTTTGTTGATATACAGCTAAATACCATCTTGTTACAAATCCAAGTTTTCAAGTTTCACTGAATGCTATTGATCAGCTAAAATTTTAGTAAGTGTTTGCACTTTGAGTTTGGTCTGGTACTTACCATCTACTGCAGATGACTTGCGTTTTCTATTAAATAAAAAGGATTTCATTTTTTAATATGTTTTGTTGAAAATGGAAGCAGAGAAGGATGATGTGCTACAAGTTAGTTGGAAATGCAAGTAAGAATTTGTCTGTGCTCTGTACAACTGCTACTCGTAACTGTGTCTTGATTTGGCACAACAGCTAAGCACTACGCAAAACACATCAAATCAATTCACATCCAAAATGAGCAACCAGAGCAATGACGTTTAAATTGTAAACAGTAAAATGTTTAAAACACATCTTATAACCTACAAACACCAGATCTATAAAAACATGTTATGAAACAGTCAGCCTTACGGACAACTGAGCAATCATTTAACCTATTGTGTACCTTCAGCCAGTGTAGTCCATACTTATGTGAACCAGAGTTACAAATTTGATATTAAGGGATCATCCCTAGGATTAACCCCGCACACAGGGCCATCTCTTCTCAGCTATAATTTAAACATATTGCTAATTGCACTGTAGCCTGGCTCTGAGCTGTCACTCCATCAGCCAAAGCCTACAAACAGGCACAATCAGGGTAGAATGCTCAGAACAGCCATGACCTTCAGAAGAATTTGAAAAACTGATTTACCACAAAGAAAAATGTACTGAGATGAAACTTGAATAAACTGGATTAATGATATGCAGACAAGGCAAGAGATCTGCCTAGAATGTTAATTGTATTAGTACATCTAGATTTAGAATAATTAGTACTTACAAACAATAATGGAAGATGGTAGCCCAAAGGAAGCGAGAGTAGTTTTAATAGAGTTGTGGAGAAAACTGCGTGATAAGAAACTTCATTATGGTCACTTGAAAGCCACATACTTTAACTTCTTCTAATATGCAGCCGATTAAATGCAAAGTGTTCAAGCATGTAAAGCACCATAGAACATGGAAATCAGTCAAAGCAGATAAAGAACTGAGTTGGCAAGAAAATTTGATGAGAGTGAAAAAGAAAGGCAAAACAGAGAAACAAAAAAAAATCTAATATACCAAGCACATGACTTTTCCTTCATAAAGCAACAAAATATTGCAGCCCTATTTGGACAAAAAAAAACTTAAAATAAATCATTACCTCTGTTTGTGGTGTACCATCCTGTAACGTAATGTATCTCATTTGCCTTCTTTAGCATCTTATAGGGCTGATAACTATGCTGAATCTCACTGGGATTGAACAGCTTGTTTGTGGAGTTTTCACGTTAACAGACTCACAAGCTGCCACACAGACACTCACCAAGACTATCATCTGAATGGGTGTAAATTCATTGAAAGCCTAAAAGTACAGTAGTCCTAGTCTCACACAGAACGGCTCCAGACACCTCAAAGCTTGCTCTCAGATTTTCCTCAGGTGATCCCTCAAAGCTTTCAAAAGGAGGCCATGCCCAGGAAGTCACCTGCAGCAGGACCTGCTCAATGAGGTCTCCAGAAGTAGCATGTGGGACCTGCCTCTTCTGGCTACATGACTCCAGGATGGATACACAACGGGGTTGGTCAGGCTATTGATAGGCTGATTCAAGAAGTGTGAATTGTCTTCTATGGGAGCAGGTAAATAAGATAAAGAAGTACAGGAATGAAGTCTGGACGTTTCATGTCTTTAGAGAACATTTTCTCTTTCTTTCTGAACTTAATAAAGATTTTTTTTTTTTTTTCCATTTACATGGCCCGGTTGTGGCAGATACAGTAAGGCACCACACGTAAAATGAATAAAATAAGGCTTTTATTCTTCCAAAGCACCTCTTAATCTTTCCAGTAATAAGCCACAATTATACAATACAGGAACACAATAAGCTGCCATTTCTTTCCTCTTTTCATCCTCGAGCTGTGTTTTGCCCACTTCCTCCTGACTCTGTCTCCAACTGAGCTATGGAAGTGGGCTCCTTTTAAATAGAACCCGGGAGTACAGTACAGGCCAAAAGTTTGGACACACCTCCTCATTCAATGTGTTTTCTTTATTTTCATGACCATTTACAGCACTCCATCACTCTCCTTCTTGGTCAAATAGCCCTTACACAGCCTGGAGGTGTGTTTGGGGTCATTGTCCTGTTGAAAAATAAATGATCGTCCAACTAACCTGACTTCTGCACAACACAACTGCTGGTCCCAACCCCATTGATAAAGCAAGAAATTCCACTAAATAACCATGATAAGGCACACCTGTGAAGTGAAAACCATTTCAGGTGGCTACCTGTTGAAGCTCATCGAGAGAATGCCAAGAGTGTGCAAAGCAGTAATCAGAGCAAAGGGTGGCTATTTTGAAGAAACTAGAATATAAAACATGTTTTCAGTTATTTCAACTTTTTTTGTTAAGTACATAACTCCACATGTGTTCATTCATAGTTTTGATGCCTTCAGTCATGAAAATAAAGAAAACACATTGAATGAGGAGGTGTGTCCAAACTTATGGCCTGTACTATACTTCCATTGACATTATGTGACCAGTTGGAAGTTCTTCCAGGAGTCAAGAAAGCCAGAGAGATCCCCCAAAAACAGCACCCTCTACTGTCCCGCTGGGAACCCTACAGGATGCACTTCCTGATTCCAACTCCCACTCAGCCCTGCAGGTATCCAGACTGGGACCTTACATGAGGCACACTGCCACCGAGAATTGTGGGTGATAAATTGCTTCCCTGCTGCTTCCTGACAGCTTTGGGCATCCCAATCAGGATGGGATTCATAAGAAATCCTGGCCAGGTATTGCCTCCAGTTATTCCATCCTTCTGTTTTAGCATCAAGGCCGGGTAATGAATTCACCTCTGTCTGGGGCGGGATGCCCACTCGTCTTCTGGGGCAACGACAATATGTATTTATTTTTCTGATAAATGTTTCAATGAGTGCTATTGAAACCTGGTGAGGATGAAGAAAAAGTATAAACACATTATTTCTGAATGCCGTCCATTAAAATATGCTCTGAGAAGCCAGTTTTCTATAAACGGTGACAGTCCAGACAGACGGTCATAGCACTACCACTGGGCATGTGCCCCTACTGTACTATGGCTGTTTAAATGTCGACTTACTAAGCTAATGTATATTTTTATAAGACACTGACTGATTGCTGATCACATGTATCAAAGCTTAAATAAAAGCCAGCGAGGTTAATTGGCAGCATGGAAACATTTTTTTTTATTATTATTAAGCTAGAGAGAGAGCTAAAAAAAGATGACTGCAATACGGTGGATGAATTTTAAGTGTCACAGAGAGATAGAGAGAGAACTCCTCCTTCTCTGCACTAACTTCATTTACACTTCAAAAGCGTGTTTAATAAAAAGGCTCCCTAACTGCCTGAAATACAATTTGATTTCTGCAGCATTGTTTGCTGTGCCTGTTGTTGTCTGTGCTGGTAGAGAGGTAGCCTGTTGGAGTCCCATTAACTCGGAGAAAGTGCCTTTGAAGCTTGCTGGGGGAATAGAAAATGTAGAGGCAAAAGACTGCAAGCAAATTGTGGGAAAGGGGAAACTGTGCTGCAAACACCACCAGGACACAAGCCTATTAGTGAGGTAGTAAGAGGTGCTGAAACGCACCTCCTGGAGGGCCAACATTTGGGCCTCTGGTGGAATGAGTGACAAACTGAGCAGCCGGCACCCCCGAGGTGTTACTTGCAATGGAGCCCTGAGCTCAAAGGGCAGACAGAACAAATTAATAGGGTCTATTGTTAACTTAATAGGTCTGTGCTTTAAAAAATATGATAGAACACAAACATGTGAAAAGAACTGGACATTTTTTTTATACAAAGATGGACATTTTTCAACTTAAGCATTTGTTTATTCACTTTATGTTGTAAAATATCAATTGATTTTTCTAAGATATATGAATACTTAATAAAAGTGGTTCAGTTTGAGCATTTTTCTCACAGCCAGTGAGAAAACACACAGGTGAACTTCTCTGACATTATGAATTTAGCAGAGGGGGGTACATAGCAGTGAGAAGACCAGTATGTCGTCTGGGCAGACAGGCTTTGCTCTTGCACTTCCTACTACAGGCTTTCTCATCAGTAGATGTTGGTTTGGATCCCCAAAAGTTGTGGATTCTTACTAGGCTGTAGAGTCAGTCGCTAAAGGTCAGGCCTCTCCTCTGAAACACCGTGTGACCCAGGGCCATCTTACCAGCATCAAAGGCCCCCAGGCAAAGTAGTGTGCTGGGCTCCCTGTTTTGAAAGCAAAACAGAAAAATACATTGGCATCAGAAACATGATGGGCCTCTGTGCTCCTGGGGCCCCCAGCCAGTGCCCATTGTGCCCATACGTTAAGACAGCCCTGCTTGAGAAGATCACTTACATGTGCAAAATGTGTGTATTTATGAAGTACCTTTATGTTATGGTAATGCAAGGCACTATGGGAAATAAATGTTCACTTGTAAAAACAATTAATTTTTTTTGCATTATTTGTTATTTCTGCTTACAGCCAATCAGATGTACATCTTTATATATAATACGCTACCGTGGCATGTCCGTTTGTCAGACCAGGATTTTAATTCACCTGTAGCTCGCAAAACGTTTCACCCATTGACCTGAAATTTCATACACATATACTATGTGACGTCTACTATTCACTTTCAGGGTGATGATTTTTACTACTCTTTTTATTTTTATTTTATTTTATTGTAGAATCAATTCTCGGCAGCGGGTAGCAGTGAGGCCATGTGACACATGCGTACAGATGCCGTTCTCATCTCTACCACCTTCACTGTCACTTCTCCTACCTCTTCATATCTTAAATCATTCTTGGGGCAGACTGAAGACTTAAGTGCTAGCTTAAGTGAAAAATTAAGAAAAATGCACAAAGTAATTGCAATACAAACACTGACTTAATCAGTTTTAACGCGAAAAGATGCTGATGAAAGAAGAGAAGAAGCGGGCCACTAGGGTGGAGAAAAGAAGAGCTGCTCAGGATACAGCAAGCGCATCGACCTCTGAGCAAACGGATGCTAAATGTACAGAGAAAGAGGATGAAAACTAGGAATGCTCAAGTCAAGTGTATTCACTGCACCTTATCATGCAGTACGCCATTACTGACAGTAAATATTCAATTTTTCATATTTTAACACACTAATCATGTTCTAAGCATAGTTGTGCTCTATTTCATGCCACTTGATTTGTGGTCCATTTTTGTTGAAAAATACAATTATAAAAAGTATGCAGCAGAAATCAGGTGGAATGTAAAGCAATAAAATGGCTTGCTAGATTTATATTATTTCAATGCAAAGATACATTCGCATAAATATTTCAGAAATATTCACTCGTGCCAAATCATTCCAGCCTATTAAGAATTTATATTAAACTGGTACTTCACTCACAGTTCTAATTATCTATTTTACTAATTCAAAAAAATATTTGCTTTATGGGGAAAGAAAGGGATGAGGGACTCAGTAAAGTCTAAGACCTCAGACAGAGCAGAAGAGGGAGAAAGATGGCGGAGGAATTGAGACACCAGTAGGGGGCACCCACGCTTCACTTCATATAGCATCTTTCCTTTTTTTTTTGTTATTTATTTCACCTTATACAATTTGTTGTATTAGGAATTTGTTAGTTTTCACATATCCCTTGGGGACAGAGTGCAGGGTCAGCCATTATACAGCACCCCTGGAGCAATTGCAGGTTAAGGGTCTTGCTCAAGGGCCCAGCAGAGTAGGATCTCTTTTGGCAGTAACAGAGATTTGAACCGGTAACCTTCAGGATACCAGTGCAGTTCCTTAGCCTTTGTGAACATCACTCCAAAGCACTTTACAAGTATACAGAGATGTATCAGCTGTTTCTATATTTTTTAAGGAATTCAGCATCACACCATGAGGCAATGGCGTGGATTGAAGCTACAACCTTCTGACTTATCAGCCATCTCCTTAATCACTAAGCCTGCATATGAAGCAGGGCTGAAGCCTTGACCTTCTCAGGCTTTCATCTTATTTTCTGTACATTTTAACCACTTCATTTATATTAATTTTTTGACAAAAATGGGACAGCATTAAATAAAGTGGGAATTCTGTTGCTAAGCATTTTGTGGCTGTTGCTGGAATGAACTGATTTTTTTATTAAAGTCACTGCATAAACCTGCATTGTGTTAATTTTGCATATGTCCTGATTTAAGGCTTAAATTCTCCCAATCTGTCCATTTAAAAGACATCACAACCTAAATGAAACACTTGGTACAGACTTTCAGGACCATTGCAGATTTAGATGGATAAAAGATGAAGCTAAGCTGTTTTCTCTTCAGATAGCCAACCTTTGGATTTTGGCTTCACAAGGGGTGTATAGCCTGGTGGGTACTTGAAAATTCAAAGGACAAGAAGGTAAATTGGCAGACACATTTAACACTAGAATCCCTGAAGCCTACGAAAAAAGTTGTAATGCCGGGCCACCTTAAAGACAATTGGATGGCACGCTATATTTGGAAGGACATGGCCATCCTGTTTTTTATAGCCTTGAAGAAGCAGTACATTATTCCTATGATATGTCAGTCAGCCATAACAGTTTTGCAAACACTGCATTGCTCTGAGCCTGCCTCCTTCAGAGTTAATTATATCAACGTGTGAAATAATAACAGATGATATCAAAGCAACAAAACTATCACAATAGGGGCTATCTTGGATATTTCATACCATATGAGACATATTGTATCAGATGGCTAAGTTAATGTCAAATTATTTTTCTCTCTACTCTGAGCCACAGACGGTCTTCGCCCAGACCTTTATCTCTACCTCTTCATCTCCGAGTTAAAATGTTATATGCCTTTATAACATAATTACAGCTGCAAATCATGCATTCATTGCTCTAATCCTAACCCTTTTTTGAATATTTTCCTGTCAGTTGAGCCAAATAGAAATGGATTGGCAGCAAAATAAGCAGCGATGGCTATTTTTCTTTCTAAATGCAGCCCTAATATATACATGTAATTGCTCTTACTTTAATAGAATTTCATTGCGGCACAGTAAGATGCTGAGACTTATGATGGATGAGGGCTTTTTATAGACCATCTTTTGCCATCACCATTCTCTGACTTTAACACGACAAGCCCTGCTGAAGAGTGGAGCAATGAAAGACACCAATCCCCGTCAACTCAGAAATTTGCATTTTTGTTTGTCTAATTAGTCTCAAAAAGAGATTAATATTCAAATGTCCGTGAAAGCATAGTGCGTTTCATCATGACACTTAAAGTGCTAAAGTCTTAGAATTGTCTTGCTTCAGGGAAGAGAAGGTCATAACATTTAAACATACAACATATTATTTGTGTATACCACCTAGATGCAATTTTTATCCAGATGGAGTGCCTTCTCTATGGAGTTTGTATGTTCTTCTTATTTTTGTGTGGATGACATACTTTAAAGACATGGTGTTGAGACCATTAGTGACTCTAAATCATTTAAGTGCATGTACTGTATGTGTGTGTGTGTTTGTGTGTAACACTAAGTCTGAGTTCACTATGCCAAAGACAAATATTCCATTCATTCATCCTACCTTGTGCTCATTGCCAGTGACTGAGGTGTTTCATACATTTGACCAGCTTGACCCTGAATCCTAAACACGTGTTTCAAGGCAATTGAAAGACAGAGCTCACAAAGGATAGTAAAAGTATGTTTTTTGCTAAAAAAGGGAGATCCCAGGTAGCTAAAAATTGTTCTTTTTACAAACGTTCTTTGCTCTGATCATATCTAATCGACGTATGCTATATAAAACTTGCCCATCTCTCAACCTCAGTATGAACTCAGTGTTATAACATAACATAGTACAGTATGCCTCTTAATCCAGTTTAGGGTTACGGTTAGGGTTGTGGGGCTGGAGTCCATCCTAGCAGCATTTAGCATAAGGCAGTAACTAAGCCAACTCAAGCACACACACACACACACACTCACACTGGGACAGCTTAAAATTGGCAAATAGCCTATAGGCATTTTTTATTTCTGCAGTCATTGCATTAATGAGGTTAACAAAACAACAAAATAACAGCACCTATGCAGCCCGTCCAGGTCTACCTCAAAAAGTTTGGGATACTTCTGTAACTAAGGGGTCAGCTAGTCTGCTTCCCCTTGAGAGTTCTGTTTTATCACCTTCAAGACGATTCTTTCTCTCTTCTTACTTTCTCTGGCCTGCTGTGCTTGGCCACCCTCCCTCCCTAACAAAGACTTGATGTCTTCATCTTATTCATTTTCAGTCCAGCTAGCTCTGGCAAGCAGGGTCAGTGTGGAGGTGACCATTTTAAATCTGCCTTGGAGTATACTTGCTTCTTGGGAATCACTCCAGGCCGCCCAACAGGTCTCAATGCTTTATGCTGGCCCTTGTTACCATCCTTGTGAATGGCTGGACACAAAGAAATATTCTTGGACTTATGTACTGTGGCCAGTAGAACAAAGGTTTCTCTTTGGAAACTCTCCATCCAACTTGGACCTCTTTGGAGGCCAATGTGCCTATCACTAAGAACTGATCAGGAAGCTCTGGAATCCGATGGCAGGAGCCCTTTTAGGCCAGTTACTGAGAATCTCCTTGCCTTCCTAATTTAATCTGTTTTACTGGATGGGATTTCTTCTTCTAGCATAAAACTTGGGCCCTGTCCACACGTCTAAGGCAGGTCATTCTTTGAGAGCAAAGTCACATACAATTAAAGGTTTTTACTGCTCCCTCATCTGTGCTAGCACTTAAAATCTAAAAGTTAAATGTGAGATTTACTGTTTACTGTAGGAATCACAACGAATATTGAAAGCTGGAAAGATTGTTCTCCCCTGTGTCTGATCTAATAAATTAACAAACTAAGTGTGAACAAGAAGCTGAAAATTGGAGTCCTGTTAACATGTTTTCTATTGATGAACTACATTTGCTTTTTTGTGTTACAGTACAGTGCAGCTGAGTACTGCATAAAAAGCATATTGAACCTTACAAATTAAATTGTTCTGCCAACCCTAAAGAAGTCTGCCTTATGTTATTTGTTTTATGTATTTTGTACTGCCAAAAGAAACATGAGGTTTGATGCAGAATGTTGAGTTCAAGTTTAAGCTTGTTTGAATTAACATCCGGGAATAATTTGCTTTAAAACTTAGTTTGGCCTTTTCCCTTTGTCTTGTTTTTGCTTTGGTAGTTGCAGCACCATTCTTTGATAATATCATCAAGCTCATCACAAAGCAAATATAGCCTAAGACGGTTGATGAACACTGGAAAAATCTAAATCTGTTTTCAAAATGTCCCTAGCCAAGTAACTGAGCTTCCCACCATCTAAATCTCCAGAGATATGCTGCTGGTTATGGGCTTCTTTCCATACTTCAGTACTCAACTATCTCAAAAGTCCGAGAGGAAATTCAGCACTGCATCAGCAGTACCAGCAGCTCTTTCAAGAAACTCCATGGCTGGGTTTTTGAGACCTTCAACTTCAAAAAGAAACCATGACAATGGTATACAAGTACATTTGCAGCACTATTCTTCTTTTTTAGTAGAACGATGTGGGTTACCTATAGTTGTCCCCTGAAATTCCTTGAGAGATTCCATTAGTGCTGCCTTTGAAACTTCTGGAATGTATCTTATCAACTGACACATCAGAACCAGCTCCATTGGATAGTGCTGCTACTACTATTGCTATCACTACTGCTGTTACTACTACCACTACTCCTTAGCAGCACCAGAATGACGCATTACCGTTTCCCCAACCAAGGTACTCCACTCCCAGCTCAGCTATGGTCAGAGAAGAACATAACCTCAAGGTGTACCATAAATATGACCAGGTCAGAACTGATAGCTGGGAAATCCTAGCCAGAGAACTTTCCCAAAGATGTTGCATAATTTATAAAGCAATAGTTTGTAATTGACTTCAATCAGACAATAGATATCCATGGTTGGAGTTTGAGGAAGCAGATCCCACGTTTGCATAGTTTATTTCTAAATGGAACATCTATGCCACTGTCCTAAGATCTGTGACACAAGTTATGGATTCCTCAGCCTTCTAAACTTGATGGGGGGGTCATTCTTTTTCAAGTGACCATTGATGACAATGATGCTTTGCTACAAGTATAGGATGGAGACTTATGAAGGATTCTTTAGAGTCTCTAAGGAATTTGGTTTCTTCTTTTAGTTGAAGATTTGCGTTTTTGGCTTTTGAACTTTGGCATTTTTTGACTATGATTGCTGTACTCCTTCAGTTCAGTTTCAGTGACCTAGTTTCACTTAACACAACTGAGTTTGTATAACAGTGAGACTGCCTAACCTATTTTACTCAAGAGAAAAAAAAGTGATAAAGCAATTGAAAAGCAAAATTCATATTTATCTATTTCAAGACAATATTATAATTACAACTAAGCCAAGTCTGGAATGGTACAAGCTTCTATTGGTAAATACTCCTAAAATCCAAATTGATTAAATTATTAAAATGATTCTCTAAATAAGTCATAGGGTGAGGAAGGGGTGACAGAATGCATTTATTAGGAGTTATCATTGCATACAGCATAATAAGTTTAAGGCTATTCTGAGAGTTGTGGGTATTTAGTAATGATCAGGTGAAAACCTATAACAAAACAGATTTAAGGAAATTGTACATAAACATGGAGTTGAGATACTTGTGAAATCACTTAGGTATATAAAAATAAGGGAGTGTAAGAGAAGGAAGCTGGAAAATGTGAAAATAAATGAAGGAAAGAAGCAGCAATCCTTTATTATCAGACCTACTGCATTGGGTGCAAAACAGGAATGAACCGTGGGCAAGGTGCCAGTTCATCACTCAGCAACACCCACACTCACTTATACAGGGGCTGCTTGAGAGTTGACACTTCATGTAATTTGTATGTACTTAGGATGTGGATGGGAAATAAAAGCATCTTGAAAAACTCCATTCAGACAAAAGGAGAAAATGCAGACTCCAGACAGACAGTGCCCAGACCAGGACCCAAGCCTAGGACTCTAGAACTATGAAGCAGCAATGTTAACCACTGTGCCACCAAGTGAGCAATCACTTTAAACTTATCCTCAGCAGAATGACATACTGGAGCCTGTGATGATGAAAAGGCATGATTTTATTAGTTGTGAGCAGCAAAGTACTGCATATGATAGTACCTCTTTGTTAACAGCATAGTCTTGAAACCACAAACATTGTGGACAAGGAAGCAAACTGTAGTCAGTGGTGTCATCAATTACTGCAGACCTGGTCATCCATCATAGGCAAAATAACAACAGGAACATCTGAGCAACTTCTGAAGTATGTGGAGAGCCTTCTAGATCAATGATTTAGAGTTTATGCATGCTCCTTCTAGGTCTTCCCTTTCCTAAATCATCTATAAGAAGAGAGGATCATCTTTAAATTCGAGGGTATGAGTACACTCTATAGCAGACGTGCAGTCCTTCCATCTCTCATTCCTGACTTGCCTCTGGTGTTGCCAGTGGATAATCCAGCTCCCTGAAATGCCGCAATGGGAAAAGTACCACAGCCCAAGATTGATGTATATAAGACTGCTGTATCTCAACCAAGTGGAGTAACCTCAATTTGATCTATTCATTGGCATCTGCCACAAAGAGAGATCTCAAGACTCCTGCTGTGAAGGAAAAACATCTGGAGGTAAGAGCAGCCACAAAAACCTTATATAAGTGCCAATCTTATGTCTTTGACTCTAGGTTACAGATTGCTATAAAATACAAGAATGAAAGAGAAATGTATATGTTTTTAAAAGGAAAATCATCCATTCATCTGCAGCTCAGACATCTGTAATCTCTCCTTGTGAAGTGAATGTTCTGGAGATAAAAGAAGAGTCCCAACTTTTACAGGAATATTGTTATCAATATTTCCTAATATTAAAGCAATGTTGTGTGAAAGTAAGGTTTGAGATTATGATATGAAGGAATAATTGTCTGATGGTTAGAATATTTTAATAAAAAATGCCTAATAAATTACAAATTACAAATTCCCGGCCGTGGAACACTGGACTAGCTTTACACCCCGGCCAGGATGCTGGAGGGGGCATGGGAGTTTGCCCAACCAGTCCACATGTGTTTTGTGGATTTGGAGAAGGCATTCAACCGTGTCCCTCGAAGCATCCTGTGGGGTGTGCTCCAAGAGTACGGGGTACAAGGCTTGTTGTTATGAGCCATTCAGTCCCTGTACAGGAGGAGCAGGAGCTTGGTCCGCATTGCTGGTAATGTCGGACTTATTTCCTGTTGAGGTTGGACTGCCCTTTGTCACCGATTCTGTTCATAAGTTATATGGACATAATATCTAGGTGCAACCAAGGAGCGGAGGGGGTCTGGTTCGGTGATCTCAGAACCTTGTCTCTGCTATTTGCGGATGACATGGTTTTGTTGGCTTCATCGGACAGTGACCTTCAGCTCTCACTGGAGTGGTTCACAGCCAAGTGTGAAGCGGCTGGAATGAGAGTCAGCACCTCTATATCCGAGGCCATGGGTCTCAGCCGGAAAAGGGTGGAATGCTCTCTCCGGGTTGGGAACACATTACTGCCTCAAGTGGAGGAGTTCAAGTATCTCGGGGTCTTGTTCACGAGTGAGGGAAGAATGGAGCGGGAGGTTGACAGACGGATTGGTGCAGCATCCGCAGTAATTCAGGCTCTGCAACGCTCCGTCGTGGTGAAGAGAGAGCTGAGCCAAAAGGTGAGGCTGTTGATTTACCAGTCGATCTACGTTCCTACTCTCACCTATGGCCACGAGCTTTAGGTAGTGACCAAAAGAGCAAGATCGCGGATACAAGTGGCCAAAATGAGTTTTCTCCGCAGGGTGGCTGGACTTTCCCTTAGAGATAGGGTGAGGAGTTCAGTTATCTGGCAGAGACTCGGAGTAGAGTCGCTGCTCCTCCGCATTGAGAGGAGTCAGTTGAGGTAGTTCGGGCAGCTGGTTAGGATGCCCCCTGAATGCCTCCCAGGGGGGGTGTTCTGGGCATGCCCCACTGGGAGAAGGCCATGGGGCAGACTCAGGACGTGCTGGAGGGATTATATCTCCCGGCTGGCCTGGGAACACCTCGGGTTCTTTCCAGAGGAACTAGAGGAGGTGGCCGGGGAGAGGGAGGTCTGGGCTTCCCTGCTTAGGCTGCTGCCCCCACGACCCGACCTCGGATAAGTGGTGGATAATGGATGGATGGATGGTCTAATAAATTAAGTCATAAAAGTAATGTCTGGTGATAGAAGACTGGCTGTAAGACATTTTTAGAAGCCAAAAAGTAAGAGTATGTTCGAAACTGGGCTTCCATACAGCTGTGGCTGCTGAATTCTATAAATAGTAAACATCTCAGCTTGTGAATAAAAATGCTGGGCAGACTCTAAAGTTAGAATATAAGACCGGATGACTTTGAAAGTACAGAAATACATTTGGAAAAGCTTGAGCAAACAGGATCTTCTATGAGGAGATCTGTTAAAATAATGTAAGTTGTGCATGTGAAAAAAACACATCATCAGTGCAAAGCAACTGTAATTGGATGGGCTCACTTTGGCATTGTGATGCTAAAGAATTGGTGCAAATTTCAGCCTAGGGCACACATAAACAGATAGAAAACAAGAATTGTGTGTTGCAAACTCTGAACAGCGCAATCAGTCATTAAGCATCTGCAAATGCCATGCTATTTGGCCAGTTAAAGAGTAACGATGACCGGTTGTGATTCCATCATTCGTAAAAAAGCCACAACTTGGTACGACTAAAGTTTTTTAAATGTGCTATATAAATAAAATGACTGGAAACCAGCCACAGCAGATTCACAAGACAGTGTGTTTCTTCATGCCGCTTCCAAGCCTGGATAAATGGAGAGGGTTACATTAGGAAGGGCATAAGTTATAATATTTTGCCAGATCAATATGTGGACAACTATAAAGATTCCCGTAATGGATTGGTTGAGGCCCAGGTTAACAACAGCTGCCACCACTACTGTTAGCCAACAGGGTACTGGGGGATATTGCGCTACTGTTGGTGGAATTATTTCAGGGTTCGGCTCCGAGCCCTTTCTTATTTGCAATAGTGATGGACAGGCTGACAGATGAGATTGTGATCTGTAGCGAGAGTAGGGAGCAGGTTGAGGAGACCCTGGAGAGGTGGAGATATGCTCCAGAAAAGAGAGGAATGAAGGTCAGTAGGAACAAGACAGAATACATGTGTGTAAATGAGAGGGAGGTCAGTGGAATGGTGAGGATGCAGGGAGTAGAGTTGGCGAAGGTGGATGAGTTTAAATACTTGGGATCAACAATACAGAGTAATCGGGATTGTGGAAGAGAGGTGAAAAAGAGAGTGCAGGCAGGGTGGAGTACGTGGAGAAGAGTGTCAGGAGTACTTTGTGACAGACGGGTATCAGCAAGAGTGAAAGGGAAGGTCTACAGGACGGTAGTGAGACCAGCTATGTTATATGGGTTGGAGACAGTGGCACTGATCAGAAAGCAGGAGACAGAGTTGGAGGTGGCAGAGTTAAAGATGCTAAGATTTGCACTGGGGGTGATGAGGATGGATAGGATTAGAAATTAGTACATTAGAAGGGTCAGCTCAGGTTGGATGGTTTGTACAAACGTATAAGAGGCGAGATTGCATTGGTTTGGATATATGCAGAGAAGAGATGCTGGGTATATTGGAAAAAGGATTTTAAAGATAGAGCTGCCAGGCAAGAGGAAAAGATGAAGGCCTAAGAGAAGGTTTATGGATGTTGTGAGAGAGGACATGCAGGTGATAGGTGTAACAGAGCAAGATGAAGAGGACAGGAAGATATGGAAGAAGATGATCCTCTGTGGCGACCCCTAACTGGAGCAGCCGAAGGAAGAAGAAGAAGCAAAAAAATGACTGGAATTGACAGTCAAACAATGGAAAACTGAACCATCACTTCCCAGTAACTACGACTAGTTTCTAAACTTTCATTTCTTTCAAAGGTTTTGGAAAAAAGTTGTTTTTTTCTCAACTGTTAGGTTATCTCCAGAAGAACAGTATAACTGATATATTTCAGTCTGGTTTTAGACACCAGCATAGTACTGAAATAGCACTCCTTAAGGATACAAATGATTTGATGTTCACAATTGACAGTGGATGTTTTAATTTAAACACAGTTTTAATCTAACTTAACTTTCATGCTGCTTCTGATGCAGTGAGTCACAATATTCTTTTGGATCAACTTAGCAAAACTATAGGTATCCAGGGAGCAGCATTAGATTGGTGTGGACCTATCTGAAAGGATGATCTTTTCCAGTTGGTATAGACCAGCACACCTCTCCATCTGTACTTCTTAGCTACAGGGTACCACAAGGATCCATTATAGGCCCACTCCTTCATTCCCTTTACATGATTCCACTTGGTCCAATCTTTAATCATTAGAATATTCAGTTTCATTCATGAAACCTTGTGATCAGTGTTCTCTGACAACTCTTTCTATTTGTCTTCAGGATATTAAAAAACTTGATGAAATTTAACTTTGTCCAGCTTAATGAGATCAAAATTAAAATATTTTTTTTTTACTGCCCCTTCCACCATTACAAACCTCAATGATCAGTTTAAGCCTCTCTCTGTATTTCTCAGCCCACATTGTTATATATTTTTATCTTCTGTATATGTTTAAATACAACCAATTCCACAGGGTGATGAACAACAACAAGGAACACATTATTTGACGAAACTGAACCAACCGCAAACGCTATTATCCTTCTCACACACGTGTCCTCTATCACTCATTCCATATACAACAACAACAACAACATTTATTTATATAGCACATTTTCATACAAAAAAATGTAGCTCAAAGTGCTTTACATAATGAAGAATAGAAAAATAAGAGACACATTAAGAAAATAAAATAAGTCAACATTAATTAACATAGAATAAGTGTAAGGTCCAATGGCCAGGGGGGACAGAAAAAACAAAAAAAAACTCCAGACGGCCGGAGAAAAAAAATAAAATCTGCAGGGATTCCAGGCCATGAGACCGCCCAGTCCCCTCTGGGCAATCTACCTAAATCTACCTAATATAGACTGTTTGCTCTAAACTCCATACCCCCTTATTTATATTACACATGCGCACACAACCATGCCCTTTACCATATAAGAAATAACAGGATACCTAATGACATTTACAAATGAAGATGTATACATAACACATATGTTAAAAATCTTGACGTTATCTTTAACAGTTCACTGAAGTTTGACAAAACAAGTAAGTGCAGTTGTGCCGTTTTTTCCAATTAAGGTCTATTGCCAGATTAAAACCATGTTTGTCACTTAGGGACCTAGAGACAGTCATGTATGCATTTGTCTCATCCTGACTGGATTATTGTAACTCTCTGTACCTGGATTACAAGCTTCCATACAATATCTAAGGCTTCTTCAAAATACTGTGGCAGAAAGAAAAGGGACCATATTTCTCCAATGTTGGCTACACTACACTGGCTACCGGTAAAATTTAGAATTCAGATTCAAGAGTTATTTGTATTGAAAGCCCTACACGGTCTGGTTCCACAATTCCTTTCCTAACTTCTTCAGCCTTACACTTCCCTAGTGTGTCTTAGATCATCAAACCAGTAGTTGCTGTTCATTCACTTCTGTCCAAAGGTGATTGCGTTTTTTCTGTTGCTGCACCCAGGCAGTGGTGTGCAATTGCCCAATATGTCAGATTGAATCTTGCTTGAAGAAGTATTTTTTGGCTTTTGATTATGCTTAATCCAATATCTTGGCCTGTATTGTTTTTACTATTTACTTTTTATTTATTCTTTCTTAATTGTTTCTTATTGAGTTATAGATTGACTTTATTGCCTTTTGCTGTAGTACATGTTTATACCACTCAAACATATTTACTTTTTGGCCTACTGTAGAGCACTTTGGTAGCACTAGCATTGTTTTTTTTAAATATGCCACATAAATAAAGTGACTTGATTTAGCTTGACTTGAAAAATGGCCCATCACTTGTCATGATCTGTCCCAGTGGAACAGTGATGGTGTGGTGCACACCAAAAAGAAGTATTGCAGGCCTGTCCAAACACTGAAGGATTGTGTTCTTTAAGTAAATGTGCATTTTTCTAGTACGGTTTGGGGGCGCTTATCTCCTTAAAAAGAAAGGTCAATACTAATCACTTTCTAATGAGTCGGAGTGATAGATTTCATCCTGTCCCTTGTTGCAGCATTTCCTTCCTGATGAGAGGAGTGCCTTCAAGAACAGCCCTGCAAGATAAGCATGAAAATAAAAGTTCCCATACGGCAAGGCCTTTCCAGTCACCAAAATGAGGAAGCTGCTCTTTTAAACCACTATATATTTGTGTGTCAATTTTTTTACCCAGTATATGTACATTTAATTAAAGCACATTGTTGCTATTCAGTAATTAGATATTGAGTAATCTGTGACTCCTTTTTCATGAGCACTGTAAGATTTGCACAACCCGTTATTTTGCTGCATTAATGGAAGAAGTGGGCACACACCTGGTGGCACACTATTCCCTTCAGTGCTTCTTAGAATAGCAAAGAAGAACCTGCAGAAGTAAGCATAGATGCAGCAAGAGCGAGTTAAAAAAAGAATCAGTGCAATGGTGTGCTCCTCTCATGCATCAGAGAGGTGTCTGGGGAAAGTGCAAGCGGACTAGCATTAGTATTGGGCTATCGTGCTGTACTGCAGTAGGCATTCATTAATGCTGGCAAGTAAAGCCTTGAAATAAATTCACGTCAGATCAAACAAATAGATAAACCAATGGAGAAGAAGAACTGCTTTCTAGTAGATGGATTCTGTTAAAATATGTCAGTTAGTCAGTGATCTGATAGTGGCTTACATACCCCTCTTGAATTTTATGGATAAAGCACAACAAAATGTACCCTAAACCTTATGTGTGTCTGCTCAGGTTGATGGAAGGATGTTTAGGTGCCTACATTTGGTCCTTTATTATGTCTTTCCCATGTAACCATGCAGGGAGGTAGTGTCTGGATTATCTGCAACTTTATCTACTACTTTGGAAGTAGTTTCTTTTGGATAACCCCTTCAGGTTTTGTTAATTTCAAAATTAATTTATTGTTTTGTTTTGTTTTTTTTTTAATCCCTTTTTTTTTTGATTTAAAAAAGAAGATGTATCGTATGGTAATGAATCAAACATCATCATGTTTAGGAATATGTATGAAGCTGCAGGAATTCCCCACTGAAAGACTCTTTCAATTGAAAAGAATGAGTGGAAATGATTTTGTGTTGGACGTCTACATTGAATTCAGTTCTTCTTGTCCATTGCCTAATGTAAACATTGTCTTGATTGAGTGTCCCTCGTCTCTCTTACTGTTACATTGTCAGCGTTTGTATCCTGTGACTTGTAAGAAATCAGTCAGGGCCCCCACAGCTCTCCATTTTACATCCTCAAAATGAGAAGACGTCCCAAACCTGGGGCCTCTGAGCCAGTAATCTGAAGCTTATCAAAATGAGCAAAAGGGAAAAGCATCCCCTGTCCAAGTGAGCAAGTGCTCTTTTGACTTTGACTGTAACTTATCTCCACTGCTACATTTTTGGTGGCCTGTGTGATTTGTTAATAGTGACAGTTCTTTCCTCGCTTTAAAATAAAATAAATAAATCTACCAGTGACACATTGGTGTTCACGTGAAGCTTTTCTTGGACAAACAGAGGCGACAAGCTATTGTTTTTGTGTGTATGTGTGCAGCTTAGAGAAAGATGGACAAGATTAAAAATATAATTCGGCTTTGGGTGTAGTTTGGTTATTGTCACAACTGTTTCAGCAGCCATGGGTGTGGAAAATAAACAGATAAAAAATATCCAGTCAGTGGCAGACGTGGTCAGAACCACCCCAGTAAAGGAATTGGTGACCAAAATGACTTGCTCAAAGTAACACATGTGAAAAGACCATTCAGGTAACAGCAGAGTGCAACAATGGTGCTAAGAGAGTCCCATCATACTGAGTACCTCGTGGGCAGCTGACACTCTAACACTCTACAGTTGCATCAATGAAAATCACATTGTGGCCACAGGGAACCAAGCAACAGACTGTAGTGCACTGTGAATTAGCGAGTGAGATGTTGTGTCACTCTTAACAAAGTCCAGCTTCCTGAATCTTTAATGACTAGCTGAGGCATTCCTTAGATTTCATGTTCAAATATGGATGACCTAAATTGGTGCCAGTTTTACTCTTCTTTCTGTAAAAATGCATGCTCTCTAACTTGACCTGACCTTACCTTTGGCAGACAGATATTGAGAATTACAGGATCCGCTGCATTATGTGCGCCGATTGACTTAGTTTATACAAATGCTTGCTTTGTAAGATTCTATATGATAGCTTGCCTTATTAAAAGGACTGAATGATAAATGAATAACTGACTGAGTTAAAGCCAAAACATTTAAGGCCAAACATTTTCTACACTGGTTTCTCAAGGCTAGTGTTCTGGGAAGCCAGCATTCACTGTGTTCAAGTAGGCAATTGGCTTTAACCGACATTAACCCACACTCTTACTCAAATCACAGAAATTTATAGGTCACTAATAAATACATCAGGACTGTGAGTGGAAACCACTGTGAAAATCTGGAGAACATTCAAACTCTTAACAGAAGGAACTTAGGCACGGAATCAAAGTACACTAAGGTACCAGCAATACTGACCACATCATCATGCATACCAAGTGAGTTATATTTGGAACTACATAAAATATTAATGGATTAAAATAAAACACTTTTCATACAACCTGCAATGGACTGGCACCCTATCTGGGGTTTGTTTCTGCATTATACTCTATGCTAGTTGGGATAGACAACAGCCCCCCACCACCCTGGCCGGGATTAAGTAAGTTAGAGACCAACATGACTTTTCATACAAATAATGTCACATTTTGCCCCACTTCCCTGTGAGGAATGTGAGGAATAAACTGTAGGGTAAAGGATGGGGAGCTCCAGATATCTCTCTTTTTTCAGGGAAGGACTGGAAAATGAACACACTTAGGAAGGGAAATGGAAGTCGAAGGGAGTCTTCATGGCCTAGAGTTATCAGTTATAGATATCTGGGATCCATGCTTGCTGGCCAGAAGACCAAGTAACAATTCAATTCCTACTTCAATAAAGGAAGAAACTCTGTCTACTTGTGGCCAAAGTAATTACAGAAGGATCCTGTCCTGTAAACTTTGGAATTGGCGACTGCAAAGGCTAGGCAAAGAGTGAAACACCTAATATAATAATAGGATATAATAAAATCTGAGCAAAGTGAATTACAGTAGGACTGTACTTTAGCTTTATTTTTTCCTTCTATTATATTGTTATTCATTAATAATAAATGAATTATGTACTGGTTGCTTGAGTGCCCCCCAGTGTTCTCAAAATATCAATATATTTATTTATTTTTTTTATATTCCCTTATATATTTCTATTAAAAGTGTCATACTTAATTGCTTTCCAAACATGTAAGCATGACAGAAGAAATGTCCAACAAGTTGTCAAGTACACAGCTGGAGTTCAAAAAGTAATAAAGCAATTACTGCAGAGTGCAAGGAATATAAAAATAAAAAGATGGACTTTCGCATTATATCTTTCAGTTGATGCTGAAAAAGGATAGATAGATAGATAGATAGATAGATAGATAGATAGATAGGACTGAACTCACTGTATGAACAATGCATCACATTGTATATATTGAGTATATTCACACACGCACACACACACGAACACACCCTCACACACACACATACTGCCACTCACATAGGGATTATTTAAAGCTACCAGTTCTAACATGAATGCACATCTTTGGGATATTGAAGAAAGCTATTGTAAATGGAATAAATCCTTGTGGACATGGGAAAACATTAATATTCAAACCTGGAATCAAAATTTGTTTTTAAGAATTGTAACATAATAATGTTAGTCAATGTGCCACCATGACATTGAACATTTTAAAAAGTTAAGTACTAGATAAAAGTCTCTGGAACTCACCTAATATTAAGAAGGGCATGCCCAGGTTATTTATAGATTGAGAAGGATTTGATTTCATTCTCACTCTCTCTCTCCCTGTCTATTTTTCGGCTAGGGTGATGACCTTAAATGTCAGGTGCAATGAAAATGCCACAATACAGTCTACCTGAAGTCCTGAACTGCAAGTGTAGCCAGCAGCAGAACCTCCTATCTTCCAAGAATTTCTGTGAATATCGCAGCTTTTCAATTAGTGGAGTATAATGAAGTAGTGAAGGACACTGACAATACACAAATTTGCGATGCCAAGTATCTCAAGACTGGACTGAAATATTGCTAGCAGTTACCTGTGCTCCAAGTGCACTTCAGGTAATGAAGCTCTAATCAATGCCTTATAAAGCACCTTCAAGCTCATATTTCCATTGCTGATATAATCAAATCAAAATTGATCCTGATCCTGAAAAATTGCAATGCTACTTCAGTGTTACTGATTCAGTTGGCAAAAAAACACTCTGAAATTTCAAAAAATATGTTTGATTGGAAGTGTAAATGCTATCTTTCCTGCACATTTTCATTATTCATATTAGCCTCCTACATGGAAATGTGTTTTTTCTCTTACTTAGTCTACTTGAGACGTGCCTAAACAGCAACTTTATTATCCTTATAATAGCACCAGATGACTGATAGATTGGGAGAATGACTTACTCTATTTACAGCTCAGACTATTTCACAATACATACTGTATTTCATGGCCATCATATTATCACCATACTGCCTTGGAGTCAGTCATTGCTTATCAAGTTCCATTTCAAATTGATTGACCATGTGTTCAGCATCCAATGAGATTCCTACTTGCATGACACTCATGAACTAGTGACAATAGTGAATGCCAACAGCAGATAATAGCATACATTAAATACAATGTCAGATGGTATATAAGAATCATACATCATGCACACTCATACAGAGCTAAGTATAACCAGCTGGTGACTAACCTTATGACCTGATGGTTACAACCACCCCTGAATCTAGTAGTGTGGGCACTAATGGTACTCTATCTTGTGCCACAACAGAGGTGAGACAAAAACGACTGTGCAGTAAGGTGGAGATCTTTAATAATAGTTTGCCTTTCTCCAGCAGCATGTGCCTGGACAGAAGACAGCTGTGTGCCAATAATGTTGTGGGCCGACTCCACCATCTCTAGTGCATCATGGATCTGAGCTAAGGTTGTTATGCAGTCAGTAATGAATGGTGAGCACAGATGGAGACATCCAAGCTTTCTTCAGATGTCTGAGGAAACTAAAGTTTTGGTCAGCCTTCTTAACAACACTCAAAATATGTTGCACCCACTTTATTAATCGATTCTTGTAATGATTTCAAGTCTAAGAACATCTTGTCTCCATGGTGTATTATGCAATGGAGATAGTAAGTCATGGTATTTCAACTAATCTGTAAGTTGTGGGTAAAAAGACCATTAAAAAAAAACTTGATGTGTGCATAAGATTTTAAGTGATAAGTACGGGATTTTTTTTATCCCACAATCTACAAGACTAAATTATCTGCAAACATTCCCAGTATTTCTTACTGAACCATAAATCTTTTGAATTATGTAAAGTATTCCCTCGCCAGCGTACCAATTTCTACACATTATCTTCATTTATGCCTATTCAAAAATGCATAAAATACCCATGTAAATCATAAAGACTAACCAGTGCACAGAGTAAGTCCACAGCTTCCAGTATGAGCTCCTGATGGCCAATTCGAGTCACTCCTAGTTCCTCCAGTTCCTGGTGAGTAATGTGCAGGAGCTGCTCTCCGTTGATCTTCTCCCGCTCAAAATTCTTGATATACTGTTGCAGACAGTCATCAAGCCCTTCAGGAGAGAAAGAAGACTTTTTAATCTTTTTGTATCTATCTTTTCAACTCAACACAATGTAAGACATGAAACTTGTCATAACTACAATGAGCTGTGTATGTCATTGTGTAGTTAGGATATAGCGTGTTGGATAATGGATGGATGGATGGATGCCTTTACAAGGTGTGTACGCTAGATGAGGTACCACAGTATCTGGTTATCAGTTCCTCACATAGATTTCTCTTATAAAAAGACAAATCTTAATATTCATATCACCAGAGCTAAGAAACAATCTGCTGGATGTCACAGTGAAATATTTTTTATACATCAGCATTTTGAAAACACACATTTACTGGAAGTCGTGGTCATGTTTGATTAACTGTTCCAGTAGATATCAGCGGGGCTCTCTACCTAATTATTCAGGATTACTCTCTACTACACGTTCACATCCCTTTTTTGTCTGATTTCACTTGATTAATTAATTACACCGATTAAATAGGCCAATCACCCAGTCATGTATTATTCAAGCTTATAGAGAATTGAGTATGTTGAAGAAGCACTTTGCAAAAGCATCTGGAAAAATAATATAAGTAGAGAGGTGTAACGTACAGAATATGTTAATGCATTTCAATGCATGTGGAGTCAGTACTAATAAAACCATATTTAACTTCTAATACGTGTAATGGAATTAATCATTATATTATTTATTTCTCATTATAAGTGTAACCAATGTTAAACAGATTGATATCTATTGATAAATTATGTGTTTAGATATAGAGTTTGCTTTACATATACATATGTATACTATAATAGCATATGATCATTTATTTATTTATTGACTCCGTTTCTCCATATTAACTGGCAGCAATAAGTGCAAGGCAGGATTTAACCCTCAGTGGGGTGGCAGTCCATTACACAGCACAAACACACACACCCTCATTAGGCCAGTGGGAATGCACATTAGGCGGATTATCAATGCAAAGCGATAAGCAACAATTTGGAGACTGCTGAACAGGCCCCTTATATGCTAGACTTTTTGATAGTTCACATTAACTATCCATTTCACCCTTTTCAAAACTGTTTAATCCAGTTCAGAAAAGTTCACAGTTCCATGGATTTAAAAACACATTTGTGTGTCAAATGTACAGCTCATTTGTGCTGGGAAGCCTGGCCTCCCGCTGACTAGAATTTCATCATTTGTGCTGACCTTGAGGCTGCACGCCTCTGTGTTCTCTGTTACCAACTAGTGCATCATAACGGGATTATTTACCAGTGAATAATCAGCCATGGAACAAAGCATCCATTAACTCATTTCACAGCAGAAATGATTTGTGTTATTTTTGTTAACATTTTATTACTGACCCTATAATTGCAAGCTAAAAGTAATAACAGAAGCACAGACACATCCCCACAAAACAGCTAAACATGACGTCCTCGCAGTTTCAATAAAGAAATGCTCACGTCCAAAATTTTAGCAGATGTTGAAGTGTCTGGCAAGTATATTACATTTTATGGCAATGTAATATTCACAAATAATATCTTTTATTTGATTTAATTGGGAACTGCATGTGAACTTTCAACAGTCATTGTTTGGTGTGGATGGGGATGCATCTTCAAATGTCATTGCCTTCCATTAGAAAAGTAGCCTAACACTTCACTTCCTGGTACTCCAGTCTTGTCTCAAAAATCTGCTTGGTAGGTTCATTGGCGACTCCAAATACAGTAGGTGCTTGTGTGAGTGTGCTGTCTTCTTCCATACCAGGCGTGGGCAAAATCATTCCTGGAGGGCCGCAGTGGCTGCAGGTTTTTGTTCCAACCCAGTTGCTTAATAAGAAGCACTTACTGCTCTAGTAACACTTCTGCTTCATTTTAGATGTCTCGGTCGTTAAGATTTTGAGCCATTATTGCTTATTGTAGTCTTAAACAGGTGTTTTCTTGGTTTTTAATGGCTCCTTATTAGCAATAAGATGCAAATTGCAAAAGAAACCAGCATTTCTCCTTTTAGCTTATTACCATGTACTCCTGTGTGTATTTATCATGCCCTATTTGGTTTAATTAAATATTTGGAAGGAAAGTGAAGAGAAAAAAGTGAAAGACTGTGTCCATTTAAAAATTCTAATCATTTGGATGATTTCCTTAGAAAGGAAAAAAAGATCTAAGATATGACAATGGTTTGACATGGCAGAGTTAAAGCACTAACAAGCCATGAAATTTAATTATTGGCAAGGATTGCTTTCTAATTAAGCAACTGGGTTGAAGCAAAAACCTGCAGCCACGGCAGCCCTCCAGAAATGACTTTGCCCACCCCTGTTCTATATGGTTTTAGCTCCTATGACTCTCTATTGGAGTATGCAAGATCAGAAAAGAGATGAATGAATGAAATATATTAATTATCACAAAATTCAAATCTCACTTCACCTGCCGACATAATCTAACATTATTTGCTATTCCAAACAATATGAAAATTTTTAAGTCGTCAGTCGCTGCTGTGCATTTTTAGTGACAGTGCATTTCCAATAAAATTCATGCTTGCTATTAGAGAAAAAAATTCAAAGAAATAATAAATAAATGTATTGCCAAAAAGGGTTATAAAAATGTATACAGAAATATTTCATTCCTTTTTGGGAGATTGAAAAACAGTGCTCATTCTAAACACCAAATCCAGAGTGTCATTTCTATTGTGATTCACATTATTCCTGAAAGTAGAACCCTAGCACCATTTGCAGACCTAAAACTGGTGACACTGCCACCCCTCCTTACCCCCATGATCTAACAGCAGCTACATGGGGATGGTGATTATACAGAAATGGCCGAATCCCTGCCAGCTCGTGCCTCTTACTCCTTGTCACAGCTCTGTGATGGAGTCGTACAGCAAGCAGTCAATGCAAGGCACAGATGCGATCCATTCCAGTGATTCTACATGCTGCGTGAACCACCACAGGCAAATTTGTTTTTCCAGCAGTTTGACATACACAAGAATAGACATTTGTTTTTTTTAGTGAACAACTACAAAAAAACTAACAGTGCAGCCAACAGAGACAATTAGATTGTTTCATATGCAATAAATGTAAATACAAATCCACTAACAAATAAATAAACATGCCTCTGTGCTCGAAAAACACACACACACACACTGACAAAACTGCATTACGCTGAAGCATCTGAATGTCAATGACTAGGAATACGTCCCTGGCATGAAATGAGACTTACTGTAGTCAGTGTCCTCACATATGTATATACCTGTATGATTAACAATAATTTTACTTGTGAGTTTCATGTTACCTGCAAAGGCAAGGACAACCTAATACCCAATGACCTGCATCTGAGTGTCTTTATTAAATTTAGACTTAGATTAAAAGATTTGAAGAAAGTTGCTTCTTTCATTCGATTTTAATCAAATTAGGAGGACTAACCCTTCCTTTTTTAACATCCTGCATTATCACCCGAAATATGGCTCTGGCACTTCAAGTGTCCTGTAATGTCATTCCAGATCACACTGCACATCTGGATGGCAAAGCAAACAATGTAGGGAGTTAGTAAGAGAACAGGCATTTTAACCTCACCACCTCAGCCTCTGTGTTAAAATAAACTGTCCCTGTCATGCTTAGCAGTGGGACTATTTAGAAATGCAAGACAAACGTTCAACTCTCTCATCCTTGGGATTCACGTCTGCCAGGATGAGTCGGCCAAGTGAAACCCCCTTACTGGGGGTGTATAAAACTGGGAACGTGTCTGAAATGTTAAGTGGCTGAGCGCGCACTGTTGTATCAGTATCTGGACTTTTGCTTTGTCACAAACAAATTGCTGGGTAGGTGAGGGGAACGCTTGCTGGTGCAGCACGAACATTCTTCTAGTGGACGCTACATTTCGAAATAAGGTGAAGACTGCATTCTATTCAACAATCACAGAATAACACAGCACACTTCACCATCCTTGAGGTGCAAGGGAGACTACATCAATAGGATTTAAATCACTGTGGAAGCCTCACAAGCTGCCTTATATTAAATGTAGGAAGATACTAGATGTGCATGGACAACGGTTTACCTATGAAGAAAAAAAAAAAACCCAGAAGTTTAAAGAATCCATAAAGCTCTTGAATGTTCGCAAAGACATTTTAGGATTGGTAACATCCCTGACAGGGTTAAAAGAGCAAATGAGTCAAAGTGGACAACAGTTCAATTTAATTATCTCACGTCTCTATTTGCTGTCCATTCCTTCTTCCTCAGTACAGTTCACCACAAACATAAGATAATTTGTGTTTCCTATTACATAAAATGAACTTACTATTTTTTTTTAACTACTATTATTATTCAGTCTTTTTTATCATGGAGACAGAAGGAGGTAATATATTGCATGCTGGTCAGATATGCAAGTTAAGAATTTCACTGTACTCTGTACACATGACAAGACTACAATCACTACTACAGCTACTATTACTACTTGATTACTTCAACCAGAGAGGAAATCTGCCTGACAAGTACCAAAGAGAAAAACCAAAAAAACATTCTACTGTCATAATTTGATTTTATTCAAATTTTGTGTAGTCATTTCATGGCCTCAAAATTAAGCTGTCATTGGCGAGATTTTGAGGTAGAGGAATGTGGTAGTTTAATTTTACTCTTTCTCCTGCAACACCATATCGTATTTGTATAAATGCCACCATTGTTGTTGTACAGTTGCTGTGCTTAATGATCAAAAGTGTGTATCATATGATGTCATCACCATGATGGGGTAAAGGCTGGCATCACACATTTCTAAATCGCCTGAGTATTCAGACTACTTCAAAGAACTTGGTGTGCATCATATTTTGCGAGGATAAATCAAAAAGTAAAGGTAATTTGAAAATTACACAGTAACCACAATGGATAGAAGCTGATGCAATATAACATGTTCAAAATCATACAAGGCAGCACTCTGCTGTTAGCCTAAATGAAGCATTGGTCAAATGAACATGGACACTCTGCTTCTGCATTGCACCATTGCTAAACAACGTACCATAGTGAGATTTCTTTGGCCAGAAGGAGTGAAGCCTATTGAAATTCATAAAGGATGTTGGGTTCTGTAGATCAGTAAGCTGTTTGGGTATAAACTTTACAGTACCCCAAGTTATCATGCACTATGACATGTGCAGATCCATAGCTGACATCCAAATGTACAGCAGTAGTGGACAACATAATCTGTCCGTCATCTCTGATGACAAGGCATTTGCCATGTGGATATTGACTTGTGTACAAGAAGCTGATGGTCGACCAGACTGAGCTTTGTCAGTCACACTTGATCTTTCTGCTTTAAATCTCTCTACCCATTTGTAAAGTTTTCATGCTGTTTTCACTTCTGTTCTCAGCCAACATCCTTTGGTGAGTTTCAACAGGTTTCACTCCCCTTGCCCAAAACAAATCTCACTATGGCTCATTGTTCAATGATGGTTCAATCCCACAGAGGAGTGATCATGTTCATCAAGTAGACTAACAGCAGAGTGCTGTACTGTGCATGTTCAAACTACCTATAAGCCATCAGGAAAGTGTTCTATTGCATCAGCTTTTATCCGTTGTGGTTGCTGTGTAATTTTCAAATTGACTTTACTCTTTGATTTACCCTCAAACGTATTAGATCTCTTGGTTTTGACTTGTTTTGATTTTGTGACATTGACTCTTGCCCCTTACATTAGTTAATAACAGTACTTGACTTTCTGTCTCCTAACCCTCTCGCAATGTCCTTCTTGACTCTGCTTCATGTTTTGGGCTCTGTTTAAAATATTAATTTTCTTACTCATTTGCTTCAGCCTTAGCTTGCTTTTCTGACTTAATCTCTTGAACCTTAATTAAAGCCATCTATAACTGTTTCTTCCTGTGCAGGCATTACATCTACAACAAGAAGAGAGCAAATCAAAGCCCTTCTTCTTTATCATAAAATAATCAGGCCAAAATTCATATGTTATGAGCAAGTTGGAAGCTCAAGAATTAATTATTTACACAATCAGCCAGGAAATGGAAATGTATATAACAAGGAGGATCTCTAGAATAGTCAAGGGGAAGAACAAAGCTTAAAACTGGGAAGCGAGATACTGAGTGACAAAACATAATCGGAAGGCAAGAAATGAAGTTAAAATTTAAAGCATATCCCAATAAAAATCCTTTCTTTAATTATTTAATCACCATATGAAGATTTCATATTTGTAAGTTTTTATTTGCACACCTGAACAACTGTTACACCTGGCCACCATCTTTTATAGGCACACATAATAATGTCATATAGAATCAAAACGCAAGGCACACATCTAGTAATGGCTGTGGCAGCGATAAATATAATGGCTTTTTTCATGTTTTAAAATAGCAGCAACAAAAAGATGAAAAAAAAAGAATGTAATATATGTAACAAAATAATCCAGCATTAAGCAAAATAGATTCTAAATGTGAAAAACAAGATTCATAGCAGCATGGGTTCAAAGAAATAATGAAGAGATATGCTTCTTGTTTAGCAGAAGGCCCACTGCAGTCACAAATGGTGCAGTCAGTAGGATGACAGAGGATTTATTAGAGGAACTAGGAAACATCATCAAGGTAAAGCTGTCAGGCACAAATTTCCAGACCTGCAAAAGAAGTGCAACATAAGAGTTATGGCTTTCGGGCTTCAGGTCAGAGAGGCTTCTATTAAAGAGTTTGCAGAAAGGAGCTGGAGCAAGCTAAATAAAGCAACATCTAGAAGGAAATACTGCTTTCCCTGTTAACTTAGAAACTTGGATTCATATTTTCCTTGATAGAAATATGAATTATGAATGATGGCACAACATCCCTTATAATTAAATTTCTGCGTTCACAGTCATAATGTAACTGCCATATTTTACTAAAAGTCTTCATAATTAGTTTATATTTATAATATAAAGATGCTCAGAATTTATGGTGATGATTATCCATCCATCCATTCATACATCCATATTCTACAATTGCTTATCCTTAGCAGGATTCCTGAGAAACTGTAGCCAATCTCAACAAGCATCTGGCACAATGCAGGAATAATCCCTGGATGGGGCAACATTCCGTAACTTGGTGAATTTACACATACACACTAGGGCTAATTTCACATTAATAATCTGCCTAACCTGAATGTCTTATGGAGGAAACCAGAGCACCCAGAGGAAACCCATGTGGAAATAGAGAGATCATGCAGGGAGCAAGCAAGACATAAACCCTGCTAACCTTGCTGAAAGGCTGTAGTGCTACCACTGCACCACTGTGCCACCCACTGATAAATAAAAAATATGAAAATATTGGTAAGGCAGAAAATACATTGCCTGGAAAAACAAAGCAATGCCCTTATAGTGCAGTTTAATGCATGTATGTTTTAAAATATTATTACAGTACAATCCCTCTTAACCGGCCACCTTGGGACTGGACCCGTGGCCAGTTGCCGTTTTGGCCGGTTAATTTGACGCATACCTATTTTCATGTAGAAAAATATTTCGAAGGTATGTACTGTACCTCTTTGACGTTCCTGAAGAAACCATATCCACAAGGCTTCATCCACGATTTCGCACACGGGTTTTTTTTCTCATACAATGACTGGACAGTGTGGCGTAGCGGGTCCACAGCTCAAGTCAAAAAGGCCACTTTTTAAGTAAATAATCACTGCACTCGTAGCTTAGCGAGGGGACCTGGTATGTGTGGCCGATTGTTCCCGGGGAATTCGTGATGCTGAAGAAAGCGGTCGCTCCAGCTAAGCGATCACGGAGCTGGAGTGACCGGTATTGAAGATGACTGGCCATCAAAAGGCAGCTGCAGTCGTGGAGGCTTTGGACTGGTTTAGCCCCAGCGTGAGCGCCCTGGCCATTGGGGAAAGAACCCAAGTCTTGGTCTGGATGGAGCCGGACCAGTGTGGAAGGCAGCTTCACCTGCAGGTAGGGTGACTCCCCTGTTGCGAAGCCCGATGGGAGAAGCAGGGGAGCCACCAGGTAGAAAGAAGAAGGCACCGTGCTTTGGATTTTAAGAGACCGCTTCCAGCCATTGTTTTAACCTCGTTTGTGTTGTTTTTAAAGGACTTGTTTTACTAATGGATTTTAACCTCTACTAATTCACTCGTTTTAATGGATTATTTATTTAAAGAAGACTTTTGATACACTGCACTTTATTTACTTTGAACACTGTTTTGTTGTTTGCTGGCTTTAAAATACCTCTCACCTTCCAGGAAAGAAGGAAGTGCATACATATAATATAAAGAAGAACTCAGGATTAAAAAAAATGTATATATTTTATTTTAACAGACCGGTTAATCCGTCGGCCGGTTAATGCAAGACCAGTTAAGAAGGATTGTACTGTATTAATATTATTTAGGAAGCCCCTTCCAGTTACACTCAGTGAAAAGGAGCCTTTGAATAGTGATGCAGGCGAAGGTGGGACAGTCATCATCCAAGTAACAGGAACTCTCCACAGTGCAACTGTTCTGTATACTCAACTGGGGTAGACCTGAAATCCTGCGGAGTCTCAGGCCAGGTCTGGACTGAACACACATATCTTCAATTTCCTAGCTTCTGGACTGTTAAGTGCACTGTGGTAGTCACACTACTTACAACTAAAAAGAATCAATGGATGTAAATTAGTGAGAGTAGAAATTCTGAAATTCTAAACTTTAAAGACATACAACTGCACCTGCAGTTAAGATTCCTGGAATGGAACATGAAACTGACTTATATTCTAAAACAGGAAGAGTACATGTATTTACATGCAAATTTGCATTCATTTTGAATAATTTAATATACTGTATGTATACTGAGACACCACCAGGGTGATACAGGGCAGACCTATGAAAATGTTCCATGATAGGAAGAGAGAGTAAGACACTGACAGCAGAAGAGGTCCTACATATGCCAGTCTAGGAGCACAGGGGCTACTAGGTGACAGTGGGCCTGGAAGAGCAAGTGTCAGGGGCACGTCATTCAACGCTTTTCCAGAATGTTAGGGAGCGGGTGACTCGGTTACTAGCTGAAATGTTTGGCCCTCCTCTTACAGAGAAGGAGTAAGGCCAGGGAGGAGTTTTCAGAGGTGGAAACACCTTTTAGCCACTAGAGGCCACACAGTCCTGGAAGGGAGTATATGGATTCATGTTGTCTCACTCAAACAGCAAGCAGCTGGGGAGCTGCCTTGGAAACTACCCCCTGACTGTGTGATCATGGTGGTGTTCTTGCCCCTGGCAACCTCTTGCCAGATGGGTACTCCTTCACTATATGTAATCACACTGAAATGATGATTTTTAGCCTTGTTAATGTTAGCAGGTGCAAGGTGGGGAAGCAACTTTAGATGTCATGCCAGGGTAATGGGAATGCACAGTGACATGGAATTTCATAAGCACTTATATCCAGACAATAAAATGTGAGAGCATTAAGATGAAAAAATCAAATTGCTGCCGAACAACTCTGAAGAAACACCACCCACTGCAATTGTATGCTGCTCCATTCCAACAAAATAAGAAGCTCCTTTCACAGATAATAACAGTCTGGAATCAACATATTGTCCAATTATGTTACTTAGTTTAAAATTTAATAACATAGTTTGTCCACTTTCTGAATCCATATTTAGCATGCAAAAATGCCAATAATAGATTCAGGCTAGGAGCCAGGCCTGAATGGGATGTCAGTCCTTCAGAAAACACTCAAAGTCACTTACAACAGCAATATTTAGAGCTGCAAGTCACAGTGCCTGACAGTCAGTGTCTTTGTAGGAAACCTGCTGGGAGAACATGCAATCTTCACACAGAGGGCACTTGAACTAAGGTCCAGGTACTGTAAAACAGCATCACTAATCCATCCTAAAATACACTTTTAAAATATTATTTTTTTGTTGGTTTTTATGGAACTTGTTGCAGTGTTGAAACTATTGTGAGCAAATTTTGTTCTTAAGATCTATAATGATGATATAAATTATTAGAGTTACTTATAACTTATAAATATTGACCCATTCTAAATAAAAAAATATATATATTGTGGTGGATGGCCAGAACCCTTGCCCAGCCGGGACGCCTCCACGCTGGAAGGACTGTGCCCACCAGTCATTGGACTCTGTAAGTAGACACAACAAATAAAAATATAAAGCAAACTAAGTGCACTAAGCAATTGGGCACTCAAATTAGTTTAACCACAAAAATATAAATGATTATTATTTTCTATTATGTCACAACTTGACTAATTCTTTGAATTTGTTCCTATGACAGCTACCATTTTTGGTTTTTACTGGTTAAGTAAAATGGTTTTTACTTAAAATGTTCCCCTGAGAAGCTCATATTCCTCATCTGTTCCACTGCTTGTGAAAGCAACATAGTGTTGCATCTGTAACCTAATGGAAGGGACAGGGGAAATAAAAGTAAGTGCATTGTTGTAACATTTCTTCAGAAAGACCTCAAAAACTCCCTTTAGTTTTGTTTAAAGTAGATCTTAGAATTTAGCTTTTTAACCTGTTGCCTGTTTTTTGAATTTTGTGTTTCTGAGATGGGGTTGGTTGAGGCAGCCTACATTAAACAGGGATTTTTTGTTAAAAACTAATACAGGCTAAACAAATAAAACAGAAGCAATTAAACAGGACAAACTCAAAAAAACAATTCTTAATATTACAGCAAATAAGAACTACACAAATGACCTCCATTGCCCCCCCACCCCCCCCAACACACATAACAAAAATCAAATATAGATAATTCTCAATGCTAACCTTTATATTGTTGCAATAATAATGTCACACATTACACTCTCCATACCATCCTGCATAGTAACAACCTGACAACAATGGCACAAAAAGTCAAAATGGTGTTGCTGGATAAAATATTTCATTTTTAACATTGTTTAAAATGCATCTAAACAAAAAATAAATATGTCCAATGAATACATTGGCCTCTGAACTTAACAAAACACTGTCTAAATATATCTCTCTATTATTTAAAAAAATCCTGGGACAAGACAAGACTTTTTAGCCTGGGACGAGACGTGAGTTTCAAGTCTCGCGAGATGAGACTTTGTGCCATGAGATTTAATGACGCCCGCAGACAGAAATAAAATACAAAGAGTTAATGACAAAAAAATGTTGGCGCGATACACATGTAGAGCAGGTTAGAGATAATGAAAGTACTAAAATTCGAAAGTCTCAAAAAAATTATACTAAAGATCACATTAGTGCTAACAAATGGAAATTATTACTCGGTGAAATAACAGAACAGTGAAAAGAAATCGAATATATTGTTCGGATTTAAACTTTAGGTCGGAGACTTGTAGATCGTCTAATTCGTGTTGCCATCAGGGAAAAGTATTGTTTCTTCCCAATGAAGAGGCGAATCTGTGAGAATTAAAAGATTTGTTGTTTGGTGAAAGTGAAATCCACATACGCGAGCGGCAGAGATGAGAAGTGGCTGGCGCATAGCGCAAGATGGGGGTTTGGCAAGTGAAGCAAGCAAGGGGCGAAGCCCTCTAGTGTTTTCAAAGAATAGAAATACTGTAAAAAAATTTAAAACAAAATTTAGATAATGATAGATTTTGCATCTGATTAAAACGGACATGACATTTCTAAAGCCTGTTCATTCAATTATACTAATAAAAATCTTTATTTCTTTTCAGGTTCAAGCATAAGGCCTTATGTACAGTAAATGGGTTACATTTTAACTTACTGTTTTTAAGACAGAGGAGGACATGTGAGTTTAATTTCATCAGAGACTACTTAAATTAACACTCTTTTAAGCCGTTAAAATTTGAGGAGGCAATTGGAAGATGTCTGAACCTGCATCTAACAAAGAATCATATTAAAAAATAAACTGGGGAAGGAGTGCAATGTGAGTATTTTAGAATGTATCACACATGTAATTATGTAATTATAATGAATGCCAGTCGTAGACCTTACACCTGTATCTTTCACTCACCTTTACACCACTCACACATACAGCAAATGAACTGAACTAGAAAGCAGCCACTCAGATCACAGGGTTATTTCATTTGTGTATTGTGGGCAACACATTAAACATTAGGCTGCATCTGTTCTTATATCCAGAAGGTGTAACAATACACCCCATTGTATTATACAGCAACCACCAAGAGGCAGAAGACAGTCATGAATTGGCCATTTACATCATGTCCTGTTGCTCCCATGAGTGTCAATCAGTGGGAACTGGGAATCATCAGCTCAGGAAATAATTTCAAGGTACTCTGTAATTAGGGTCGGTGTTCCTTAACTTACCTCGCTAACATCTTTTTTCTATTACAGGAGCAAAATATGGTAGGGTTGTCAGCAGCAGTACCCCATTTGTGATAAAGTATGATGAAGACATAGGTATTCCATTACTGTGTGTTGACATTTCATAAGAAGACAATAAAAAAGGATGTGTAGGTATGTCTCTTTTGGTGTCAGCTGTTAGCTGGCTAAATGTAGCCAATCATACTCTATAAAAATCATCTCACTCTCCATTGGTCTCCTTCATGTCCTGCTTATTTCTAACCACCCAGAAGGGGCTTACTTTAAACCAGCTTGTCCCTGACAACTACCTGCTGACTTCTGGTCAAGCAGATTGCAAAATGGGCAGCTGGCATTGAAACTTCAAAATAGACTATAAAAGTTGTAGAGTATGCAAAAATGCCTTTTAGAGAGAAAGAAACCATGAAAACTCTGATTAATAGAGAAGAGTCCCACAAAGATTCTTTATTAACTCTTTTAGGGCTGATGTTGACTTTTGTTGAAATTCAGGGGTAGAGGATGGTAATCAGCTGTAAATTGCGACAAAACTCACCCTTACTTTTTAGTTTGACTCTCTTTGCTTGAAGGAAAGTTATGTAGCTTTGTTGATTTGACCTCAATTCCCTGTGCGTGCATGAGAACTGAACAGCAAACATCTGGAGATACTAAAGCATATGTGCAAAGCAAAATACTCCATGGACATTTTACGTATTATCGCTAAATTGCACTCTGACTTTTCGGAGTCTGATGCAACTGATCTGGAGATATATATCGAAAATGAAAGTGAGGTACCAGCATCAGCCTATTGGTCCCCAGCTGATCGTGGTGCTGAACATGTAGATGATACGCTTACAGCAGCGTTTGCCTAAGAGGACCACCACTTCTGATGACAAGAGGTACAAACCAGATTGCATCACACTGCGACTGCCACCGTCGCTCACCTGTTGTGCGAAGATAGAGAGGTAGCCGGCGTGCCATGCATTCCTGCTGACCATTAAGCCGCCCCTGTGCAGCCACTGCTGCAAGAGATGCCGAACAGGCGCCAACAGCAGCCACAGCACATAGCAACAGACGTTTTATGTTGACTTATGTGTGAAACTAGTGCATTGTGTGCTTTTCAAAAAACTTAGTTTCTTGGAAAAAATATTCAGCCCTCAAAGAGTTAAGGAAAATACTCTTAAATACTCAGTCTTTAGCAATGTCAATATATTTTGATTGAGCAGTCAAATGCATAGAAAGGGTGGGTTTATCTAATAAGGTGAATATCATTATCATCATCATCAACCATCACCATCATTACTTTACGAGAATATTTCTGGGTTTATTCGGGTTGGCTGGTTGCATTCTCTTGTAAAGGATCATCACATTCAGATATTTTGGAACGAGTGCTGGTCTCCTTTCACATCAAGCCTGACGTGAGAACTCATCTTTTGACAGTCTAAAAGTAGAGGGAATGCATCATCTTGTAATGAAGACTGATCCTGTTAGCTTTTATGCTAGGTCCCCTTTTTGCTTTCATCTTGGGATATTTCACTTAGCTGCATTTCTTATTTGTATTTTTCTTTTAAATAGAAATATGACAAAATGAACTCCAATTTTAAAATAGCAAGCACGACCCTTGAGCTGTGTACTCTCCATGACAATTATTATTCTGTCCCTGAACGCAAATTTAGCGAGGCTTCTCTCCTAAGATACAGTCCGTACAGAGTGTGTGTTGCCCTGTTGGTTGTAGTGAACGTGGATAGATAGCTTTACTCACCAAGAAAGTCAAGGCTGAGAATCTGTATACTTCAATATAGATTTTTGGCAAGAAGTCATAGAAAGTACAGTATTAGGACATGAAAACCATTGACAACTTTTGTTTACCTTATACAATTTCTTGTATTAGGAATTTGTTAGTTTTCGCATACCCCTTGGGGTCAGCCATTGTACAGTGCCCCTGGAGCAATTGCAGGTTAAGGGCCTTGCTCAAGGGCCCAGCAGAGTAGGATCTCTTTTGGCAGTGACAGGGATTTGAACCAGCAAATTTCAGGATACCAGCGCAGATCCTTAGCCTCAGAGCCACCACTCCGCCACCTTACTTAAAGGTAAAAGGACGATAATTTCCTTAACCTAAAATACAACATGGCGGAAGGTAAAGCAATGACTAAAGCAGTGCCAGTAGCAAAAAGGGAGCTACGGACATACCAATATGTATTAAATTAAAAAGGGGAAGGGGGGTTAGGAATGTACCAAACAGTCCAATAATATTAACATAGGCATCTGTAGCAGCACAATTATACTTAATCCACCTATTGGATTTATGGATTTTTACCTTTCATGTCGGTAGTACTAGGGTGTTGTACTGTGTTGCCTGAAGAAGGAGCCTGAGTTGCCTCGAAAGCTTGCATATTGTAATCTTTTTAGTTAGCCAATAAAAGGTGTCATTTTGCTTGGCCTATCTTTCAGTCAGAAAAACATTCAGTCTTTCTGGGGATTGTTTCTGTTTTAATAATTTTACTACATTGCAGATTACATTTTTTAGCAATTTGCCCATACCTTTAAATGGACCATCTTCAACCACAGCTCTGTGACGTCATGCTCAAAATGGCTACTGCTACACTCCAAGATGTCTGTTCAGATTTCGACCACTCTGTCTGTTTATTTTTCAGCTCCAATCTCTCTGCTTGGGTTGGTTGTGATTTCATTTCTAGCACCTTTGCCTCACTTGCACAGTTATCTTTTTTCCTCTGACTTTTGGTAAACTTTAATACCATCTGACACAAACGAAGATAATAGGTGAACTGCAGTCAAACTTGTCCTCGAAATTACCTGTTGTATTGATTCCTTTCACCAAAGTTCATCTCAGCTTCATTTTTCTACACAGGCTACTTGTAAAAAATAAATCCTTCTATGAAGACAGACATTTTAGTCATTTACAGCTCATTTAAAGAAAGCTTAGCATTTTGTACGACTTTGGTTTTAAGGCATTCAGTTCCTTCATCCCAGATAATTGTCTTTTGAGCAGGCCTTAATGTTTACAGTAATGTTATTTTAACAAATGGTAATCTGAATCTTCACTTTTCTCATAAGGCAAGCCCGTCAGCTAATGTGCAAAGAAAAGTAATGATGCTCCTTTCAGTCTCTTTCAGCATTTGGGGCACATGTCAGGCACTTGGTTAAGAAGTGGGCTTGAAACTGCAGAGTCGTGGGTTTGGGTCTATAAACTTACTATCCTGTGGCAAGGGGGGCTGTTACAATACCAACATGTCAGGCTGATTCTTTCATTGTTGGATCTGAGAGTGACTCTAATTTTATACAAGGTTCAGATTAAGTGGGACCTCCTGATTGAAAAATAATAATAAAAAAAAAAAACTCACGCTGGCCCTTTCAACTAGCTTTACATTAAGGTGGCCTATCTGGGAGCATTGAATACAAGGTAGCAACTAACATACAGCAGGATGGTTTGGTGGTTCATTGCTTTTTTGTTTAAATAAACTATCATTTTCCTCTAAAAAATGAGGTTAAATTTCACTTACTATGATAGAAACAGACTAAAAGCTTTAAAATATCTGTAATTCAATTAAAGTGAAACTGGGCATCGATCCAAACAGTAGTAAGGTGGAAGCCTTTCCAGAATTGTTGAATTTCCCACAGCCTGGAAGCTGTTTTTAACTATTCTCTCATGCACAATCCAGGTGTCTCCCGGATTGTTGTTATCATTGCTGTACAAAACATGAGATCTTCACATTCCATTCCAACTCAGAAACAATGAGAGCAAAGAAGACCCACGTAGGGCCAGACGTGCAATATCTATCCGCACAGGAGTGAATACAATAGGAGCGGCTGACTAAAATTTCAGGCATTTTGCAGGAGCGGCACAGACTGACAGTGAAGGAAAGACATCTGAGTTGAGCCGTCTCGGCTACAGAGACCACGGGCTCTCTCAGCAAGAAGACAGATAAAATGAATACCAGCAGTGGGAGGCCCTGCACAGCAATCAAAGGCCCCCAGAGGCAATCTGTGAACTCACTGCATTTGCTTGTTATCAGCTGACATCATTTTTTTAATTATCCTGTTCCCGTGAAGAATGCTCCAGCTTTTTATTCATCCGTCTCTCATTTTAAACCTAAACACAAACACATTGATGCCACAGAGTTAAGATGGCAGCGTTACCCTGGTTGGATGCCCTGTGTTAATTTCAATCTAATGATTTCCTTATTTTTAGATTTGGTGCTGCTCTGTTAGAATATGTGATTGCTAGACTAGTCAGTTCATTTTAGCTCACTTACTCACTGTTGTATCCTGAGGATCAAACGTTATTTCTAAAAGCATCCTTTTGCTTCTTCATAATTCATTAAAGATCACAATGACTGGAGAAATAAAGTTATAGTGGTCAAAACTGCTGTCTCACAGCTCCAGACGACAAGGTTTTAATCCCTATCCAGCTACCAGTTGTGTGAAGTTGTGGATTGTTCTCCTCATGTCTGTGTGGGTCTTTCTTCCAATGATGTGTACATTAAGTGGGTTGCCAACTCTAAACATGCGAATAAGTGTGGGTTTGTGTGCCTTGTAATTCCTTAATGTCCTGTTTAAATTTGGTGTCTACCACAGGCCTGATGCTGCTCAGACAGGCTTCAGGTCCCTGTGACCTTAAAATTAAATTAAATGAGTTCATTAAGAGAATGGACTGACATTTAACGAAAGTGAACCTGCAAGCATCAGTATGGTTTAAGTAAGAGGGACATTAATATTCCTTGAGCAGGGAAACCAAGGAATTAATAAGAATCTGGAAAACATATTTCAAAGAAAGTCTAAGTTAGTCTCTTCAGTCACCTGCAGGTTTCTGTACCAATAGCTTACTTTGTCTCTCTTCATTTAACCAACTGAGCTAGCAGATGGGGATGTTATCAGAACCTTCAATCAGCTGTACTTTACTATCAATTATCATTTGAGGTCCAATCAATAGTCAATGATTAAAGGTTCATTTCAAACAGAAAGCAGCCATTATAGGTGCTCTTATTGAGTTAGATTAGAAACCAGTGGACATCACGGGAATTTATTACAGCTAAACTAGAAATATCATTCTGTCCTAGACAACATCCTCCTTAATAATTTTTTTGTGGTTTTGTCAGAACTTCACCTCTGGTCTTAGGTTCTTTTATTTATTTTTGTAAATTGTTTTTATAATTTTTATTAATGAAAATGTCATGTCATTTTCTAACACATTTAATTCAGGCCAGGGTCACTTGGGAGATCCCTCTGCATGCTTATCCCAGGTAGCGTAGGGTGCAAGGCAGGAACAAACCCTGGACAGAGCACCAGTCCATCTCAGGGTGAGCACATACACACACACACACACATGCTTCAATTCACCTAACATGCATGAGTTTGGACAGTGGAAGGAAACAGGAGCTCCCGGAGTAAACCGACACAGAAGCATAAAGAACCTGTGAATTCCATGCAGGGAGGACCCCTGAAACAAACCTGAGTCTCCTTACTGTGAGACAGTGGCACCATCATGCTGGCCTATCTGAATTGTCAGCAGAAATATGAGAAAGTAAGACATTTCTCTCCAAAATCCCTCAGCATGCTTATCCTAGAATCCCATTCGGCAAATCTGTAATACCTGCATTACAGCACTTTGTTTTCAAACTTCGTGTCCACTGTGTCACCCACACATTTAAAAATAACCCGTGGGATGTTGAGATGAGTTAATTGATCCCTTCAAAAGGTTTTACTGGCATGCTATATACCAGCAGGATGATAACTGATTTTGAACTTCTAGAACTCGTCATCTCTTCTGAAAAACGAAACGCAATGCGCACTGAAAAGACATAGAAAAGGCATAGAGAACAAAGAAATATAAGCAATAGGTTTCAAGCTGTTGCCTGTTAAACGACATCCAAACACATGAACTACACGTCACACTGACTGACACTTTCTATTTTATTCCGTTTCCTTAATATCATCGAAATATTTGCCTCAGTCTTGTAAACTCTATTTTATTAAGTGCTACAGTGCTGCTCAGTCTTGCCTGTCTCTTTTCCAGTCTCCTGTTACTTTCAATTGATTGCAGCATGGGACATTTGGTGAGCTGTGTAGCTGCAATCTCTTCCCGACACGGTTCTCTGATTATTTATTTATCTACTTACTATGAGAAGGCCCATTTTTGATTGGACAGGATGAAAACTGTAACTTTTCTAAACTGTCCACAGCCTAGATAGACCTAGCAAAACAATTCACTTTACTCTGAGATGGAATTCTATATTGTTTTTGTTTTAATGGAAAGTTTTTCCACCATTTACAAGATAGATTTTATATTGTCAGAGATTAGTTTTGCATTTGATTGGTTGAAGGTGAATGATAGTTCTGATATGACAGCTTTTATGTTCTTTGAAATAAATACAAACTTAACAACACCAAATTGGCCTTACAAGATTGGAGAAAACAAAACTGCTGCTTCATTTAGTCTGCCCTTACAGTTCGTCAACAATTCTCTATTCCTTTGTAATTAAGACAGATAACAATTAAAATGTATTCAGCATTCCTATTCAAATCTATTGTCAAACTTATTTAATACAAAATAGAGTCACCAGATATCCTGACAGCAACAGGCACAAGGCAGGATCCCAAACTGAATGTTGTGCCAGGGCCAAACATAGCCAAACTTTGCCATACAAGGTAAACTAATAATCACCAATTAACTCAATCTGCACATTTTTGGGATGTGCAAAGAAAAGTACTCAGAGAAAAATTAACCGACACTGGACGAACATACTAACTCAAAAAAGCACAGATGGCATCCAGACCAGGATTTAAACTGAGGACCCTGAAGCTGTAAGGCAGAAGTGCTGCTGCCACTGGGGTCCCGGGAACACTGAACTGAGCCGCATATCCTCAAATTACATTCTTACAGAACAATTTCTTAGGGAAGAACAATATTGATAATTTCAAAACACAATAAAAGGAACTGTTCAGTCATTCTGTAACTATACAATCAAACAGCAATCTAAACTTAAATGTCAAGCAATAGGCGTGGTTCAAAAGGAATACATTTATATTTGTGTTAAGTACAAGGATAGCAGCAAGACACAGGAACAGACCAAGACATCAAAACTATATGCATTCTAACTTTGACATAAGCTCACATTTTGGCACTATTGTTAACATTTACAAGATCAGTATTTAATTTATTAAAATATTTTCACATATATACACATATACTGTAATATAATATCAGTATAATATATATATTTTAGGGTGGCACAGCACTTATATGGGTGATCAGACAAAGGAAGTTGTAATGCTTAACTATAAGAAACAGTATAGTTACAGAAGGATTGAATAGTTCCTTTTATTGTCTTTTTAAGTTATCAATAATGTTCTTACCTATGAAATTGTTCTGTAAGAATGTAATTTGAGGATATGTGGCTCAGTTCAGTGTCCCCGTGACCCCAGACGCAGCAGTACCTCTGCCTTACAGCTTCATGGTCCTCAGTTTAAATCCTGGTCTGGGTACATTCCATAGTGAATATAAGTTCTAACATTGACAGTGGATACTGTGCAGCATTATGGTAGAAGGAAGCCTTTTTTAAGTGCATCCTTTTCTAAAAATACACTAATTTATATTTTTTAATGGTTGTTTTATTTTGGAGTGGTTAGTGCTGCCTACTGTTTCACAGATCTAGATCCCAAGATTCTAATTCAATGCCCAAGTTCTCTGCTGTCTCTGCATTTTCTCTTAGTGTCTGCATGTGTTATTCTCTTGGAATTCTCTGGTTTTCCATCCACACGCTCAAAGAAGTGCATCATTACATTAATTGGTAATTGTAAAATTGGTCCTAAGTACACTTGGACCCTATGATTTCCAGGGTTGGTTCCTATCTTGCAGTTTTATCTGGATAAATAAACTCTGATCCACCATGCCCCTTAATTAGATTAATCATGGCATGTTATGTTTGTTTCATCTGGTGGTATGGAGGTTGTGGAGCTTGTTTGTTTGAAGGTTCTGGACTAACCCTCTTATGTTTCTCTTCTCGGTATTTGTTGAGGCACTTGGTACCACTGCTTTACTTCCAAGCTGTCCCCATGTCCATGGAGAAGCCATAAGAAATACTGGGGACCTTGGACTCATCAGATGGAAATAATCTGTCATCAGCATCAGATTGGATGGCCCAGCACAGACTCTAGTATAGAATGGCCAGGAGGGGGGTGGGTGGCTAGTTTCCTGAGGTCTCTAGGACTGTGACAGTGTCCGACTTTTCTCTTTGACTTTCTCTCTCACAACTGACCTCAGGGGTGTTAATGGCTGAAGTGTTTGTTTTCTTCTATGTTGTCAACAGAGCTGACATAGTTCAACAGTTCATTAGTGGATTGATATTGTTGGTAACAATTTAAGTCAATCAGTTTCAGTCTATGTTATTTTAATGTGTATTTAAACAAATATGTGTCTATATATGTACTAATTCTGTATATTGTAATTAGAAAAATTTATACTTGCATTTTTCCAGACAGCATCTTACAACACTCTCTGTACTCAGTGATGAGTGTTATACAAAAATAAAATGAATTGCACTGAATTGAAGTTTGTCCTTCAACCCCTAAGTCACATCTTCCTCAGTTTAGGGAACACACATTTTTTTCAAGATAATGTTGCAGAAGACAAGTCTTTTTTGTCAAACTGAATCTTATCTCCCAGTGTTTGTTTATGGATGACCCCATGTACTTCAGTGATAACCAAAATTTAAAGTAATAATAATAATAATACAAATAAGCACTACTACATTTATAAATATTGTTACAACTGCTAATACAAATAGTGTAAATCCCAAAAGGGATTAATGTGCAGTCAGATGAGGACATGCATGAATGGAACCACAAGGTGCAAAAAGATAAATACTAAGAACAATAGTAATCATTTTACTAGTCAGAGAATGCCAACAGCTTATTTGAAAAGCAAAATCAATATACAGCATGAGCAACAATAGAAATAATAACTTCAAAATGAATAGGAGTTAGGCACAATGGTTAATCTTGTTGCCTCAAAACTCCATAGACTCAGTTTTCACTTAGAATAAACTCATTTTTTCACCGTGCACATAGGCATTTCCCAGGTACTCCTTGTTCCACCTAAATTCTGTGACATGCACCTTGAGATTACATTGGCCAGGTGTGAATAAACGAGAGTGTGTGTGTGTGTGTGTGTGTGTGTGAGAGAGAGAGAGAGAGAGTTACTGTTACATGTGATCAATGGCCATTCCTAGAAGAGTTGGTTACTTCTTTCTATCTGCTGCTCAGATTATTGCTATGAGGGAAGATGAAGGTTCAGAAGGTGAATGGGTATCTGCTAATAGGAATGGTCACTTTAATGATACTGTATTATATTAGATAATGTAATTAGCATTCAAATCAATAGTATTAACAGTTAAACATACAGTACTAATATATAGGTATACTTATAATAAATCTGTTCTTGAATTTTCTGAATCTATATTTTTAATTATTTATTCAGAGCTAGACCCTTTTGTAGCAACATTAGAAACATGGCAGAGATCAAGCTTGAATGGGAACCATGCATCTTCGTTCAGTGCTATCAGGTCAATTGGCCCACCTAACATACATGTTTTTGCCTTATGGAACTAAACTGGAGACATCAGAGAAAAACCCAGACAGACAGCACACTGATTCAAACCAAGGTATGTAACCTCTGTGCCCCCAGGGCCACTCCTATACTAACAAAACTATTAAGCATTTTTATTGCTGTTTTACAGCGGTTCTCATATCCAGTCCTGAGGACTCCACGTGGCTGAAGGTTTTTGTTCCAGCCAACTACTGTTTTTAATTGAATTCTTAGCGTAACGAAACACGTTTCTATGGTTTAGTGTCAATGTTGAAATTATAAAACTAAGTTCAGTACTTTTTTATTGGAATGTACCAAGACTTTATATATCTTACATAAGGATAAGTGGTTTTCTTAGCTTGGGTTGAAGGATTTTCACCATCATCATCATGCTTTCATGCTGCTTTTCAATGTGTTGCGGTTATTTGATCCGTTATTTACTAATGAATAAATGAGTGGGTCTGACGCTAAAGTAGCTGCAGCCTTTCAGCATTCAGTGTCATTCGCCTGGGTGTCTGTTCTGCTTGGTAATTGTCAGTATTAGGTTACACCTACTAAGAGAGCAAACTACACAGAAAAAGCCTAATTAAAAGGAAAGCAATGAAAGGGAGTTAAGCATTTAAAGTTGTGGAAAAAATAAAAATATTTCTGAATGTTGTACACATGTAAAAACCACACTGCTGTTCTTTTCTGAATGCAGAATAAGAGAAGAGAAAAAAAGCCCAGCTAATAAAATGAGATCAGTTTGAGGTAAAATGACTCACTAATTGTGACACTGGTTAGAACAAAAACCTGCATCCATAAGGGGTCCTCAGGACTGAACCTCTGCTTTAACACATATTAATATTATAAAGGGGTGAATCAAACTCATATCTGGCTAAAGAAGAAAACATGTTGCCAATGACAATAGAAATTTGTATATGTGTGGATGCAATTTTTGATATTCCACGTAGACTCATGGCAGAATGACAGCCTCATGGTATGCAGTTGCAAGGCAATAATGTTAGGCTTATTACACAAATATACATACAGCAATTTATAGCAACAGGAGGGTATATCAGGCAGCAGAGCAGACCTAGTAGTTTAATGAGTCCCTGGTCACCTTCCAAATACCTGACCTAAATCAACAGCAAATGTTAAATTAGAAACAAAGTTGAGGTTAGGTTTCACTGCCAGAAGTACAGCTTTGTCCAGTATCCCTTTTACTTTACTACACCGACTGATAACACTAAAGCTTGCTTTTCTTTTCTAGACACTCTGCACCTTCTTTCCCTCTGTGGCAGGTAGCTGTAATAGTGGGACTTTATGCAAACCTTACACCACGCCTTGCCACGCTTTACCATGTAAGTCCGTCAAGACAGATTCTCCACAGCATTATTTTAAACTGTTAAAAATGTTAAACAAGGAATGCCTTTTTCCTTAACTGTTTTCTGTAATAGTTACACATTACTTTCCCCAAGTTGCATTTATTGCTAATTGGTAATGCCTGTGGGTGCTCATTAACCAATATGCATTGTGAACGCCAGGGGTCGCTGTTGCACCTTTAAGCCTAACAGACAGAAACTCAGGACACAGAGTAAAAGCACAAAGAAATGTTTTAATTTTGTTTTCTTCTTCCACAGTGCTTCCAAGCACCACATCCACTATAAACACAATTAATAATCACACTAATAATCACTAATCTCTTCTCCACACCTCCCAGCAAGCTCTGTCACACTCCTCCCAACTCCAACTCACCTGCTGGGTCTTCAGCAGTCCTTTATATAGTGCCCGACCCGGAAGTGCTAGCAAGTCACGTGGAAGGAAGAACAGAAGCACTTCCAGGTCAGATGAAGAACTCCAATTCTTTAGTCAGCCCAGAAGTACTTTGGGGCTCCTGTCCACATGATCCATTAATACTTCTGGGCTACAGGGAAAGAATGACTCCCCCAGTCCTTTGGCAGCTCCCTCTGACGGCACCCACGGCACCCAACAGGGCTGTGAAACCACACTCCAAGTCCCAGGATGCCCTGTGGGAATCCGAGGCACTGCTATACTCCAGGGGAGCTGCCATCTAGCGTCTTGGGGGAGGCAGGGTCCAAAAGTTGCTGCCTTCCCCCATCTTTTCCTTCTCGGGACGTCCCAGCCAGGTTGAGCTGCCAGCCATCCATCACAGCATGGAGTGCAATATTTGCTTTCAGTAAACACAATGCATCTCACTGAAGCCAAAACGTTCTCTTTTGGACTCATCCTTCCATGGAATATTCTTCCAACAAGGTTCTGCCTTAAGCAAACTTTAGACATGAGGCAATATTCTTCTTAGGGAGAAGTGGCTTTCTCTTTGAAACCCACCCAAGCACACCCCTGTTGTTCAGCATTCTTCTGATGGTAGACTCATTAACAATGACATTAGCCAATGCAGGAGAGACCTTTAGATCCTTCGACATTTTAGACTGAGGTTCTTTGTAACTTTCTGGAATATTACATGCTTACTCTTGAAGTGATCTTTTTTGGTTGACCACTCCTTGTGAGCATAACAATGGTGTTGAATTTCCTCCATTTCAACATGATCTACCCGACTGTGGACTTGCAGAATCCAAACTCTTTAGAAATGGTTTTGTTTTGCCTGATGAGAATCAACAACTTTATTTCCTGAGGTGGTATTGAACTTTACTTTAATTAAGGCATGACACAAAACCTTTGGCCTTGCGGTGGGCTGGTGCCCTGCCCAGGGTTTGTTTCCTGCCTTGTGCCCTGTGTTGGCTGGGATTGGCTCCAGCAGACCCCCATGACCCTGTGGTTACGATAACGTGGGTTGGATAATGGATGGATGGACAAAACCTGTGTGATGGCGGTCAGACTTTGATAGTGAAGACCCAGATTTATGTTCCTTAAACAGGACAGAGCTTCCCACACTCACACTTGTTTATCTTCCCATTGATTGAAACTCCTGACTCAAATTTACCCATCAGATGAACTGAGAATCGTAGAGGGTCAAATATTTTTTCTCACACAAATATTTTTAAATAAATGAACAAGTATAATGTCTTTGTGTCATTTGTTTAATTCTGTAATCTTTAGTTTTAAAACTTCCATAAACATTTATGCGGAAATAAAGAAAATCCTTAAAATTTCACAAATCGTCTAGCATCACTGTATGTACTACTATGCATTGAAGTGATAGTTTGTTCAGAATAATTAATAAGAAGGTGCTTATTAATTGGAATGTTTTATGACAAAACTTCCCACCCATCCTCTCTTCCACATTCCTCCCAGAGGGAAGTGCTCTTTACTCACTAGAGGACTGTCACATTTCAACAAAGCAGCTGTGACATTGTGCCGCAACCAGCCCTGATGTGAAGTGTACATGTCAAAGACAGGCTAAAACTATTAAATATATTCTAGGTCTCGAAGGCGAGCTTAACTGTGAATGTCAGACGTTTCCTGTTCCGCATCTGTCACATAACATCAATTCCTCTGCTTCATTTTAAAAGGCTTTGAAAGGCCTGCTGAATGTTTTGTGATGTCATTCACAGATCTGAAGCCAGCCTATTTATGCTGGGGGACTGGGAGTAAAGTCATTGATTCTTTAAAAGCCTTCTCGCATTGAGAGAGAAGAGGGTGCGCTAAACAAGAAGCCAGTCTTCTTCCCTCTGTATTGTTAAGGTTATGATTCATCCTTCACTTTTACATTTCCTTGCAGTTCAGTAGGCAGCAATTCAACATTTTTCTCACATCATATACCTGTAAAGAATTCCATCTATTTTATAATCCACTTATCCCCTTTATGGGGCTGAGCAGGTGCATTGTTGGATCTCGTCCAGTCCATCACAGGGTACGACTGTCAAAGTGTTTGCAGGGCTGACAATTTACCTAATAGCATTTCTTTGTAAAATGAAAGATACCCAAGTAAGCTTTACACACAAAGCATGCCAAGCTAGTTATGTGTCTAGTACAGAAGCAGTACATCATTTATCAGAACTAAAAATGTATACATCATTATATTTGAAGAGGAGAGTGGTAGGCAATGGCTACCATGCAATAGTTTGTTGCTTGTGTTGGGCTTTAATGTGCACCATATGTTTTTGTGGTTGTGTTTAGTCCCTTAGTCCAACAACATTCAAAGAAGCTCATTAGCAACTGTTTTTTTAGGTATACTGTAGGTGCCCTAAAAAGGGTCCCAGTCTAATCTGCACGCAGTTGTCACCCTTGCACCTAATTCCATCAAGACTTAAATTGAAAATAAATGATTTTGAAATCAGATCGATGAATGAATGAATGGAAACATGGATGGGTGGACAGGCAGAAGGATTAGTAGATATCTTTTCCCTTCCAACTGATTCAAAGTGCAGGAACATTGCTCATAAAAGATATGTATAAATTGAATTAAAAACAAAGCCTAACGATTTTTTAAGATGCACTGCATCGAATAGATATCTGTATGTCATTTTACTGTATTTTCTATTAATGACTGCTTTCCCTTTTTCCCAAATGTCAGTTCACATCAGTGTGTCTGCAATGCACAGAGTGTTATTGATGAGCTATTGAGGAGGACACTGAATCAGAACACGACGATCAATTGCTGCACTGGTAATCCCAAAATAGGCTGATTGGTTCCAGATGAGGATCAGAAAATGAGACCATTAACGTCATAAACAGAGAGACATTGAGGAACAAAGCTAGAATGAGATTTGCAGCTAGCGTAAATGCAGAGAATCTGGGAAGAGCAATGTGTATCACAGGGTGTCATAAAACACTGCAACATATTCACATAGTATTGGCAGACTTGAAGGAGCATGAGCTATAAACTTGATAAGCACCAACAGTCACGTCTTCTGCTATTTGCAAGAAGTGTAACACCCTGTACGTTGGAAGATATGCAGCAGACAGAGTTGTAAATATTACAAATAAAAATAAAGTACAATTATACACTGTTTTGCATTTCATGATCAAAAAGCATCAGTCTTGTGCAGAGGTCACTAACAGGCGGACCGCGGTCCGGGTCCGGACCCAGAAGCTGTCTCATATGGACCCAGACTTACAGCCAAAACAGAAGGTTATGATTTAAAAGGTGCTTCTATTTGAGGTGGTGCAGCTTTTGTAGTCTTTACGGTAATGTTTTAGTGGACGAGGAAATGCACAGACTAATTGTATGCGCGTTAAACTATTTCACGTGATACCACTCAGCCAATCAAGTCTGTGGATTCTAGGTGGTGAACATTGCTTTACTTTACTTTACTTTACAGCGCAGACAGATGAGAGAGATAGAGGCAAGGAAGAGAGACGGTAGAAAGAAAAAGAAAGATAGCGATACATGTAGAAAAAACAAAGGGAAAAATAAGCCGAAGAAAGTGAGAGATACAGACGACTGCGCTGGAAAAATAAAAGATGGGTGAGACGGAGAAAGGGACAGAAAAATAAAGAACAAATGGCGCTCTCCAAAAAAAGGAAAGTGGACAGCGAAAATAAGGCATTTAATCTGGAATGGACAAACTCATTTCTGTTCATACTTCCCACTGGGAGCACTAAACCAGTGTGTCTCATATGTTCAGAAACCGTGGCACTTGTTAAAAGTGCCAATGTGAAACGACATTATGAGACGAAACATAAAGGTTTCAAACAAACATACCCACTCAAATCCGAAGTGAGATCACAGAAAATAATTAGTCTCAGAGCCCAATATTAAAATTATGGCAGGACAAGCTAGAGCTCAGTTCTCTCACTGAGCAAAAAACTGTGGTGATGAATATAAGAGGGGAAGAGAGTGATCATTTAAAACTGTTTAATTATTAAGATGTGTTGAGATTTATTATCTGTAAAATTGAGACTGTTGAGTCAAGATGTGAAACAGAAAAGGGGAAATTCAAGCTTTTTCTCCATTTATTTTATTTTTCTGAAGTTAAGCACTTTACTTAAACATGCACAATTTTCACATTTTATCTATTTTGTCTTATTTTAAAATGCAGCCCTACTTTTATATAGTAAATTTAAGAACATTATATACTGTGACAGAACATTATAAATATCTGCAGTCATACATATATGTTCAGTTCTGTGTTACGTGACAATAGATATTGTCAAAACATTTTTGAATTGTACTGAACTCATTTGATTTGAAAGTCTGGTATTGATTACATGCAGATGTTGATACAACTATTAGGCTACATAAATATATATGATACTAAATAGTTAGACAACATTATCTTCCGGACCATTGCTTCAAGAAATTTTCTCTAATTGGACCTCTTTAGATTTTAGTTGAATACCCCTGGTCTTGTGCATTTTGGGTGATGCTAAATCTCAATAAAGTTGCACTGTAATCATCACTCATCTATAAAAGTCTACTAATTTTGGACAGCCATCTTTGTTCTCTTTTTGACCTAACGATCGAACTCCCAGGCTCACCTCTTACCCTCTCTGCCTTCTTCTGTTGTCTCCTTTCCTTTGTCAAATCTCTGTAGCCTACCAAGAGCAGCTGTGTCCTTGATCCTTATTACATACAGTAAGCTTCCTATTCTACACATCTTTATGACTGATAGGTCTAGATTTTTTCTTCAAATGAATGTGAAAAAGATCCATAAGAGAAAATATCATTTCCAAATCTAAATTCTAGATAGTGAGGATTTATTAATATGCAAAATGTATTCTTGTTACTGTTTAGTGTAACTTGGAAGTCAGAGACCTGACCAAATACTGTCCTCTGATCCTCTGATTATTAGTATAGTTATACAGTTAAAATGGTAATTGGAATGCGCTAGTCTACCAGTTTTCTGGGTGGTTCCCTGTATTAAAGCCTTCATTATAGTTCTTGATATGTCCCTCCATCTCAGATGTAATTCTAAGTTTGGATGGATCCAGGCAGTGAGAGGTCAACATAAAATGTTTTAGTGTTGGAACATTTTTGACATTGATTGTGCTTCTTACTAATCCAATTCACACCCACCGTACAGCCATCAGGTGAATGTCAGGTGGTACATGGGCAGCAGAATTAACCTGGACATAGAGGTCAGTAAAAGCTAGCTCTCACACCATTTAATATGAATCAAATACAGCAGAGAGGCTACTATGGGGAACAAGAGGTATACTAAGAAACAGACATTTGGGCATTTAAAGAAAAAGAAAACTATGAAAAATGTGAAATTCCCTTTGCATCAGAAAAATTATAAATGGAAGTTCCTGATTTAAAGCAAACAAAATCAGAAATACAAATCAGAATCTTGAAAAAAGCATCAATGAAGCTGGCTCATATACCTTTGATATACTTTAACACAAACATGGCAATAAAAAGTATGGTTACCATGGTCACATTTAAATATAGTAAGATCTCACCTCATATTCTTCATGATATTTGAAACTGACCTCAAATGTTAACTTAGTTGAAATTGATGTTAGCACGGCTGCTTTGTGAATGTTATTTTGTGTGATTTAGTGATCCATTTAGTGAATGAGTTGTTACACAGAATCATGATGGGCTGCAGACGCCAGTATTATCAAATGCATTCTAGAGGCTAGAAGTCAGATTATTCCAGGGAGCAGCAACAATTAACGAACGACCGCCATTTTGCCTTTGCCAAGGTGTGGGGACTGATTTGAATCTTTTTCAATATGTGGAAATGCTTCTGATTCATCATTTCAAAATGTCACATTAGTGATAAGGCTCAGGAAGTCATTGGTATTCTGTCTTCTACCTTTATGTTTAATTTACTAGTTTTGCAATATTGAATTTAGCGCTGTTAATGGTTGTTATGATGAGCTTTATGATGTCATTTTCCTCCATTTGCCAAATGTTTTTCATTTAGTGTATTGTCGATCCACTAAATGGAAACAACATCTGTTGCTGGTCATAAAAGCCGACAGCGATGACATCGCCATGCAGCCATTTTAAAAGGTGGTGGTACACTCAAACTGGTGTCCATATTTTGGATCCTCAAAAATTTCAATCTACAGTGTATTAAGGTGTGGTTTCTGGGATAGACAAGTATTTCTTTACTGACTAAGACTTCTGGTTTTTTGCTTTGGGCTAGTGTAAAAATATTCTTGATTTTCTTGAGTTTCAGTCCTTGCCTGACATTTGGCCATTCTTTGATAATACCTAAAACAAGACAGTTACATCTCTGCCACTCTAAACTACTCTCAGACCGTTTGGACTTGAGTTATAGTAATAATAATTAGGAAATTGAATTAAAGCAGCCTCACTTTACGGACAAGAGCAAATTATTGTTAAGGAAATTTAAAGTCATAATTACAGGAATCTTGGTAACACAAAACAGTCACTTAAAAATAAGATATAGAGCACATAGTTCCAGAAACGTTATGTCAGCTACAGTAAAGGCTGAATTCCTGCAGAAATTCTACAGTATCTGCTGAACCCAACTCAAGCTTTTGTGGTAGAGGGGGGAACATTTAAGAGTTATGAATGGATGCAGACAGTTAGACTTTATTCATTTGATTGGAAGTGGGCAGCCACAGCATAGATGTGCTGTGAAAATTGCTTCTTGCTTGTAATCAATACTGTTGTACTGTAAAAGCACATGCAGTTGGAAAAAAAGAAGACAGCATGTGTGTGTCTGTAATGTGTTGGTGTCTCGGATTTTTTTTAACTGAGTTTTGACATGAATTTCTTTGGGGATTCTAGTGCATAGCAATTGGTAAATGCTAATTCCTAAACCCAACAGTGATTACTGGTTACGAGTACCAATTTTTTTTTTTTTTTTCATCCTCCCTTGTAGATTTTGCTGTATTAAGTGTCTAATCCATGTGCATTTTCGAGGGTAAAACAGGAATGCAATCAGAAGTGGGATAAAACTTATAAAGTGGGGGGAGCAGATAGAAACAGGATGGAACTTTGTCAGGACCAGCCATAAGCAGGACTAAAAACTCGGTGCTACACAGACCTCTAAACTAGAGCCTGCATTAATACAAATCCTAATAGGTTAAAGGGCTGCAGGGATTCATGAGCCTCATGAAATGTTGCCTAGCTGCAAAACATGCTGCTTGTTGTAAAAAGCATGGCATAGTCAAAACTAGCATTATCACCCCATGTTCTGTAGTGATAAACAAAACGATTTGTGTGAAACTGAATTCGCACTGAAACTTGAGGTTTCTGTTTGCAAAAATATTGCCAAATAAATCATGTTTCACAACCAGCAAAATTTACATCGTTAGCACATATATTTTCATCTCATTAAAATATGACATTAGAACAATCTAGACGAGAACAGGCCATTCAGCCTAACCACATTCGCCAGTCCTACCCATTTAATTCTTCCAAAATAACATCAGTCAAGTTTTGAAAGACCCTAAAATCATACTGTCTACCACACTATTTGGTCACTTATTCCAAGTGTCTGTGGTTCTCTGTGTAAAGAAACCTTCCTAATGTTTGTGTGAAATTTACCCTTAACAATTTTTCAACTGATGAACTTATTTTATAACAGTCTCAATCCACTGAACTAATTCCCTTCATAATTTTAAACACTTCAATCGCGTCTCCTCTTAGTCTTCTTTTGCTTAAACTGAAAAGGCTTAGCCCTTTTAATGTTTCCTCATAATTTATCCCCTGTAGCCCAGGCACAAGCCTAGTTGCTTTTCTCTGGACTTTTTTCTAGTGCTGCTATGTCCTTTTTGTAACCTGGAGGCCAAAACTGCACACAGTACTCCAAGTGAGGCCTAACTAGTGTGTTATGAAGCTTGACCATAATCTCCTTGGACTTGTCCTCTACACAATGTGCTATATAACCTAACATTCTGTTAGCCTTCTTAATGGCTTCTGAACACTGTCTGGAAGTTGACAGCTTAGAGTCCACTATAACTCCTTAATCTTTCTCATAAGGTTTACTTTGATTTTCAGACCTCCCATTGTGCTTTCAAACCTAACATTTATACTTCCTATGTGTAATACTTTACATTTATTGACATTAAACTTCATCTGCCACAAATCTGTCCAAACTTGTATACTATCCAAGTCCCTCTGTAATGATTTAACAGATTCCAAATTATCTGCCAATACACCTATGTTGGTATCATCTGCAAACTGAGCCAGCTTGTTCTTTATATTCCTATCCAAATCATTCATATACATTAAAAATAGCAGTGACCCTAGCTCTGACCCCTGTTGAACACCAATCTTTACATCAGCCAATTCTGATGAGGTTCCTCACACCATCACCCTCTGTTTCCTGTGTCTGAGCCAGTTCTGCATCCATCTAAAAACATCACCCTGAAATCCCACTTCTTTTAGTTTGGTCCCCAACCTCTCATGTGGCACCTTATCAAATGCTTTCTGAAAGTCAAGATAAATGATATCTTATACTTCACTCTGATTGTATCCTTTCATTGCTTCGTCATAGAATTTCATCAGTAACCCTTTTCTCCAAATACAAAAGCCTGGCACAATTTATTCTGGTGTGGAGTGTGGTAAAGGACAGATGCATATAGAGAGCACTGCAGAGGTGCTCTTCTTCTCTGCTAAAATCCATTGGCCTGGGTGTATCTCCACAAGGATCCTGACTGGGATCAGTTTATGGAGCTGGTAAAAATGAATATATTTGATGTCACTTCTGACCTGAGTGGTGTTATCTATCTAACTGATGGCAGGCAGTGTGCAATGCCAATGAGAGAATATGATGCTATGTGGAAATTTGAGGAAGCAGGAACAGCATTGGAGGGTGATAGAGATAGGGACCACAGAATATCCCTTAAGGAGCAAAGTTCCTTGATTTCTACCCCAAACAACTTTTAAAACTTCCATTTAGTGATTTCTGCAATTGACAATTGCAAAATCGCTTGCAAAATACATTTTACAGGCAATTGCTACCAGAGTGTATGGAAAAAAAAAATTCTTTCAACAGGTCAGAGGAACATTTTTTTGCAGAAAAGAACAAAACATTACAGAGTGTGTGTAAAAACAGAAAGTGGTCTATTTCTTTAAATACCTATATACTTTGCTCATTTTTTGCTCTTATTTTCATTCTAAGCTTGGATATCCCAATGTGCACACTAGGCTACCATTAGATGTGAAAAAGATTTTTGGAATAACAGTTGCAAGAGTGAAAGAAACCCAGTGGGCAACAGGGCTGTACTGAAATAATAATGCTATGCTAAAAATGGAGTCCCTGCAAATGACTGTGAGGAACAGTAGGGGGCATGAAGCAACACAGCGCCATTTGGAAAGTGGATGCTACTTATGAATAAAATCAAATTTAAAAGTGGTCACTATGTATTTGACATCTGAAATGCAAGAGCTATCAAATAAAAGATGGCAGTAGATAAACTATAGGAAAAAATATATATGGATATTACTGGAAGACATACTGACCCCGGGCAATTCAGAAAACTGTATTCATTAAGAACAGTAAAGCACTAAAGTTTTCCTATTTGTATCTTACATATTGTGTTTTCTATTTTTTAGAAAAAAATATTTCTTTCTTTCTTTCTTTCTTTCTTTCTTTCTTTCTTTCTTTCTTT
>JANRMT010062790.1:51839710-51873312 GCA_026402145.1 Polypterus bichir lapradei | reverse complement strand
TTTCTTTCTTTCTTTCTTTCTTTCTTTCTTTCTTTCTTTCTTTCTTTCTTTGTAACACATACTCTTACACTTTCCTTGTGATTGCTAGCGAGCCTGTGCACTTGTCCCCATAGCCAGATGCAGAATTGATTCATCAGCAAATAAATTAAAATGGTTAGCAAAGTGCGAGTGCCTTGTCACTGGATGAATAATGGGAGACTGCAGCCATTGCCTGCAGCAGCCCTAATAATATCTCATCGAAATGACCTGCCACCCCCACCCTTTCCTCTTCGTGCTCGGCATGCTGCAGGAGTCCACAGAGGACCACTGATCCCACCTCCCTTCTCCCCAGCCCTCTCCTGTGTTACCTGCTGACCACCGAGGTTTACTTTGACATCTAAAAACTCTCCTCTTGGAGGCCATGAAGAATTCAAAGAGAGGCAAGCAGATGATTTTATCATCTACAGCTAAGCTGCAGCTAAATGGCTGAATTTTGCTACTTTTAAAATGATCGGTTTAAATTTAAAGAGAAGTCCTTACAATGGCACTAAAATTATCTAGCACACATGAGTCTGCAAAGCACTTGGGGATAGAATGATTATTTTAATAGTGCATTAAAAGCTAGTTCCTAATGATTGTTATATCATGTAAAACATTGTTACTGTTAGTCCACCAAAAAAAAAGTCTGGTAATACTGCCTTGAATATGAAATTTGCATAACAAGTTAATTTTCCTAAAGATTAGGAAGTCATGTAAAAATTATGTGCCTGGAGACCTGTAAACTGTGTACAAAATAATACCCAAAAATTTCATATTATAACATTCACAATACAAAAAAAAAAAAGAAAACAAAATATCTCTTTCTAATGAATAAAATTCTCATTACTGCTCTGCACCATGTAGCCATAACCATAAAACACCTGCAACTGGAAGTATCTGCTGACACAGCTGCTCTGAGCGGGGGGACAAATATAGCATTGACAATGGACAAAAATATCTTCTATTTCCCAAGTGTCACACTCAGGCTTGGGCCATTCGATACAATCAAAATTCATCACATAATTACAGTAGCCATGACTGCTTTGTCAACATTTCCTTCCTTTAATGTCTAATGGCTAATGTTGAGAAAGAAGGATATTTTCTGCCTTCCTCAGCCTTAGATGAAACATATAAATGGATTGCTAGTTATGTAAAGATGTGAAATCTATCTCTGCCTGATGCAACATTACACATTGAAATTTCACAATATTCTGCAATGCTACTAATACTAATACATCTCGGAAGCCGTAATGTTAAGTGAAAGCATTTGTACATCAAGAGGAATTAGTCAGCTCATGTACAGGACTGGTTTGTGGTGCTGTAAATCTGTTCTCTTCACTCTGCATTCATATGAATGCTGGAAAAAGTAGTTAAATACTTGTTATATACTTATACATTATCCCACTTTCATCATAAGAAGTTATTATTTAATGTTTTAAATGTAAATTGGGTAGTGCCACCACAGGGAGCAAGGCGATAAGAGGTCTGAACCATTCATAAACAGTAATGGGGACGTTTCACCAAAATATTAAAAGTACCCCAAACTTATTAGATGGCTCTGTAAGACCCCTGCACACTCCTCGTGGGCTTCTTCAACTGCAAAGAGACATCAGCCAGTCTGGGGCGTATTCTTATATTTCTTTAGTGGTGGTGCAGAAATGTAGGAGTGCCTCCTAATGCCCCTTTGGGTCGAGCTTTAGATGTACAATGCCAAAGCTTTTACATCACACCTAATAAGCTGAAAGTATTTCCTTGAGGACTGCCTGGAAGTCTGGGATGTAAAAGCCCCTTTCTAGCCATATAGCCATTGAGCTTCGAGTCAGGCATAGGCTCACCTGGCAGAACAAAGAGAGACCTGGCTGGATAAGAGGTGTTGGAGCTGTGAAAGCAAGGGGTGTTTTGTGAAGTATTGTTAGTAAACCAGTCTTTCCATATGATTGTGAGGGACCCTGTTTCTGTAGGTAAGATTGTTGTTTGACCCATTTGATTGCACTCTTATGTTCTCCCTTTTGTGCTATCCTTTCTTGATAATAAAACCCTGCTTGTTTTGTACGTTTGGCTGTCATTGTCATTATATGAGTTCAGGGATATCTCTGGAGTGCCATTATGTTTCACATAACTTAAGGTTAGTGCAACAAAGTATCTGTCATCCACTGCTGCAATACTTCAGCAACATTTATTTTATAGTAGCATTTCCTATTTTAATAATTTAATTCAATATATCATATATATACGGCTTGGTGACACAACAAAACAGTGGTTAGCGCTGCTGCTTCACAGATATTGGGTTCAAATCCCCTGCCTTTTCAATGAGTATATGGAGTTTTCCTTTCACATCTCAAAGACATGCAGGTTATGTTATTTGATGATTCTAAATTGGTCCTGTGTAGGTGTTGGTGTGGGTAAGCCTTGTGATAAACTGATGCCTTCTACAGGGATAGTTTATGTCTTGTGCCCGACGCTTCCAGTGTAGGCTGTACCTTCTTGCAGTCCTGAATTAAATTAAACAGGTTTGAGAGTGTGATGTAATATGATATTCTTCAGCTTTAGAAAAATTAAGTATTCCTATTGTTTAGTGAAAAGCAGTGGAAACACTGAGTAGAATTCAGTTGAACTTATTTATATAAATGACTTAATACTAAGTTTACAGGTCAGGTCTGGTCAGGTTGGGGAGCATGCACTGGTACAGTGTGTTGCCACACCCACCACACAAAGAAGCAGCTTGGGATCCTGGAAGGCAACCCCCCAGGCAAACATGCGGTCCAGTCCCACCCTCCGGAAATGACCATCAATCTGCTGCAGCCAGGTGTTACGTGGACATCCCCTTGGTCTGGTCCAGCTACTCGGGCAATACACGTGGCAATAGTGTCGTAACTGACGGTGCCTCACAATGCAAGTAATGTACCTCATTCGGGACTCCATGACCAACCGCTCATTCAACACCAAGTCAAACCAGTGGTATTCAAGGATTCTCCGAAGAGACTCAGTACTGAAGGAGTCCAGTCTTCGTCTCAGGTTACTGGATAGCATCCATGTCTTGCAACTGTATAGCAAGATAGGAAGCACCAGGTCTCTAAAGACTTGGAATTTCATCCTTTTGCATAGAAATTGGGAGTGCCACAGAACCCTTTCCAGCGGCCTCATGACCCCTTTGTCTACTGACATCATAGGAAGAGTCACCAGAGACATGAATGCCACTGCCGAGGTAAGTAAACCTTTCGACGAGGTCAACACTCTCTCCACAAACAGACACACTGTTGATGGCTGTGCTTAAGAGTTTATTAAAGGCTTGGATCTTGGTTTTCGTTCAGGACATTCTTAAGCCCAGACACTCAGACTCCTTGCTCAGTCTCTTGAAAGCCCCGATCAGAACCTCCATTGACTCCACGAAGATCACAGCATCGTCAGCAAAGTCCAGATCAGTGAATGTTTCCTTGCCAACAGATGCCCCACAGCCGATGGATCCCAAAACCCTGCCCATGTCTACACTATCACAAAAGACACAAAATGAGTACCTGCAATTAAAAACTCAATTGTTATAACAAAAGCACTGTACAATATTTGCATACAAATATAATTGTCTAAATGCATTCCACGTTATGCCTTTCCTTAGAGCACTGCAAGCTGTTTTTTGAGCCAAACCAAGATGAGGGGCCAGTTTGGGCAAAGTACCCACATGGTCTCAGCCACCCAGGCCCACTGAAGAAACTCAGCATCATCCCACAGGGAGATGTCAATGGTAGCAAAGTACCATAAAGATCTGATGTTGGACTGTGTTTAGTGGCGGTACATTTACGCCAAGTTTCCATTCCAAGATTAAAAGAAATAATTTAGTCAAAATGGCAGAATGCAAGCATTCTTGATTTGAAAACTCAGACTAACTGAGCCTTCCGACAAGTAAAAGTGATAAAATCATAGCAGAACTGTGTTTTAAAGTGTAGAAGTGTAAGTCCAAATATATATTAGTTACTGACCACTTTTCAAGAAAACATGAAGAAAAATGGATGAAGACCACTTACTAACAAGTGATGCTGAAGTATTAGGGTCTAGTTTAGCTTAAGGTTATTGTCATGTGTACAGTTCTCACATCCATGTAAAATCAACATGCAACACGTCACTACTCTGCAGCAGTGTGATTGAGTCCTGGGATCAAAATGACTTTACCAGGATTATACTTTGAGTGGTATGGTAGCACAGTGCTTAGTATCCTTTCTCATGGGTTTTAGATATACAAAGAGAAACCACTAATTCCAGTAGACCTTTATACTACAGCATTAGTAGGGTCTTTCTTTATTTGTAGCTATATAAAAACAAAACATCACTGACTATAGCAGCCATTATACTGATGTTAGATTATATTCAAAAACATAACGTGCCAAAATGACAACAACGTGAAAGAGCCTAATAGCAGGCATAAACTTAAATTTGTTCCTGTCGCTATTGCTTCTTGTCAGGCCACTATATCTTTTAATGAACAAACATAAAATTGTATTTATTTAAGGTACAGTGTACAACATAACTCATACCTATTAACAAGGTTTCTTTCTTTGTCATAGTAAAAAAAGGAGGAAATGCATGAGTGCTCTTAACTCTCGGGTGCAAACACCTCTCATTTTACAAGCCTCGCTCTTGGCCAGAATTTACTCCGATTTCTTTCAGAGCTGTGATTAATGCCCAGATATTTTTCACTTTGTGGAGTCCTCTCACAAAATTTACTTTCTTATAAAGCACATTCAGATTCTGAAACCTCAGACTAACAGATTTTAATTTTAGAACTGGCATCTTGAGTCCACTGTTGCTGGAATGGGCTCCAGTTCTCCACACGTCTAATTAGAATAAAGTGGGTAATGGCAGTGGGTGTACAATTCATTTTTTTCCTTGATTTGCTTTCAGAAAAATGCATCTGTTTGTAATCACTGCACAGAAGTAGTGCTTTGCAGATTCTATCATTCTGAGTTAGTGGTTAATTTGCATATGTCATATTTAAAATCGTGGGGGGCCTAAAATCTGATACAGAGACATTAAAAAAAAATCAAGTTAGCCTAAAGCAAGGCATGAGATGGATGTTTCTGTTGTCTGTATGAGTGACCTTTTTTTTCAATCACAGCAATGAATACTTAAATTCACATATTTCAATAATGTAAAAAAGACAGGCATATGCAGCATTTAAAGTTGGATTTCCCATTCTGTGTAATTCCAGGATCTACCCATAATCACTACTATCACACATTATACTACCATTGACACAAAAGAAGGAAGTAAAGAATTATATAGGGAGAACTTAGGAAGCTAACAATGTGAAATATATAAAAATGTAGATCTGTCTTTCTATCTGTTGGTAGTGCTGCAGATCTTCTGTTATTTGTTTGAGTGTCTCTAGGAGCGTTAATGGCAATTTTTTTGCAACCAAGACCCATAAATCTTTGTCTAAAAGTCAATCTGATTTTGGCCACGAATGCTATTGAAAATGAAAACTTATTAAATATAAAGTTGGTCAAAATATCAGCAGCACTTGCTTCACAATTATGTTTTAGAAGATTAAGTGGAGACATCTATTGGTCTGTCCAGAAAATTACAAGAGCAGGTTGGCTGGGTCCACCTTTTCTATCAATCTCAAAGGAGGAACGGAGAGGACTGAGCAACAAATGCTCTCCATATGCTGCTCACCAGGCTTTCTGTTTACTATCTTCTTTTGCTGGGGTCTTAGTACTTTAGGTCCTATCAATTTACGTCCTTTTCATCCATGGTTTGTTAACATTTAGTTCACACTCAGATGGCACCTCATCTCCGCAGATATATGCACCTTAAATTCACTGACATTAGGCCACATTCAGACTGTTAGGTGCTCCATGTCACCACAAAATGGCTACACGAGATCTGAGTTCTGAGACTCTGGTAGCCTGTAGTATAAAATGAAGTGTATGAACAGATGCTATTGCCCAGTGTTTAAGCCATGATCTGTCATGCGCAGAGTTCAGCGTTATAAAAGAGACTAAGTATTTCCATTTGAATTAGTAATTATGAATTTGGTTTTTGCTCCTCGCTACTCAACCTTTTACCACTGTGACTTTCACTAGGATAAAGTGCTGTAGATACATAAACTGCTGCATTAATGGAATTACTGTCCTTGATACAGAGTCGCAAATTGCATTTCTACCTATTTTAATTTATTACATTTTGTGTTATTGTATTTCTAAATGATTCAAATCAATACATTAATTTAATCAGTTTCTAAAAAAAATATCACATTAAATACAACCAGTACTGAATAAATGTAAAATCTAAACTATATCAAAATGGAATATGTTTCAAAGCCTTTAAAAAAATTAACAAGTTTGGTTTCAAAGAGACTTATGCATGTACACCTGGGGCTTTTGAGAGGAATGTGACATATTTAAATAAAAAGAGAGATATAAACTAGTACTAGAAAACGGCAAAGAGTTCAATTAGGAATGGTACGCAGATGGTGCTGACCTATTTTCACGTACATCAGTAGCTCACCTAGTTTAAGATGAGCCACGTATTACTTTTAATTGAATCAACCTCTTAGCCAAGATTGAAAATTGGAATATAGGCCTCTGTAGAATCAGGTCACTGGCAGTTTTCTTTCTGAAGTTGCTTGATTTAAATATAACGCATATGACAAGTACCTACGCATATCAAAATTTTGAGTATGTTTTAATTATAGTAGCAAGAAAGTGTGTCCTAACAACTATCACAAGATTTTAGATTAGAAGGTGAAGAAAGATGGAAAACTTTTACAAACTTAAACAAGGTGGAAGATATTTTATATATATATGTTCGAAAGGGAGATGGCTGTATCTTGTTAAATTTAACCCAACGAGGAAGCATACCAATAAAGAAGAATAAACAGGCAGTGGAAGAGTGACATAATTTCATTTTGCTTCACTCTCCATCTGCGTGTCCTGGTATGATTTGAGGTGGTAACATGCTGGTTTGGACAGAACAAACCAGACTACCAAATTCTAGGTAAGAATCTGTAGATATTTCTGGAAAATGTCCGCCTGCTCCCAAGGCAGCCAAGATATATAATCGCTCTGGGGTGGTTTGGGTCTTCTTCTGTGTCTTCTCCCACTGCTTTACTTATGAGTATACTCTGAGTATACACATAATATGTGAAAACCACCTCAGCCATGGAAATGGTACTGGCACCTCTATAGTGGTAGTTTATGTGAATAATTCTGCACCACAGAACTCCTAAAACGCATATATGCAAACTCAGTCTCCCTGCCATTCACCAACCAATTGAAACAACACAAAGGTCCTCTTTATACCTGGCATAATCATGTACTTTCAGTGATCTCATCCTTACTGGATAGCACTTGACCAAATTAAAAACCAGGTGTAAATGTACTTTTGATCAGATCACTTGCACTACATTTGGATGCACTCAGAAAAGGATGATAACATCATTTCACACAAGTGTAAATGAAAAATACAATTTCTATACACATACAACAACCTTGTAAGTGGAAGGTGATCTTAATTTTGAGCACAGAAGGTGATATCAGATCTCCTTCTGGATATTAAGCAGGTACTGAAGATGCATTTTATTATTAAGTGTAAATGTCATCTGTCTAAATTACACCCAAGATAAACCCAAACCCTAAACATATTAAAACCAGCTATAAAGTGTAAAGACCAACTTGGAAGAGGCAGGTGTTTTATGTCATTTTGGGAGCCTGGAAACATTCAAGGAATAGGACAGATGTAATGGGAGCAAAACGTAATTGAAGTCAAGAGAGTAGAATAGTCAAAAAAAAGTAAAATAAGATTTCTAAATTGCTTCCCAAACCCAAAACATTAAACCAAGGACAAAGTCAAATAAAGTCCTTAAACCAGCTCAGTGACGACAGCCTTCCTCTAGCATTCAGATCAATAATTAATTTTTTGAACAGTCCACTGGGATACCAGGAGCTGTTGCTGCACCATAGGTGGGGTGGGATGTTCACACCATCATGTGCCTCTGAGTTGAGTGTGCCCAGCAATGGATGTAGCAACCACAAACAATATGTGGGTAGCCATGAAAAATGGTCAAAAAATGATGGCAACCATCCAATAACAGAAAACAAATTGGCAAAGAGGTTAAAACACATGAACAAAAAAACACATTTTAAAAATTACAAAAAAATAATGAAAAAACACAACACAGAAATACAATGTAGACCATCCAGAATACTTTAGTAGAATCGACACCTGTTCATTACTCAGAGTTCAGGAGCTGGTCAGATACAAGAAAGTGGAAGTGTTATGTTAAAACTGACATGAGTTGTAAACTAGGGTTGTAAGGCTTAGTGATGATTCCTTGGTGACCCTGCATTGACCAAATATCTCCTACCCCCTGTGACTTTCGTACATTTCTAAAGATGAGACAAAGAGTTAAAAGGAAACAAGAGAATAAAAATATTCTTAATATACAGTAACTGTCTTGGAGAGCTCTCATCATCCATGATACTTCTTGACACCATGGCAGAAAGAAATGAAGGTGCCAGCTGCTTTTCAAGCACTTGTAATTCATGATAATTGCTGAAGACGTTCACATTTAAATGGCAGACCATGCTGGCACAGAAACAACAGATTCAAAATGGCTCAGAATGCTTTCCAGTCTTCTTTTTTTTTTTAAAGAAACAGGGTTCTTGTTTCTGTCCAAGTATTAAGTTAATCAGCTTTGGACTTACACTTCTTATCCTTAAATTGTCAGGGGCATTATTATTAACACAATCAAACTGATGTGTCTGCCTGCTTCATCTGCATCTCCGAACTTGCAGACACAGAAAAGGTCCTGGGATTCTGTGCTACTTTACATACCTCTCTGCCAGCTTCCACTTCAATCTCTGATGTCTTTAGAAGGACCTTCATCAAGCTCAAGAGTCATCCCAGATTATTATACATAGCACCAGGCTTGTTTCATTCACCCTTGCAAGATCATGTCAAACCAATCTTTTAGATATTTTCTGAGCAGTCTACTGTAGTAGTTGACAAAAGCAAAACATGTGGCATCATTTACATAGACTTTCACAAAGCCTTTGATAGAATCACACACAATAAATTCATTTTGAAACTAACCGCTGTTAGCATTAGAGGTATCCCATAAAGATGGAAGACAAGTTTGGTTAACTAGTAGGAAACAGAACACTATAGATAAGAGGAAAATGCTTTATACGGGGTGAGGTCTATCAGGAAAGTCCCTCAGGGGTCTGTCCTTAGACCCTTACTTTTCCTGATTTATATCAATGACATTGAAAGTTACATAGTAAACTTGGAGGAATGACAGACACTGAGGAGGTAGCAAAAACAATTCAAAAGGACTTGGACAAGCTTCAGACTTGGGTAAACACTTGGAAAATCCTCTTTAATGCAGAAAAGTGCAAAGTGCTACAAGCGGGCAATTGAAATGTCAATCATTAATACAAGATGGGAGATACTTTCCTACAGAAGGCAACCTCTGAAAAGCAATCAAAGCTCCATGCAGCAGCAATGAAGTAAAAATAACGTTACGTTATATTGTAAAAATTGTGAATGTAAATCAAGGGACATTATGCTCAGAGTATAAAATGCACTAGTAAGACTGAATCTGGAATACTGGGTGCAGTTCTGCTCACCATGGTACAAAAAAAGACATAGCAGCACTGGAAGCTGTTCAGAGAAAAACAATAAAGTGCATCCCTGGACTTAAGGTTGTTTTGTCTTGGTAGAATAATATATTACTCTACTTTCCCCTTTTGTATTATTAATGTGTAGCCTTTGTCACAATGCCCCAAATCCCATAGACTCCCCACTGTTTATGAGGTATTGCACCATATAACTTCTCCCCACCTTTCCTTCTACATTTATGACCTCAGTCAATTACATAGAGTAAAGACAAGCAGGAGTTAAGTTACAACTTAACTAATGAATTATTAATAATATTCATAAAATAATAACAATAAGCAACTACTGAACCGTAATCAGCATGAAGTTAAAAAATTAAGTCAGTGCAAAAAGTCGAATAAGTGCGCCAATACATCAGTTTACACCTGCATTAACTTACATCACAACTAGATTGCATTTAACCACATTAAAAACAGGTGTAAATGTGCTGGACGTGGATCAGACAGACTACATCCACAATTGGTCAGAAACAGATCGTGATCACATTGAATTTGAGTGGAAGTACAAAGGAGTATTTTATGCACAAAAAATGATTATAGAATTTTAATCAAATATTTTGAATCAATACATGGCCATTTTTATAATTTTATACAAGCATATACTTAAATGAAGTTGTAACAGTGGATTATTAAAAGCATAAGGAAAGATACTAAAGGGTTAACTACACATGACTAAAAACTTGAGCACATGAGGGTTGCCTTGTCTTAAGAGGAACCATTAAGGTAATTAATAAGGTTAAAATGAAGTAAATGAGTAATAAACACCCCCCTTACAAAACAAGAACAAACTAATGAGAAAGCCCAAACACCATTATTATTAAGCGAGGATGAGATCAATGGGAAAACCTGTACATCATCTCTGTTAGCGGCGCGATGTTTAGAATAATGGAAGAATCAACATGTATATGAAGTTACTGGTGGCTGTAGTTGATTGGCTAAGATGATATAATCCTGCATTTTAAAAGTCAGATGACATGATGTGTTAGATAAGGTAATAGTAAGAGAGAATTATAAAAGGGAACGAATTGTTTTATTAATTGCTCATGCCATGGACTGAGACATTTGTGCATATATGTGTGCAAATAGAGAATGGTTCTGCATTTTCATCTGGTCTCCGAGAATGATTTATTTGAAAATAGAGGAAAGTTTTTTACCACAACATGATCAAGTCAGTGGAAAAGACATAAGAATTGTGTAATACGGTTGCAGCAATCAGGCAAACCACAGAAGGGTGGCCCGTCCTGACACCCATGAAGCTTTAAAAAGTGAACACAGCAACATATGTGAAGTAGAGCTACTAGCTCCTTCATGAGATTGTCACATCTTTACAACCATGCTAAACACCAAAATTCTTTAAGGCAGTGTGGCTTGTCACCTTCTTTCTTACCTTTTCTTGCTCGCTTATTATGAGCAGTGTTAATGCCATAAGTAAATTAAGTCATTGTCATTAAGTAAATTAAGTAACTAATTAATTTGGCTAAATTATCTACGGATTCAATCTGTATATGAAATGCATGTTAAAGGGGATCTTATTGATGAAGTGGACCACTTTAAAAAGTCCAAGGGCCAGACACCAAGGAATTTGAGTTTGAGTTTAAGTTTCAGTTTGACACCCCTGAAACGCACCAACAAGTCTTCTAGGCTTTAAAATTCAAATGAAGAATGTAATACTTTTGAAGTTTCATTTGACAGTATTCCTGCTACTCATCTAAGAAATATTCAAGAAGTCTGCAGAAATGCGCACACAAGTCTTATTTCCAGAGTAAATATTGAAATGGCCAGTACTATATGAAGACATTTCCTCCATATGTGTAGCTGCAAAACAAAGGCCCTTAAAATACCTGGCAATTTTGCACAAACCTTCCCTTTTTACTGTGTTTGTTACTTTGAAATTACAGCATGTGCTGCACCCTGAGGGTGCAGGTTTACTGATTGACTTTCTTTTTTCAATCGCTCTGGAAATAGAGAGCCTGAAGCACAGCAGGTTATTTGGTCCAACGGTGCCTCTGGTTTGGCATGAGAATAATAACATTGAATGGTGTTAGTGTTTGTTCTAAGTACAGCAAAAAATATATAAAGGAAGCCACTATTTTATTTCTATATGGTATGAATGACTCATTTTAAGTTTCTTACACCTGCAATAAATATAAAAAACAGGCCATTTTTATGAACTTTCATTCTTTTTATTAAGCATTCTTAATTCATTCTTACAATTTACCACTTTTACTCTAAATTTACTCCAAATAGGTCACTAGAAAGCACACTTCAGAATTTTACCTTAGGTGCTGAATAGACTGGTGCCAGTGATGGCAGATCTGCTACAAAGCTTCCCACTGAGTTGCTCTGAGGTGTTTCTAAATGTGTTTTTGCTTTCGGTGAATCAGATGGCAATGTTTGGACTAACCACAGATGGTGTGCTGTTTGGTTTGTCCACTCTTCATTGCTGAAGGTCTTACTCTATATTTGAGATGAGGCAAAGGCTGTTCCTGCTTCTGTGTGCTCATGCCTGAGGACTGCTGGGCTGCTGATAAAATAATTTACTGTGGATGTCATAGCCGATACCCAAGAGTTTTACTCACTACTGTTCCAATTTTACAAAAACTGTGAAATTACTAGGAAGAAAGGCATGGGATATTCAAGGTTTCTAGAGGCTAGAGCCTGCATAAGTCCCTTAGTTGCAGTCTAGTACTAACTGCTAACAAATTCTTCACCTGTTTAAATATAAAGTCCACCAGTCAGTGAGAACTGAATCCTGCAAAACCCCACAGATATGGAAACTGCAGATGCTGAAGCATTTCGCAATTAGGTTAGGTTTCAGCAGGACGCAGGCCAGTTGGGGGAGATGAGGCTGGGTGAACATGCAGGCCCTTTGCTCTTACCTCTCAAGGCTCTGTAATGGTTCTTCCACAGATTCATCTATTTGAGCCTGTTACAACTTTTACTTCCTTTATAGTTAAGTTCAGTTGTCTTCTAGGCACTCCACCAGAGGATGTAAACCACTGAAGCAGAGCTGAACTGAGGGACTCACTAAACTAATAACCATTCACTGCTGGTAGCGTTGGGCAATGTGTGCACATAGAGCAGGGACTTAATCAGTATGAGGCTATGACTCGCACTTACTGGGAATTCCTCATTTATGGTGAACAATTGCAAGCCCTGGTCAACAATATAAATGGGGTCCAATTGCTCACCTACGCCTCTAGGTACAAAGTAGACACACATTAATCCATTCAGTTGAAGTGTTTGTGCAGCCCCCAGACATCTATGGGCATCACAGAACTGTTTTTGCTCAATCTCACATTTCGCTGCTGTACGACAGACCTCTCAGAATTTTTCTTCCTGATGTACATAACCACAAAAAACTGGGAGTAGACCACGGGTGTTGTGAAATGGGTTATAGTTTTGTAATAGCAGATAAGTGAATCCGCGGGAAGGGAATCTGCGGATAGCAAGGATTTACTGTACATGCAACCTTATAAACAATTTATAACAGATTTTACTTTGTCACTATTGAACTTTCATTTTCCCTTGTGTGTATTTCATTCATATTTTAGTTTAGACTTTTCTCAAAAATACATTATAGTGTCAACTCTTATTTTTTCTGATGTTACCATTTCCAGACACACCTAAATATTCACAGAGCTCCAAATTCTAAATTCATTGACCTCAATGAAAATCTAAAAAGATGCACATTAATTATCCTGAACTTCACATCTTTATAATCTCATCGACCGCAAAATCTGGAGAAATCTCAGTAATTTAAATACACTCTAAAATCTTCTGAAATGCACATATTTAAGTGGCATAGTGGCAAAACAGTTAACAGCGCTACCCAGCAGCTCCAGAATCCTTGGTTTAAATCCTCAACTTCTGTCCTCTCTGTGTGAGGTTTGAACATGTTTCACATACTGTAGCTGCATGGGTACTCTAAAATGTTAGATTAATACCAGGGATTACTTGGCCTAGGTGTAAATACGAATGGATGTGTCAGATAATGTGCCTGACAATAGACTGGTATCTCATGCACGGTCGGCTGAGCTCAGTGTTGCCAGGATGAGTTTTGGCCCTTCATATCCCTGTATTGCAATAAGCCACTTCTCTAGATGTAAGAATTAATGCGTTCCCTTATCCTAAATAAATTAATGAGTTTTTACATCTTTATCTTTTTCTTCACAGTGAACATACAAATCTCTAACAAATACTGTAACATGCACATCTAAAAAGATGCACATAAAAAGAAATCTCTAGCATTACATTATCTTAAACCTCAAAGGAAGTGGAAATCTTATACACATAACATTTAATCCAAAAGGAAGATCCTACATTTTCCAAAGCTGCCCATCTTCTTAACTCACTGACCATAAAATCATTTATTAAATGTTGAGGTCAACTATAATAAGGTAAGTAGAACACAAGTTAACATTCTCAAAGCCATTTAATCCAATTTGAGATCACAGGGATGGAGCCTGTGTAGACAGCAAAACAAGTCAGTCCATCCCAAAACCGGACCATTTTAGCATCATCAATCAACCTAGCATATACAGTACATGTTTAGAATGTGGATGTGAAAGCAGAGGACTTGAAGAAAACCTCCACACAGACAGAAGACAAGCATGGTTTTTAAGCCCATGAAGCTCTAGGGCAACAGCGCTAAGAACTCATGTTGTCCAAGTAAGTAGAAAAGTGAAGTGCCTTAAAGTGTATCTTAGAATATGTACTCCTGAGGTTGTCAAATTTCTTGACATAACAAGCATGAGACGCAGCAGTGTTTGAAGATCTATATGATCTACCATTTTTTGCATTTTTCTACATTTTGCACTGGCATCTCTCTTGGTATTGGCAGATTTCGCATTGAAAAAATACATACAGTAATACTGCTAAAATCGTCAAGGTGTATTACATTGAAAAACATAGGAATTGGGGAGTTTGTGAGATAATACCAGGTAGAGGCCACAACTGGGAGAGAATTCCAGTAGTGCAAAACAGTCGAGCCATGAGAGTCTCTGGTGGTAAATGTACTGGCAATGGTAGCACAAGACCATTCATCAGGAGACTCTATAACTCTTTGCAATGAAGGGTGCCCATGGTTTGACTATACTCAAGTCAAGACACAGGTAGGGATGGAAAGTGAGGAACCAGGAGATATAGACCAATGGTCTCCCAAGCCAATAAGTCACTCACATATTATATCTCCACTGTAGGAAAAGTGTCTAGGGAATGTTCTCTCTCTTAAAAAAAAGGCACAGTGAGATAAGTCTAATGAGATGGCAGCAGGAGCTTGCTAGTCCAATTCAAGCTTTATGGCTTTTCCTTGGAGTAGTTCTTGGTGGGATATTTAAAACTCTTCTTGTCACCAGAACAACAAAGTTACAGTCAGAATGAGAGTTTTTTTAGCAGGAAGAAGAGAGTCCAAAGTGAAAGGTAGAAGGAGTGATCAGGAGGTGGAGAAACAGGAGATCCCTCAAGGTAGGCAAGTGGGACAACTACCTTACCAGGGTATACTGTTTCAAACCCTGTTTACTTATGGCCTGTTTTATTATATTTGTGTTGTAGTAAAAATATTTTTTATGTATGTTTGGGTTCAGGGCTAATCATGAGCAGCCAACCTCAAGTACACAGTGTTATAGTTCATAGACTTAATGGGGAATATACTGTATCTCCCACACTATTTGAAATCGTATATGTTTGCTTCCTTCCACTTTTGATAGGAAGTTAACTTAAAAGAACAATGCAAATAAAATGTAACCACAGTCATACACTGAAATCATATGCATACTAAATCTCTAACAGAAGAAAAACTCATTTATACTACTACAATCGACCACAAAAATTCCCACCGTAGACTGCCAAGCCAAGAAAAAATGGTGAATAACAGTAAAAACCAAACCTACCTGTATTCCAAACCTCGTCCCTTTCTCCCAGTATCGCATATACCCCTAAAACTATATATTTGGGAAACATCATTTCAATGTAACACCACAAATAGATGAGATCACAGTTTAGCTTCTTTGCAACACAGATCCTGAAGAGCCAGGCGTTAAAGCTGAAGGTGAGTGTTCGGTACATGAGTGGTCAAGTTCAGGTTCAAATTTGCACCTCCCAAATTAGCAAGCATATCAAACTAGAAATGATGTGTATGAAATCACTCAGAGTAATCATGAGCACATGATGAGCAGAAGTCCTTCTTTTGAATATAGGCTGCTGATTACAAGATAGTTACTATACTCACTGATATTATCACTGCATTGTTGAACAGACATTGCTAAACTTGCAGAGGTGTAACATGCATTTGGTTTTAGAGCTTTAATTGACAGACTTTATCCAGTGATCTCTCAAGGTCCTATTTGTTGTTTCAGTTTTTTCTTCTCTAACCAAGTCACATCAATGAGAATGACTGGTAAAATCTAAATTAAAAAAAATGCTGTATAATTATTCATATTTTAATTAGAAGCATGACTAATACATTGCACTTCCTACGCAGACACTATCTACAACTACATTGGCTAGAACCTTCATTAATTTGGAGTTTCTTGGCTCAGAGCTGCATTTTGCTTTTAATTGTCATGTCATATTTGTCACTAATGTCTTGATGCCTTTGAAGAGCCGCTTGGCTGTTTACAGGAAGGTATCTAATTAGCGCTTCTGTGGCTCGGACTGTGCAGAGCTCTGTGTGGTTCGCTTACTTTGATAATGAAAGTTGGCCTTGCGGGAGCAACTAGCACTCTGAAGGAATGGATTACTAGGCCACAGATTGCTGCATAGTTTCATTCTTCCAGTTATGGCCAGGGCAAATGTCAAAAATGATTTGAGAAGGATCAACTTTTTCTTTTCTTGCAGAAAAGAGAAAAAATAAAATAAAAATGAAAGGGAACAAAACACCAAGGCTAAGTGGACAAGGCCAGCATGAAATTGAACAAAGGTTAAAAACAGTGGTCTACATCAGAGAAAGAAAAAAGCTTTTCAGCTCCAACATTATTGCACAGCCACAGTTGGAAAAATATATACAGATACAGATATTACTGTAATCTCACAGAACAATGCATAACTAGATAGAGATAAACTAAAGAGTAACATTTACAGTATATGATACTGGACCTGCTAAGGTATTCTGTGCTTGCATTAATTTAATTTTTCTGAAACTGAAACACAAATGAAACAGCTATCTGAGCTTCATTTACTTTAAATGGTGCTTGAATACACCCTCAATGATATGGCAGATATAGATATAATCCTTGTCCGATCTCACCAAAGCAGTTTATACTAGACATACATAGCCCAGCTCAAAAATAAAAGCTCGGTAATAATTGTGAATTATTTAGCCACTCACCCTCTTGTCAGTGCCCTGATGTGGCATTTGATGTCATGGGTACTTTGACAAACTACTGGTCCTGTCTATGAAATAGACTATTAAAGTTCCTTGGAAATTTAATTCTCAACAATTACTGATTCAATGCCAGATCATCTTGTTTTACTTCAGCTTACACAATGGTGGACTGTTACTGACACATTTTATACAACTGAGCTAACAAGCATTTATATCAACATGACTTTGTATTTAATCACTGATGCTGATTTCAGCTTTACTGTTTATTTTAAATGTATAGGAATGTTGATGTATGTAAATATTGCAAGGTTTAGTACTTTACTATTATTGTAAGATAGTTGTAAATACTTTTAAGCACACTGAATATGTTTTTCAGGAACAATGCTATATAAGGAAAACTGAATTGAATTAGAGGGTGTATTCATTTGACAGATATGTGTGAGGAATGCATCAAATAAAATGTAAAAGATTACAAAAGTGTGGATTGAGTTAGAAGGTAAAATAACAATAACGACTGTAGATTTGAAAATTGTCAAGGTAGAATAATTAGAAACACACCTTCCAGCTAGACAAACAAAATATCTTGGGCCAAATTTTTGAAGTGAGTAATCTACAGTTATTTATTGTACTTCTCTGCTTCTTTTCCATTCCTTCTTCTTGGGTACAGCCTACTATCTACAGTATATATACTGATTTGTAGTTTTAATAGAAAGAAAGTTATGTATTTTAGTATACTCTTGTTTATTTTGGCACTGCAGGGTAGAGATGAGTCACATTTTTGTTAGACATGAAAGTAAGAATTTCACTGTACTCGCTGACTATATTATTACTACCACTACTGCTATTATATTAAACAGTAGCGGCACACTGCACGTGAATACACTTGACTTGAGAATTCATAGTTTTCACTCTCTCTGTACGTTTAGCATTCGTTTGCTCAGAGGTTGTTAGCGTTTGCTGCTTCCTGAGCTGCTCTTCTTTTCTCCACCCTAGTGGCCTGCTTCTTCTCTTCTTTCGTCGACATCTTTTTGCGTTAAAACTGATTAAGTCAGTGTTTGTGTTACAATTAGTAAATTTTTCTTAATTTTTCACTTAAGCTAGCACATAAGTCTTCAATCTGCCTGAAGAATGATTTAAGATATAAAGAAGTAGGGGAAGTGACGGTGAAGGTGGTAGGGATGAGAACGGCACCCGTGCGCATGCACCGCACAGCCGCCCTGCAGGCCACTGCCGAGAGTTGATTCTACAATAGAATAAAGTAATAAAAAAAGAGGAACAACCTTGGAGGTCAATCATCACCCCGAAGGCGGATAGTGGACGTCACATAGTAAATGTGTACCAAATTTCAGGTCAATAAGTCAAATGGTTTGCAAGCTACAGGTGATTTAAAATCCTGTACAGACAAACGGACAGCCATGGTAGCGTATTATATAAGAAGATATGAACTTTTCTAAGTATTAATCTTAATTAATAATCTTTCATTAGAATATACATATACATACAGTATGAGGGTGTTCCAAAGGGTTTGAGTCTAAAACTATTCAATAGTGCTGGGTTTGCAAAAGTCCAGCATTACCTCATTTATACTAAAATATGTCCATTATAAGCTTCTAGTTAGTGTCTTTAGCTTCTAGCATGTGTTTCCTGTAAACATAAATACCAAAAAGCAATGCAAACTGAATTTCTAATACTAGTAATTGAGTTTCCTGGTGAAAGAATCAGGGCAAGTTCTCTTCATACATTATAGTCAAGACATGAGCTGCAGATTCTGTCATGGAAGGATGTCTCTTCAAGATGAACCAAATTCTTTGACATCATCAACAGAAGAAAATGTTACCATTATGAAGTAAATTGTAATGGAGAATCAAAGAAGGACAGTACGTGAGATAGCAAACTCTATACACTTGAGTGTAAGGGTCAGCTGAAACTATTCCTCACGAGCAATATTTTTATATATTTGGTTCCCAAAATGTTGGCTCCTGAAGTTAACTTTCATCACATCCAGTGTTCCAAAGAGATGCTTAAGCTAATGAATCCCAGCTGGTTTTATAGCTGGAGATGAAACATGGATATACATGAAAATACTAATAACCCACAGACCAAACAAATGCCGAAACAACAAAAGTATGGTGAGTCTCCAACACCAATGAAATTCAAGGTCCAAACCAGTTCCCAATTGTGCACTTTTTTTTGTCAAGTTGATGGTGTAATCCAGATTGATTACAGACATCAAAAGGCTATCAAAACCATTGTTATGCTGATTTGCTTTGGTGTATTTAGCACTTAATCAAAGAAAAGCATAAGGAAAGCTGTCAACCACCCCCTTCTGCTTCATAAGAATGCTGCCGCTTACACTGCATGGGTTGCAAAGACTGTTCTGTGAGACTGTGGATTCAAAGAAATGGCCCAGTCACTTTGTTCTCCAGTGCCCATATTTATAAAGCATCTCATGATTACACCTAGGAATTTAACTAAAAGTCTGACTAGGATAACAATTTGTCCTATTTATGAAGCGTTCTACACCAACTCCCATCTAGAACTAGGAGTTCATATTTGAGAATAATGATGTAGTTTCCTTCATGATGATGCTTTGTAGTTTTCTGACACTAGCACTAAGACTTGCCACAATAATAATAATGATAATAATAACAGTAATAATAACAATAATAATAATGGGTGGCATGGTGGCACCGTGGCATCGTTGCTGAATCGCAGTAAGAGGACCAGTGTTTGTGTCTTGGGTCCTCTCTGCATGGAGTTTCCAAGTTCTTCCCTGTGTGTGAGTCCGTGTGGGTTTCTTCCAGGTAATCCAGTTCCTCCCACTGTCCAAAGACATGCTGGTTAGGTGAATTGGCAGCACTAAATTGTCCCTAGTGTGTGTTTGAATCGTGTGTGTGTGTTGGACTGATGAACTGGAGCTCTGTTCAGGGTTTGTTCCTGCCTTGTGCCCTATGATATCTGTGATAGGCTCCAGCAACTCCCCACCACCCCTGTAACAAGCACCAAGATGGAAATACCTAGTGTGGGGTACAGCCCAGACACAGACAGGTAGACATGGTGTTGATCACCGCACACACGTTTATTTACAATATTATTTACAAATAAGTGCATTAACCCAGTGCCACAGCACCAATCACCCCTTCAAGTCCAGGCCTTCACACAATGCCTTTTTCTTTTCTGGTCCACCTCCACTCCTCTCCTCCGAGCTCTGTCCTCTTCCACCCGACTCCAGCCAATGGAGGGAGGCGGCCCCTTATATCCACACCCGGATGAGCTCCAGGTGCTTTCCAACACTCCTCCGCCGACACTCCCCTGTGTGGCGGAAGTGTCGGCTGTGCACCCGGAAACGCTCCAGGTGTCTCTGTTCCTCTTCCCCCCAGCACTTCCGAGTGTGGCAGAACTGCTGAGGTCCAGGGCTCCGAAGGCAGCGGGGCTCCCCCTGGTGGGGACCATGGGCCCCTACAGGGTTGAGCTTCCAAGCTCCCTACCCGTGGTCCCCAAAGCAACCAGGGCGTTCGCTCCCACATGGTCTGGGGAAGGCGCAAGCCCTCCTCCGGTCCTCCTGGGCATCCCGGCCGGGTTGCCTCCCCCAGCCGTCTCTGACACTAGACATGTACCAAATGATAATAAAGCTTGATAATGGGTATGTTTACTTAACAATGAATGATCCATAGACATACTTTCAGAGGAACCACCTTCCTGCTGTTATGGCTATGGGAAACACCTCATGATTCAACAGTAACACTGACACTAGCCACAGCACTGTTACTGAAATTGCTTTCATCCACTTTTCCCAATCATCTTCTACTGTGGTATGCCTTATCTCTCTCTCTCTCTGATTCCCCCTTATTGTCTGTAAGGCTCTATTTATCCAATGCCCCTGCAGTTTGTGTCTTGAACATTCATGGGCTTATAATGTTCATTGTTACAATGTTCTGGGGGTTAGTGGAATTCAGAGATTAATATACCTGTGTGACATTTCTTTGTTAATCATCCATCCAGCACCACCTGTCTACAGGTTAATATGCTGGCTATTACTGTATAGTGACATCCATGACCACCTGTGTGTTGATATTGTGATATCACTTGGCGAATTACATATGCAGCTTGCTTTAACATTACATCATGTGGAGGGATGGGGAAATATATGAACCTGTGTATTACCTCATGTGTTGGAAAGACATTGAAAGTTTGGAGCAAAATTTGAGAAATGGTTGGTTGGTTGTGACACACCCAAGTCATTGCTATTGCAAAACTGCATTTCACATGAAACTTTACCAACACCTTTAATAAGACAAAACATTGCATGGCTTCTCCATGTAGATGGAGTGATAATGTAACTTAGAAGATTTGTTATGAAAATCATTCCAACTCTGTCAAACTGATATGTTTTTATGAGTTCACTCTTTTCTAGCATTTCCAAACGATTCAGCCTTTCGTGGAATGTGTGAGCTGATCTTTGCCTGAAAATCATCTTCTGACAGATCAAATATTCTCCTAAATCCTGGTGAATGTAGGACTAGTTTCCTAAATTAGGAAATTTGATAAAATGCTTTTACTCTTACTCATAAGAGTGGGACCTAATCTCTGTGTCACTCTGAGATCTTTGAGCCAGTTAGGACCATTTTGCTTCTCTGAGATATTTGATAAACACAGACACAGACCTGCCCTCATGTGACTGTCACCTAATCTGCAATCTGACTGACTACCTTTGTAGCACGCGCTGGATGAAGATGTCATGTCAGTTACAGGTAAGTTTTTGTTCAAGCAAATTAAATGGTTTATTTAAATGGAATGAATGTTGCAACAAATTTACAGATTTACATAAGAATTATGTTGAAAATAAAACTTGATTGGTTTCACTGGTTGTAGTTTTTGTGGGTTGTCCCATAACAGAGCTGAAGAGGAAACCAGTGACAAAATCAGTGAACATGTGGTGGACACCAGGGGGTGCTCCAGCTCCCCAAACACCCAACACAAACAGGCTCAGACACAAGTATAAAAGTAGAAAGAGTTTTTATTGTGGGAAACCCTTCTTGAGCAAGCTTTTCTTACCAAAGCCACAGTACAAAGCACTAAGGCACTCAATATACAGCACTCTTCAATGCTTTGTCTTATTCCACTCTGTCTGCTACTGGTCACTGCCTCCTCCACTCCTCTTTGCAAGCTTTGACCACCTTCCTTCTGACTCCTTTTATTTACCACCCAGAAGTTCTTCCGGTGTCCCGTACACGTGGTCTGAAAGCACTTCCAGGTGAGGTGGAAGCCCCATGAAGTGGGGCTTCAAAGTCACTGCAGCACCCTCTGGTGGCACCCACGGAATTCAACAGGGCTGCGTTGGCAAACTTCAACTCCCATGATCCCCTGTGGGAATCTGTGGCACTCCTGCAACCCAGGGGGGCTGCCATCTAATGTTCCAGGGGAGACAATGTCCTGTGTATGCTGTCTCCTCCTGTCCTTCAGTTTTGAGGGCATCGGGCTGGGTAAGGATGATGGCACTCCATCACACTGTTTAAATGAGTTCAGGGTCACAGTGACCAAATTATGTCACAGTAGCATAGGGACCAACCCTGGATGTGACACCAGTCCAACTTAATAAAGTATTGCAATAAAAAGCATTGTTTTTATGACTAGGTAGATACAATATATCTAAGTATATGAGAAGGAAATAATAAAATGGAAATATACTAAACTAAAGCAGTGCATCATTATCATAACTAAAAAGTATGCAAATTAACTTTTAAATGAATTTTTTTACACAATTTGTGCACAGTTCTGCTATTCTTCCTTATAATATTCACAGTTTTAACAAAGAATTTTAAGAAGACTTTAAAGATTAAATATCTTAACTCTTCAGTAGTAAAATTGTGTAATTATTAAATTAATCAGTGACATAGCCTATAATACAATACATGTATGCACAGGAAGGCATCAGTGAAATTATTTTTGTGTAAACTCTTCTTAGGTGAGAAACTAGATCCAGTTTTGTGGAGCTTTGAGAAATAAACATATGTTACAGTCATCCAATGACCCTCCTGATTATCCAGTTCAGGGTCACGTGGATCAAGGGCTTCACCGAGTCATGTTGAGTGCAAGGCAGAAACCAGCCCTGGATTGGGCACTAGTCCATTGCAGGACATGCTAACACACATATACCTGTAATGACTCCTCCAATTAAGTAGCACATGCTAAAATTATTATACAGTCAAAAGCAAGCAGGAAGCCTTTTGAATTTCTTGGCATGTCTTATTCCAGAAGGCAAATCAAACTCAATAAACAAATAGTGAAAACTTAATGGTGTCTTTATTCTGGCTTTCAGCTTCCATAAAGGTGTTATCATGCCCTCAAATCGGAGGACCACCTTTCAGGTTTATCTGAGGTAAGAGATACCACTACAGGGCAAGAGGAGGCACTGTCACTAACACTGTCATCTCTATATTCACCCACAGTGGTGAAAAGACGCCTAGTGAGGGCAAAATACTCAACCCATTTTGGAGTTCTTTAAAAGAAAAGATGCCCTAAAGAGGGATGTTTCAGTCTGGACCTGAACTGCCACCAGAACAATGCTCCTGTGAAAGGTCCACCCTATTGAGTTACGAACCTTAGAGAAAAAGTCACAGCAACTGAATTATTCCTGTTTTACTCTCTTTTGCAGTAAGTGCTTATTTTAATTAACATGATTTATATTTGGATTAAAAGGGGTGACCCTTCTGGCATCCCAAAATTTCTCTGATATCCACCAGTGTCCTTTCACCTGTCTACAGTGTAAACAAAGTTATTCCAGCAGAATACCTCCAGCTAAATGGTGACATACATACAACAAATAAAGGGACATACTTCAAGACAGACATCAGGAAGCTCTTCTTCATACAGAAGAAAGTGACTGTCTGGAACAAAGTATAAGGTAGGACTCCTCAGACGTTTTTAAGAACAAGGTCATTTCCAAATTGTGCGCTCACATAGTTCACCATCAGCAAAAACACATAAATGGGAAAAGATAACACTGAATATTAATGTACTTTTAATAAGTTTTAATTGACGTGTGTTTAGTGCTCTCAAACCCTGTGCTTTATACCCAGCCAGCTGTCCTGACATTATCAAATCACATACAGATCTGAAAAACTTGTAAAGCAAAAAATATACTTTATGATATTAAGAGAGTGGCACATTATTTTCTTTGTGTCATATCCTTCCTGCCTGACTGTAAAAAGAACTAAGACTTTGCTTTTCAGTGAATCACTGGAGTAGAGTCATTTACTAACAATGGAGGACTGCAGGAATTTTTGGAATGTCGTGCAGTTCTATGAGTAGAGGCGGGCAATTTTGGGGAAAGAAAGCCAGTTCCGATGTGTTCACAGTAAGAACTAGATAGAACGGAGCAGCTGCACGACTTAACGTGTCAAAATAGACTGGAAGAAATCCAAGACACTTCAAGAGTGCTGTACCTGATACCTTTTGTTCTCAAATAGTTAAAATGCTGAAGCGCTCTTTTATGCTTCATTGGATAGGTTTTATATAAAACATTTCATAGTTAGCACTGTGGCTAGAAGTCAAAAAGTGTCTCTTTGCAATGTGTTAAATATTACAGTGTTGTCTGAAGGTGTAGACTACAACAGAAGTGAAACACTATTCAAGGAGGAGGTAAAAGAGTAGAAAAGCTGCAGAAAAGTTCAAAAGAACATTCAATTGAAACTTTGATAAGAATTATCCAAGCACTGCTCACTAATTTCTATTCAATGAGTATCTAAAGCAATACTGAGGCTGCTTCTTTTAACCTGAAAAACTCCAACTTCTTCAGGCTTTCCTTATAGCTCATAACCCTCCGTCCTGGAATAAGCCTGGCACTGGCCAAGAAAAGACAGTATTGGTGGTTGCCTAACGTGAGTCTCTGTGGCAGAAGCTGGCAACCCATGACATTCATATCCAGTGCATATCTCTTTGGCTGTGACACGCAAAGGGCATAGATATTTGTGACATTGTGTAGGTGTTACCAAAAAACACAGACAATGTGAAATATTGAAAGAGAATGATACTGACAATGCCCTCTATCTAAGGATGCAGCATTAAATGATTGCTTGAGCTGTGGATGGTGGATATATAAAATTACACCTGTTCTGATGATGAAGTGTTCAGAGGCCAATTTGTCCTCGCCTGATTAAAGAATCCCACAGTAGAAGGGGCATCTTGGGAAAGAAATGAAGGGAAGCTAACTCTGGTCAGATGTTTCTTCAATGGTATTTCTTCATTTTATACCATTAATACAACCCTGAAGTAATACATCATGCCATTTACCGTAGGTATGAAGCACTGCTACTTAAAATGTGCTCTATCTCCCAGAGTTATAATGGTATTGGACAGCTTCTGGGGTGCAGGAGCTGCTGGGAAGAAGACTAAACAAGCGGAGTGGTGGCTCTGAGGCTAGGGATCAGCACTGGCAATCAGAAGGTTGCCGGTTTGAATCCCGTAAATGCCAATAGGGACTCTGCTCTTTTGGACCCTTGAGCAAGGCCCTTAACCTGCAATTGTTGAGCGCTTTGAGTAGTGAGAAAAGTGCTCTATAAATGCAAAGAATTTATTTATTTATTTTATTTTATTTGAACAGGTAGGCCGATTAGAAAGGAACCTAAAAGATTGTGATCACCTGTCTGTTTGTTAATACTCCTCATGCACACAACTGATTTACGACTTGACCACCTTGGATTATAGTTTCTGTCTGGAGGTATGTGCTGTCCTGTGCCTGCCTGGCCATGTGTGTTCATACTGGTTAGATACGTCTTCATCAGAAGGAGCTTTCCCAATCACTTCAAACACCACACCACATCAGGAACATGGTAGGATAAAACTGTACATTGCTTTCAGAAAGCTGTTCACAAGGCATTTCAATCACACATCCATCACCCACTGCCCCTGCCATACTGGACTGTTTTGAACATTGCTGTTAGTGCTTACTGTTTGCTGTTAGTGTTGTAAGTTATTGTTGCCAATGGGGACGGCCTTTGCATATATGGTTTTGGTTATACTTTGTGTTGCTTATTTATCTATTCATTGTGACACTAGCAGTGCCTCTATGTGTGAGTGTGTGCATGTGGGGTCAAGGCTGGGTGTGTTCCTGGGGTCCCCACAATAAAATAAACTAACAGTGTGAATATTAACGTCTCCGCAACTGCTACAGATTTATCTTAGCGGTTTTGTGACCGCTACAGATAGGCATCATAAATGTATGATTTATTAACCAGTAGAACTGATTTTGTTTGATACTATTGTATATTTGGGATTGTTATTACTTTCTATCATTTCTTTTGTGCCATCATTTTGGGGATATTTTGGATGCTTCTCACAATCTCAATTATGCTGTGTATAGTTGCCATATTGTTGTATTGTGGGTGGATGCCAACGTTGCTTCTAACATCATTGCTGTAACAATATTTAAGATGGTGGTACACATTGCTGAGCATTTTAGTTAAACAAATCTTCAGTGCTATTCTTTGTGAAATTCATTATATTTAAGAAAAGGAATCTTTAGATTGAAATAAGACATTTTTAACTTAAGATTTGATTCTTGAATTTTGTTTTAGTTTTATTGAACAGTTTCAAATAAACTTTAGTGGCCTCATTTCCTTGTATGACTAATGAGTATTCTAAACAAGTGCCCTAATCTTGTCTTTATCTCTGTTTTTTTGCAGTTCAGCTTCTCTGTACCTTTTTCCATCAGGGCAATGTACTATGTTATTAAACAAGACAATTTATTAGGAAAGACGTTATGTTTGGATAGCACAAGCCCAAAGCAGAGTTCAAATACCTGGGACCTTAAAGGGTAGATCTTTACCTTCACTGTGGGGACAACAGACAGGCACTGAGGAGTTCTGGTGTGAGACTCCAGTGATTCCCATGTCTCCTTGAGTGTGTTTCCATGCACACACAAAACTGGGATTAAGTAATTAACCTGGTTAAGGCAGAAGCTTGTTTTCTTAAAAAACCTTTGTTTATGTGTGCAAGTGTGCTTCTGGAGTTCTCCTTTGACAAAATACCCAGATGTCATTAATGTGCACAAAAAAGAGCCAAACATCATCATTGGCTGCTATGAATCTGAAAAAAACATTAACCCTTTGATCATTTTCTTGTGTTTTATAAATGTGTTTAGTCCTTCAAGTGCTCTGAAGTAAATAATATCCAACCTCTTGTTACATCCTCGACCTGAGCCACCCATAATTCCACTGCATCACCTGAGCGCATTGTTTCAATCTAGCACTTTATTTGCATGTTTCTGCTATCAGATTTTGAGCCCTGCAAAGGAGCACCATACAAATATGCGTTCTTCTTGAATAACACCTAGATTTACTGGGATTGTAATAACACAGGTATTTTAATTTCAATAAAATAAATATTGCATTAGGTTACTTGTTACTTTAAAAAGTAGAGTACTTAACGCACATTACTTTCTTATGTGTTACCCTACTACTCCTGAGAGTGTGCTGGTGAGCTTAGCACTTTACGTTCTGATCATCAACATAAACTTAGTGATTTGTGAAATATTGGGACAGATTATCTCAATCAGGATCAGGAGAAGGAATAATATGATTGCCCAAGCATTTGCCTCAGGAAATTTATCTATATCATATATAATATGTGAAGCAAATACATTTGCGCAGGCAAACACAGTGCAACATGCATATGCAAACTACAAAATCCTTAACTGTATCCCAGTTAAAACTACAGTGTGTGTGTTAACCCAGTTTCCCTAACCAGAATATGGGTTTACAGAGCATTTTAGAAATCAAGTTTCTGGGAATAATTGGGTTATCATAGCACATGTAAAAACATTCCTTATGTGTTAGTACTACTCAATGTTACATAGTTTGTCCCCTTTTTAAATTCTCTTCTACTGTTAAATCACAGAAAAAAGCTTTCAAGGTTATTTATTTTTGTATTAGAATATTCTTAGGCAAAGGAAAATGTGAGCACAACAGCAAGAAAACAACAGCCATTTGCATTCTTATGGATGGTGCCACATCACATTTACATCAATTGTGAAAAACGCTTCAGGGATAAGACACAATAAGAAAAACCTAACTGTTTTAATTTTCCTAAGAGGATTTCCATCCTTTCCCCCATTCATTTTCAAATCTGGTTATTTTCAAACCTGCTTAATATATGTCAGGGTGAAATAGGTAGTGAGTGTATGGCAGGAAATAAAGCTAGAGGGGAGCCTGTCCACACAACACAGACCGGCTTGGGAATGCCAAGTAATCCAATGTACACATCTTTAGGAAATGGGATGATAAAGGGAGACCTTGCTAACCTGCCAAGAATATCCCAGGATTCCAGTCTGAAAGGTAGCAGTGAATTTTAAAATTACCAAATAAGTTAACCCATACATAGTCTTTGATATGGTGGAGGAAAATTTGAGAAGGTTTTTTAGACATGATTACAGTAAATATGGAAAGTTATTAGCATTGTGAATGCAAATATACAAAGATACCAGGGTTCCCTTTCAAGCTGGATGGTTCGCATTTGAGTCTCATTTCAGTGTAATATAATTTATGATTCATAACCAAAGGAAATTCCTTGGCATCAATTTATGCAGGAGCATATCTCCAATATGCCTTTGTTTACTGTACCAAGAAGTTGCTTCTCGGCTTACCAAGAGTGAATAATCAATCTTGCTAAGCAAAAAAAAATAAAAACTTCTATGTACCCTCAAATCGGCATAAGACACTAGCTGGCTGCGGCTGAGGGACTTTTTATATTATCCTATCAAGTCTGTCAAGTTCCATTTTAATCAAGCAAACCTTAACGAAAAGTAATGATTAATGGGTTCTCGCACATGCAGATAATTAAAGGTTATAGCTTTAAACAGGTCCTCGTTCATACAGATTGCTAGAGAAAGACAGGTAACAGGCTAACACAGTGTTTGTTGTTGGTTCTAGAGGAGGCCTTAAACAAATATAAATCAGCAATTTCTTTTCCCAGATTACCTTATGGCAGAGGCTAAATTAAACTAATGGGGAAACATGTCCAATGTCCAACTTCTGCTAATATGGCATTGGAAACAATGAATCAGTACAAGTTGTTTTAGCTCTCCATGATACTGACCAAAGTAATTGAGTTTATGTGACAATATAGATTTTTAAAAGGTGAAATCACTTGGGGCAACTTTATGTCCTCAAACATCCATTCATCCATTTACTGAACCAGCTCATTTTCTATATGCAACATTTTAATGGCTGTACCTTAAATTCCACCTGCAAAAAGCTTGCATTTGAGGACCTCTACATATAACAGAAGAATAGAAAAGATCACCCTAATAAATACTTAAATAAACACAAGGGAGAGTAAAATGAATCAGCAGTGATCTGGTAAGCCTTACTGTGGATTAAAAGCATATTGATATGATTCAATGTTGGCTACTCTTTCGAAGCATCCATGCAAGTTTCATGACTGCGGAAGACACAAGCCTATCTTAGCAGTATGAGGTAGAAGGTGGGAATCAACCACAAATAGGATGTCTACCTATGCAAAGAAACAAACCCACTTGTGTCAGTACAATTTATTGGCACATCTTTGGAATATGATGGAAAACCACAGGACCTGGAGAAAAAAAGCATAAAGACGCTAAGAGAATGTGTAAACTCCACACAGGACGGTAGTATACTTTATTTTTATCTTACCATCTTTTCAGTGTTGCTTTTTTCTTGCATGGTTTCTCTGCCAGCACCCAAATCCATACTCTTAATGCATAGTGAACTACTTGCCAAAAACACGAGGGTGCTAGTTAATGAAATGCCAGTGGACCCATATGGCAGTATGGCAAATGAGAGATTGTCTAATCTAATAAGCATGACCAGCCAGTACTGCTGATAATTGACAAGTGTGGCCTGGAATTTTATGTGACATTCCATTATTCACACAGGTGGACTTGATCGTTAACGTGGATCATTTTCATGATCCAGATGTTCACTTGTCCTTCCATATATTTTCTGATTCAGCTATTCCAAACAACAAGTGCAAGGTCCTATTCAAGCCAATCACTTTTATTCAGATAACTCTCACAAGCGTCAAGGGAAAAGTGTTTGGTATATAATGAATTAAAATTCCATTACCCAAAAAACACAAATAAAAAGGAATTTTTTTGTTATCTATTTCGAAATGGAGTCAAGTCTGCAGTGCCTGCCAACACACTATCTCTCTCCTATACACCTTGTCTTATTGCTGATATGTCTCTCTGCCCTCTAAGAAATCCTCCACGTCGACAATGATCGCACTCCTGTACTGCATAGTCTGTCACCAAAGCTGCTTTGCTTGGATTCTGGCTAACAGGGACTGTGAAAATATATTTCTTAGCTCTGTATCAAAAGCAAAGCTGTCGATATTGTTGTAAGAGTTGCTGGAGGACAAAGGTAAGGTCATAAGGAGATTTAGGAATGGATGACTTTTCTAATAATCTGTCCATCTAAAGTATCGAGGAAAGAGTTAATAGATGAAGGAGACTACTAAAGACGTTGGGTTTGCACATAATGAAGCAGTAGCTGCAAACTCTAAAAGCAGGCTGAAGGGGTGATGGATTCTGTAACAGACACAGCCAATAATTACAGCATAAGGATTAGCATGAAGTAAAAGACTAAAGGTTATGATGATAGAGAAGCTTGGAGAAAGTATAATTGGGAGACAGAAACTGGAGAAACGACAGAACTGAAATCGTTAGGGTCACACAGTCAAACAATATGAAAGATGAGAAGCAGGAGTGAGAATACTATTATTGAAAAAAATATATAACAGTGGCAAGTTTCATTTGGATTGAGTGATTCATTTTTGAGTTACCGTGCAGCCTCACCTTCACAAACACACACATAAATAACCCTGTCACAATTTTGCAGCATGCAATGTGTAGGCACAGACTACAAAATCCTTATTTACTTGGCTACATTATCGCATTATCGGTCATATACAGTTAGGTCCATAAATATTTGGACAGAGACAACTTTTTTTCTAATTTTGGTTCTGTACATTACCACAATGAATTTTAAATGAAACAACTCAGATGCAGTTGAAGTGCAGACTTTCAGCTTCAATTCAGTGGGTTGAACAAAAAGATTGCATAAAAATGTGATGCTGGTGAAAGAAGCCATCCTTAAGCTGCGAAAACAGAAAAAACCCATCCAAGAATTTGCCACATTATTACGAGTGGCAAAATCTACAGTTTGGCACATCCTGAGAAAGAAAGCAAGCAAGCACTGGTGAACTCAGCAACGCAAAAAGACCTGGATGTCCACGGAAGACAACAGTGGTGGATGATCGCAGAATCATTTCCATGGTGAAGAGAAACCCCTTCACAACAGCCAACCAAGTGAACAACACTCTCCACTGGGTAGGCATATCGATATCCAAGTCTACCACAAAGAGAAGACTGCATGAAAGTAAATACAGAGGGTGCACTGCAAGGTGCAAGCCACTCATAAGACTTAAGAATAGAAAGGCTAGATTGGACTTTGCTAAAGAACATCTAAAAAAAGCCAGCACAGTTCTGGAAAAACATCCTTTGTACAGATGAAACCAAGATCAACCTCTACCAGAATGATGGCAAGAAAAAAGTATGGAGAAGGCGTGGAACAGCTCAATATCCACAGAATACCACATCATCTGTAAAACACGGTGGAGGCAGTGTGATGGCATGGGCGTGCATGGGTGCCAGTGGCACTGGGACACTAGTGTTTATTGATGATGTGACACAGGACAGAAGCAGCCGAATTAATTCTGAGGTGTTCAGAGACATACTGTCTGCTCAAATCCAGCTAAATGCAGTCAAATTAATTGGGCGGCGTTTCATGATACAGGTGGACAATGACCCAAAACATACAGCCAAAGCAACTCAGGAGTTTATTAAAGCAAAGTGGAAAATTCTTGAATGGCCAAGTCAGTCACCTGATCTTAACCCAATTGAGCATACATTTCACTTGTTGAAGACTAAACTTCAGACAGAAAGGCCCACAAACAAACAGCAACTGAAAGCCGCTGCAGTAAAGGCCTGGCAGAACATTAAAAAGGAGGAAACCCAGCATCTGGTGATGTCCATGAGTTCAAGACTTCAGGCTGTCATTGCCAGCAAAGGGTTTTCAACCAAGTATTAGAAATGAACATTTTATTCCCAGTTATTTAATTTGTCCAATTACTTTTGAGCCCCTGAAATAAAGGGATTGTGTTAAAAAAATGCTTTAGTTGCCTCACATTTTTATGCAATCTTTTTGTTCAACCCACTGAATTAAAGCTGAAAGTCTGCACTTCAACTGCATCTGAGTTGTTTCATTTAAAATTCATTGTGGTAATGTACAGAACCAAAATTAGAAAAAAGTTGTCTCTGTCCAAATATTTATGGACCTAACAGTAAGTACATTTATATAAATTTTATGAGATATACATACAGTATATGTATAGAGAAAATAAAGTAATGTAGCAGCCTGTTAACTTAAAAAAGGCATTTCTGACAAAATACATAGCAAAGTACAGGGCTATTCAAAATGAAAGAACAGATTTAAAAAATTTATTTCAAACAAACTGTATAAGACAGAAGCACATTCCGCACATCACTGGATAGAGGAAAGTTCAAAGTTTGGTCCTATGGTCCTTGAGGTTGCATGCATTCAACATGAGCACCATGTGCAGCGCGACAAACATCAGAACGGTACAACATTTCTTGCCGCACACAAGTCAACTGATCCCTAGTATACTGAATTCACAGCTTCCTCAATACAATGTCGCAAATCTTAAAGATTAGTGGGTATAGGTGGAACAAACACTCTTTCTTTAATGTACCACCAACGATAAAAATCGCAGGGGGTAAGGCCTGGAGACCTGGGAGGTCATAGACGATGAGCAAGATCTTGTTGTCCACTTCTTCCAATCAATCGTCCTGAAATGGTGTCATTCAGGTAACGCCACACCTCCAAGTGGAAATGAGGCAAGGCACCATCTTGCATGAAAATAAAGTCATTCAAATATTCTTGAAGTTGGAGAAACAACCAGTTTTGTAGCCTGTCCAGGTATGAAAATCCAGTCACAGTTTGCTCCGCAAAAAAGAAAGGTCCCTAAACTTTGCTTGCAGTAACGACACAAAACACACTTACCTTCGCTGAGTCTCTTCCATGTTCGACGACTATGCAAGGATTTTCATACCCCCAAATTCTAACATTGTAGCACTTAACCTTACCAGAGAGACAGAAGTTTGATTCATCTGAAAAAATTAGTCATTCGGGAAAATTGTCCTCTTCCATATCCTCCAGAATTGCAGTGCAAAATTCAAACCTTTTTTCATGGTCGTCAGGATGCAATGCCTGCACTAATTGCAACTTGTAAGGCTTCATATGCAGACGCTGTCTAAGAACACACCATACTGTTCTTTGAGGAATTCCAAGTTCAATGTTTGCCCGTGATGTGGATTTCCTATGGCTCTGTTCGAACACGCCTCGGATATGCTCAACATTTTCATCTGATGTGCATGGATGACCAGTGCTTTTACATTTGCATGTAGATAGATAGATAGATAGATAGATAGATAGATAGATAGATAGATAGATAGATAGATAGATAGATAGATA
>JANRMT010062790.1:51808252-51839700 GCA_026402145.1 Polypterus bichir lapradei | reverse complement strand
ATAGATAGATAGATAGATAGATAGATAGATAGATAGATAGATAGATACTTTATTAATCCCAAGGGGAAATTCACAACTGCAACCTTCTTCTATGAATTTTTTATGCTACTCGTAAATTTGCTTATGACGAGGCAGCTGTTTGTAGAACCATCGACGGAATTCACGTTGCACTTGAACAATGGACTCACACTTTGCAAATTGCAGCACGCAAAATGATTTGTCTTGTGGTGTTGTCGCCATTTTACTATAAATGAGAAACAGCGCTCTGTGGCATTCACTGATACTTTTAGGCGGGCTTTTAAACTTTGAACTTTCCTCTCTCTAGTGATGTGCAGAATGTGTTTCTGTCTCATACAGTTTTTTGAAATACATTTTTGAAACCTGCTCTTTCATTTTGAATAGCCCGGTATATACATTTGCAAAAGCAAGGTTGAGAATGCTGGTTCTGAAAAGTTATTCCTATTCACTAAAAATAATTCTTGGCTCCAGACCTACATCCTAAACTTGTAGCCATTAAAGGGCTAACACATTTTGATCAGGTTACCCCTCTTAATATAGGAAAGAGACCCTAGAGTAGAAGTGTAATCACTAATGGCAGACCCTATATCTGGATTACGGTGTGACAGCTGGGGAACTGGGCAGCTCGCTGTCTAAGAACGTCTGTGTGTAGAACTATAATTTTTCTTTACTCTTTGCTGTTTAATTTTGAATGCTTTAAGAAACTTAAATAAGCAATGGATTTATACATATACATACAAATGTAAGTGAAGTATACAGCACTGTATATTTACAAAGTATGCATATTTATATCTAAATCCTATAAGGTTTTTGAGGTGAGAACTGTGGGATTTCTTGCTCGGAATTCTTAACCATCCATCAATCCACTTTCAAATGTGTGTAATCCTATTCAGGGCTTTAGGGGATGGAACCTATTTCAGCAACACTGGGTGTAACATAATCCATCAAAGGACACTTTGATAGTCATACAGGGCCAATTTATACTTACATCTTTGGGGCATAGAAAGAAAGCCAAGAAAATCCCACAGGCATGGGAAGAATGTGAAAACTTACACATAAGAAACATAAGAAATTTGAAGAACGAGAGGAGACCATTCAGTTCATCTGGCCCATTTGTTTAGGTTAATAGCTAAGCTGTCCTAAAACACCAGCTACACAAAAAGTGCCAAGGTTAAAAATTTGTAGCCTGGACTTTAAAACTGTGAAATAATCAATGCACTAAAAGTTCAGCCTACGAGGAGTAAGATTTTGTTGTTGTTTTAAGGCATTTACTTGCAGCACAAACATCAAGTTTGGCCATTTTGCTTTGTGACGCTCCAGATTGTGTGGATCTGACACCAGCACAGACAGTTGTTTTAGTAAAGCCATTCACCTCCAGCAGACCGTCAGTGTTAAAGTTAGCCATTAACATCATTAAGATGGAAACCTGCACACAGGGGCATACAGTTTTACAAGTTCTAGTTGCTTTAAAAATTTAATGGAAGACAAATTTTTTCTTCCAAGCTCAGTGAATTTTGCAGGTGTCATCATGAACGGTGACGGAAGAGTACTTTATTTGCTCTTCAAACAGGGTGTTTTGAATGTCTTTTGTGTAGTTTCTGCATTAAGATGTCAGAGCCCAACTTAAAAGCTGATTGGTTGAAGGTGTCTGTCCCTTGATGTGAACCCAATAACAAAAGAAATACCAAGGACCCTCCAGAGGGCTTATTCTAGCACTTGAACAAGCTGGAAACACAAATCCACATAAAGCATAAAAGACATTACATTAATTATATGTCAGTAAACAACTTACTGGGTTACATCTCACCAAATTCAAATGGGTTTCAAAAAATACATATAAGAAGAGAAAAAAGGGAGAAAATGTATGTTTAAGCTTTGTAGGACGTAAAATAATATCTGAGGCACAGAAATATAAGTATAAAGGTGCTGAGAATGACAAAACAATTTCAGTAATAGAGCTTCTAGAATAACAAAGGAACATTCATCCTTTAGACAGCTCTGCTAGGTTGGAGTTCATATTTTTGTTTGTATGATACATTTTAGTAACGTGTTAGAAGCATGTTAGATGGAGGTCTTCGACCCCTCTTTATGTACCACATAAGACACACTATTAAGCTAACTGGCAACTCCATGTTGGTCCAAAATTAACGGACCAAAGTTAAGTCACTAGTATCCCACCCAGAACTTGTTCTTATCTTTTGCACAGGGCTGCTGGAGTGAGCAGGTGTAGAAAATTGACATCTACTCATCCATCTGTCTATCTTTCTGAAACTGCCTCATGCAGTTCAAGTTTGTGGGAGCTGAACCTATCCCAGCAGGGGCTAGAAAAAACTGTGAATGGGATGCCGGCCTATCGGGGGTACAGTCGCACAAAGACAGAATTAACCTAGTGCCTAGATTGTTAATAGTGTGGTCAAGCTTACAACCATTAAGAAGAAGCACCTGCCTGAATTTTTTTGACCAAGCAATTCTAAAAAGAAACAGACATATAAATACTGAGTGATCTGGCAGTTTTGTACATCTCTCTGTCTCTATCCTAAGGAAGAAAAACCAATACGAGACAAACAAACTGAACTTTCAAGAAGCACCATGACCTGTCAGCTTCAAATTCTAGTGCTGTAATAAAGGGCTTAACATCAAGCAGCTTGCTACAGTCTGGCTCTCATTTTTTTTAATTTAATATCAAATAAGAGGAACAATAACTTATAGCACAGCTGTGAAGTACGTGACTATGGTGAGTATCTTACAGGGACTGATTTAAGGGAGGGTGTACAGCACGAAGGAAAGAAGGGTTGCGCAGTCCTCCTGAACCTAATTTCCTCTTCTATCCCTAGAGAAGAGAATACCCCAGAGGAGAGTCAATAACGTGTCTGTTGTCCACCCCTGCTCCACCTTTCCCAAAAACAGACTATAAAATGATGTAATTACATGCTTTTGGAATTTCTAGAGCTCCAACATGTGACAATTACATCTTTCTAGTTGAGTTCATTCATGAGAGTTTCTGTTCAGAGTTTTGAGAGAAACACAAGGTTGCTCTTGATTTCTTGCTTGCTCTGCAAATACAAAGCAAATAAAAATAAACTGTATTTCTTTTGTGAAAATAAACACCAAACTATATATATAAATGGTGTATATCATAGCTCCAAGTGTAATGTGAGCTTATAAATGACAAACCTGGTTATTATACTGTCTTGAAAGAGACAGAATGAGGGATAAAATGAACACAAGATACACAAAGTCAGGGAACTAGCCAAGGTCAAAACCAAAAAATCAAACCAATGTCTTTGAAGCCAAAACAAGATAAAAAAACAAAAGTCTGGGGCAACAACAACAATTTACTGAACCAGGAAATCAAAAATAAAGGCTTAAAACAATTGCAAAGAAAGGTTTGTTATCTGCAAAATGGCCATCAAGATGACCTCTTAAACCCTCAAATAACTGATCCCTTGAGGCTATGGTCCTTAAAGCCACACCCTGGCCACCTAGACTCACATCATGGCAATCAATGGAATATACAAAATAGCGGTGGCCACAGGAAAAAAACAAAATGGGATTGCTGAGAAAGGCTAATAAATGAAAAGTTCTTTAAAAATATGTTATACATCAAATTTGACTTAAAGTCAGAATTTCTTACTTTCAAAACTCCAGAAAAGACACCTAAATTGTCATAATTCATTCAGGACAAAGCATAAAAAAGTAATCAAAAATACTAATCATAACAGTTACTTTTATTTTTTTATGTGAGGTCACTGTTTATTTGTTAGAGGATCTGTAAAAAGAAATTAATGATAGACTGTATGTTTTCATGAAAATAAAGCGCAAGCTAAATGTGTTAGAACAATAGACAGTTAGAGCAATTTAGACGAGAACAGGTCATTAAGCCCAACAAATGTGTATTACCGTACTTAGCTTCAAATGCAACTTCACCACAAAAATGGATATTTTGGCTGACCATGTTATATTTTTTAAGTTTTACAATTGACTAAGGTGAAAGTTAAATGTTATGATACAACTTGGAGTATTCAAGTAGCTTTATTTTCTCTGAATTGCACAACTTCTAGTTCTGAGTTCACAGGGCATTTATATGGAATTTCAGAGACTTGTATTTACTGTTTGTCCAACAGCATGTAAATGCTACAGTGCATGGGTTCATGTCTAGTAGTCCTTTCAGGCTCTGTTTGATGGCCAATCATCCCTTCAAGGTGATGTCACATGATGCCTTTTTCACTTGCTAGAGAGCTTTTCTGAGTAGCTGCAGGGAGAGTGAATTGTACTATATTGTATTATGCAGTGCAGTACAGTACTGCTCAAAAATTTCAGGTAGCTTTGTTTTCTCCAAGTTGTCTGATTTAGAGCTCCGACTTCATAGGCTATTCTGAACTTTCTGACTGAAAATCTTGAATTTCCCTTTTGTCCAATAGCATATGATAATAGCCAAAGAGGACTGTGAGAGGAAGTAGATCTCAGTTGATGGACCAATACCTTGAATTAAACACTAGTGTTAATGACAGAGTATATCTAAAACTTTCACCAAATTTGCCAAATACTATTTGTTTATGGCAAGTAAATGGTGTTCTCCATCTTGAACTCCAACTTTCCTCATGTCTTTTTAATGTCTTTTTTGATTTTCTTACACATTATACTCTCACACTTGCTAAAGAGTACTAGTAACTAAATATTTACTAAAAAATTATGAGCTGCACTTTATTCCTGACTGGCATTGAGTGAAACCAATTTGGAGAAACAATGGTTGTAGAGGAAAATGTCCACCGTTGCCAGAGGAAATTGACTGCTTTGTCTGTCTTCCTTTTAAATATCGCCTTTCTTAGGTGTCAGCTTCATGGAATACTTTACAGAGAAAATAACATCTCACAGCTGAAGTGTAATACACACATCCTGTGGTTACCTGGATTGTCAGGAACCTCTTGAAGCCCCTCTCTCATATGTCGAGACTGATTAAAGAATTTCTAATCCTATTGCCCCTTGATTTATTGCACCTTGGATTACAGTGTGCAAGCATGTCATCTAGTCCTGTCATCAGCTATGAACTTCTGATACTCTACCTAAGACTGTGATTCTTAGTTGCAGCTATCTAAGCTCTCCAATATTTTATATGTTTTTTAAGTTTTCTAGGGTTGCCCTGGATAGATAGATAGATAGATAGATAGATAGATAGATAGATAGATAGATAGATAGATAGATAGATAGATAGATAGATAGATAGATAGTAGGGACCATTTGTAACCTAATTTGGTGCAATGGGAAATGTAGGTTGTCCATTAAATTTGTCAGACAAAAGGAAATCAGACTTCTCAGAGAAACACAAAAATGTTTTTGATTTGTTATGGGGTATGCAAAATGAACATTTAAAGATAAAATGTATTTTTTGTGAAAATAAAGTGCAAACTAAAGGTAGTAATATCTATCATTTTGCTTCAAATGCAACTTTACAACAAAAATGGACATTTTAGCTGACCAGGTTACATTTTTTAAGTTATACAATTGACTAAGGTGAAGGATCAGGGTTAGGTCACACTTGGAGAATTCAGGTAGCTTTGTTTTCTCCCAATTGTATGACTTGTAGCTCTGAGTTCATACGATATTTACATAGCATTTCAGAAAGTCTTACAGTATTTACCATATGTCTGATATCATGTGAAATACTGCATTGGTTCCTGTCTGGAAGCCCACTCAAGCTCTCTTTGAAGTAGGATGACTGTCAGAGTCCCTCCCAGTACCCAATTAGTGAGGCTGAGGTGGATATGGCCAATCATCCCTTCAGGGAGAGATCACATGATGCCTGTTTCACTTGCTAGTATGCTTTTCTGTGTAGCTACAGGGAGAGTGAATTGTATTGTGTTGTGCAGTGCAGTGTTTTATGGTACTGGGACAGTGTCTATTGTGCCCACAGTACCCTTTTGACCCAAAGAAGCCCCTTTTAGGTCTAATACATTGTGTTGCTTTTCAGTTTTGGGGATTTCAGAAGCTCGCACTTATGAATACAATACATAGGCTGCTCCTTTATGCTCCATTTATGTGGTGTATCCTGTACAGTTAAGCTGGGATACTTGCTGGGAGGGACCTCCAAAATTTCTAGTTTCTTATTTTGCCATTCTACATCTTTTTAATGAATTTTGCATTTCACGATTTAGGAATCATAAACAAAAATAATTTTAGCATCAAGTTTGTGAAACTTTATGTGAAATAAAACACACCTGTTTTGCTCATTGCTAATCTTTAATAAATCCAACCTTAACACAAATTTCCTAAGACTACTGGACCGAAAGCAGGAGTCAAGTACAACCTTGTCAGTTGTAGGCTACACTCACTAACACTGAGGTTGGCAGCGATTCACTAATTAACAAGTATACTCTTTTTCCTTTCATAATGAGTACTATCAAAAAGGCTTTTAACAGAGCAAATAATACATACAGTACACTATAAATACATTCTGGATCAATCATGCATTTAATTGGCATAGATACATCACGAAGCTATTCATTAAATCACTCAGCTAGCTAGTCAGTCAATTGATAGACTCTTAATTTCTATACAGTGGTTATTTTCTTAGTGATACCAAAGCATTAAGCACTAAGTAACTTTGAGATATTAAGTTAAATTAACAAATCATTAACTGCTTTTTTATAAGGAAAGATACATGAAAGATAAAACTACTTTCAATCACCAATCAATTTTTAAGTCAAGCAGTATAAATCATAGTGAGAATAAGCACAATGTGATTGACATAAAAATGTAATATTGTGAGCCTATAATCAGGAAATCATTTAATTAACACTACCTTACACACTGAGGATGTTATGCCAAGCACTTTTCACAGCAATTCACATTTATGTCAAAATTCTAGATTCCATTAGGCCATTTATTTACTGTACCTGCTTTATTAAATTTAGGGACGCTGGTGCTGGAGACAATCCATGTGGCATCAGATATAAGACAAGAACCAGTCCTGGAAGGCAAGCCAGTCTATCACAGGACACACTCACATACTGGGATAGTTTATTGTTGCTATTGTTGTGATGTGGGAGGAAAATCTGAATACTCTAAGATAAAAAGAACAAAGCCACTAGGAGAGCATGCAAACTCGTGGTAGAAGGTACCTCTAGGTCTGTCATTTGAATGTACTGTAAGATTCTGGAGTATGAGGTAGCAGTGCAAACCGTTGCATCTGCCATACATTCTCCTAGCCAGGCTTCATATGTAGCACTTGTTATAAAGTGAGCCATGCTAAAGCACTTCATATTGCAACATTACATGAAACAATTTGGTAGGTAAAATTAGCAGGTCAGAAGGGAGTGGGGAGCGTGATGAAGCATGAAATGAAGATTCTGAACAAGTCTTTGAATGACACATAAGAAAGGTGTGTCCTAAACCACAATTTAAATCCTGAGGCTTAAGTGTGTACTCAGATAGAATTTGGGTAGTGGGCAATGTGTTGCAGTGGGTAAAGCATTTGACCATTAAGCGAAAGATTGCTGATTCTGTGCCCGCATTTATGAAGTGTCTCAGAATTAGTCCTAAGAGTTACACTAAAAGTCTGACTAGGATATAAATATTTTCTACCACAGAGTAGGCCATGAGAAGCAGTTAGGAAGCATCCCATTTCCAGACCCAGCACAAAGTATGAGTCCTCATTTGAGAATATCTGATCTCATGATTTTACGGCAGACCATATAAAAAATTAGAACTCATAGTGACTTTTTGTAGTTTTCTAATTGTAACAAAGACAATAATAATAATAATAATAATAATAATAATAATAATCAAAGTTGAAGAAGAAGGAAAACAATAATCTTGCATTGTTTCTGAAGTCAAGTTCACTCCTCCACTGTTCCTGATTATTTTCAAAGTCACGTATCATGTCTCTCTCCATGATCCTCACTTATCTTCTGCGAAGCTTTATTTATCCATTGCCCTAGGAGTCTCCACCAGACTTCTTGAACATTCCTGGGCTTGTTAACTGTAACGTGAATGTTCCAGGTGTTTGTGGAATTCAGAGCTCAGCACTCTTGTGTGACATTTCGCTGCCAATCACCCATCCATCCCTACTTATCTCGAGGGTAATACACTGGCTACTACAATACAATACAATACAGATTACATTGGGGTGGAGTGGTGGCTCTGAGGCTAAGGATCTGTGCTGGTATCCAGAAAGTTGCCGGTTCAAATCCCCGTCACTGCCAAAAGAGATCCTACTCTACTAGGCCCTTGAGCAAGACCCTTAACCTGTAATTGCTTCAGGGGCGCTGTACAATGGCTGACCCTGCACTCTGACCCCAAGGGGTATGCGATAACTAACAAATTCCTAATACAAGAAATTGAATAAGGTGAAATAAAGAACAAAAAAAAACATCCATGACCACCTGTGTGTTAATACTGGGATTTTTTTGCAATTCATATTTGCATGCTCATCCACATTTGGAATAATGATCTTTATGTACATGTTGATTTTCATGAATGCAACTTGCTTGAACATTACCTGACATGGTGAAATGTATAAATCTGCATATTACATTATGTGTGGTAAGGGTATTCAAAGATTGGTGCAAAGTTCAAGAAATGGTTGGTTGTGACATACCCAAATCATGGCTATTGCAAAGCTGAATTTTCCATGCATCAAAAAGAGTAACATTACCAACATTTTAATTTCAGCTGGCAGTGCATGACTTCTCCACGTAAGTGGACTGATAACATAACGTAAGATTATACCATCTCTGTCAAATCAATATCTTTTTGTGAGTTTATTGTTGTCCAGCATTTCCAAAACATTCAGCCTTTCCCAGAATGTGTGTGCCAATCTCTGCCTAAACACCATCTTTCGGCTGCTTCTAGCAAGTCAGGACAGCTCACAAGCTCTCTTAAATCCTAGTGAAGTTAGGAAGAGTGTCCTAAATAAGGAGAATTGATAAAACGCTTTTACTTCAGCTCCTAAGTGTAGGACCAAATTTGCATCACTCTGAGATTTTGAGCCAATTAGAACCATTTTGCAACTCTTAAGACGCAATACAAGCACAGTTCTCACCTCCAACTCAATGTGCGGCTTGTGGCCCAAATGGAAAAAAATACAAGCTGTAATGAATACCCATCTTGTTAACTGCTTTGAGTAAAGACATTAGACAAATGTATAAATTGGACCAGATTAGGAATCAACATATTACATATGTAAAGTATATACAACAGGAATTATTGATTGATGAATTAAAAAGTCATTTTCACCTGCCATTTGTGGAACAATGGAATAAAAAGAGGCACCAATCACTGCAGCTCCACCCAGCATGAATGTTATTATTACTGTTGTCATTGTACTGCAAGAATGAACTGTCATTAAACTGTTAACCAGCAGACATTTTAATAGTTCACGCATCACAGGTTTGGCCTTTCAGTATTTTTAACTAGACAGGTGACACATGCAGCAAATGACATTTTGACGAATGGACTGACATCACCATCATTTGTAGACTTTGCAGACAGCCTGTTTATAGGAGATGAGAGTGCAGTGACTCACAGCGTGCCATACTATTCATTTCTAAATAAAAAAGGAAGTGCATGCACATAAAATACAATTGTTCGCTTTCTACTTTGAATTCACCCATTTCATAAAAGAAAAGCATTACCTCAAGTGTTTTCTGAGCCTGGTGTTTTTATCTTAAATACTGTCTCTAGAGACTTGAGTTCAATTTACATTGCTAATGGTTGGATGTTTGCATGTAGTGGTATTGCTGCTGCCTCACAGGGTTTGCATTCCGAGTGCTGACTGCGTGGAGTTTGTAGGTTCATCATTTATCCACTTGGATTTCCTCTGGGAGCTCCAGTTTCCTCCCACAGTCCAAAGATATGCAAGTTAGTTGACTTGGCATTGTTAAATTGCCCTAGTGTTTGTGTGTGTTTATCCTGTGATGGACTGTTGCCCTGTCCAGGTGCTGTTCCTGCCTTGTGTCTGGTGATTGCTGGGATAGGTTCCAGCTGCTCTATGACCGTGCCCCGGATAAGCAGGTTAGGTAAGTGGATGGATGATGGCTTCATATCCATATGGGTTTTCTTCTAGCTTTTGTCCATATTCCAATTCCATGTATGCTAAGATGATTCTGCTCCCAAGCACTGGAACTCATTACCTGCGGATCTCCGAAATATCAAATCATATTCATCTTTCAAATGCAAACTTAAAACACATTTGTTTAAAATGGCTTTTTCTTCTTCCTCCTGATTATAGTGGTTTTGTTTGGTTTTAATTTTTAGATTTTCTGATGTTTTAAGTTGTTTATAATTGTGTCTTTTATTTATTTATTTATTGTTTGTTCGGTGTCCTTGAGTTCTCTGAAAGGCGCCTTGTATAAATAAAATGTATTATTATTATTATTATTGGTGATGCCGTGTGGTAAGTGAGTGAGTGAGTCTGTAGGTGTGCTCTGTAGTGGGCTAGCATGCTGACCAGCCTTAATCCCAGCTGTAAATTACAAATACTGTTTCTAGAAAATGAACAAAAGATCATTAGCTATTATAATACAAGTACCACATAGACAAATCAAACGGTGTATTTAAGGACAGAAATTTCTAACAAATTTACAACATGAGATAGTATAATTGGATAGCAAGGATAGTGGCCAGGACAACTGGAAGCGTTCAATATTGTTTAATCTTCTGGGAAACACACACTCCAAGGAGAGGCACAAGATGTGAAAGGCTCAAGGCTGGAGCATGCTTCATCTGGAGGCCATCTTTGGCTGTTATGGATGATGATGTTAAGACTGCATCGTTTGCCTTGCCCTCTCTTCATTTTTTTTTGTGTTTTTTATTTTCTCCTGGTTTCTTACCCTCAATGTTACAATAAATTGTTTTCTTTATTTTTCCTGCCTTCTCCGGGGCATGTTGGGTATACGTTTTGGATGAACTCTATAGATTTGAACGCGAAGAAATTTGAATTTCACATTGATTTTGTAAAATTCACAATGGTTAAAAAGTTTACGTTTTTTACAACATCTCATTATGATGCCACTTTTGGGGTGCCGCTTTTGCTGAGTTAGCATCATTGCTACAGTAATCAATCCCGACAGCCCTCAGAGGTTGTAATAAGTGATACCCCTACTTGTGTTGGCATTAAAATCTGGCTAGATATGATTCTCAAAGAGCAATGTGCATCTGGGGAGTGTGTAGTGAAAGAGGCAAAATCCTACACTGTAAAGGCTCCACCCACAGGGCTTCTGCTTAAAACACCTGCCCCCAGTTTCTTCAGCGCATGCATTTTAAACCACTGCAAGGGTTTCAGGGAAAGAGAAAAAGATACTGAATGAAAGACTTGATGCTGAGAGAAAATACAAACCTAAAATTGCTGCTACAATTCGGGAGCTGAGGAGCACAAGGTAAATGAAGCTTAATAATTAATATGTATATTGTAATGAGCACTGCGACAGAGGAGGCAGACAGACACACATATAGACCACCGTAGTTACTGGGCTCCACACATTTGAGAAGTGCCTCTGTCTGCTACAATATCTTTCTGTCATTTTAAATATTGCATCACCATGTGACTTAACAACAGCAAATAGAATTTTGTAATGGCATGTTTACATTTCTAATTCGACAATTGTGTTAAATATCTTTAGTATTTATTTTAGACATGCACTCAGAAAGAGGATGCTGCACAGCCTTCTCCCTGAGTTTTACTAGTGTTGTTAGGCAGATTTGTTGATTCGCGTGTATTGAGCACTGAAATCTGCACCTCCTGTGGCTCTTCGTTATCAGCTCTTTTAATGGCAGTCCTTTTGATAGGGAGTGTCACATTGTTTACTACAAATATATATTTTGCAGCTCATATTTTCATGAATATAGCTGACAGTTTTTTCAAGCTTACACGGACTCCTACACTATTGGCGTAACGTTGATCAACAGAGCGCACACAAATGTATTGTTCACATTTACCATTCATCTATTGATGCCATCAAATGCAAATGAATAATCTGATGTTACGAAACATTTTTTCCCTTGCATCAGGTTATGTTTATTTATTAAACATGCAATGTGCTCTCTGCACACATGGCACACATTTATATACCTAATAGTATTTTTAGAAGACTTTTTGACTATAAACTGTTCATCATAATCAGAAGCTTGCTTTCTGTCCCAAGTTAACAAGAGCATCCCTGATCTTTACAGGTTAAAAGTCTTAACCCTACTTTGAGTGCCACTTTCATGAGGCATTGAATTGGTTTAAAAATGTGACACTCAGTAAGATGTCTAATTGTTCCCTGCCACTTTTGAGCAAAATTCACTCTTGGTTGTGTCCAGACATAAATATAATACATCTGGCTTCAGCAAGACTATTTTGGCTATAATCTTTTTTCCTCCTCGGTGTTTGAGTAATTTATCTGTCATTCCATTGTCAGCTATTTTTGGCCTGTCATTTATTTTTCTACCTTCCATGGATCACATTTCTGGCAATGGACACCATTGTCATACACAATACTGTCACACCCCTGCATTTGTACTCCTAATTAAACACATAATCAAAAGAGCAAAGATGTGACATTATTATAATAATTGTAAAAATAACTGAAAATCAAAAGAAGCATGTATGAACATTATACACAATTCATACAAAACCAAAAAGAAAATCGCAGCTGTGCTTCTGGTCACTTTGCTTTTTGGTGCTTATCCTTTGGTATTGAGGTATTGCTTATCTTTCCCTTGAGACATTTTATGTCTAGGATTTTTTTTTATCTTGACCCTTTAATTTGACATTTTGATAATTGATTCCTGTCTTTTTGCTTTAAGTGTTAATTTTGTTACAGCTTTAGTTGTTTCTTTTTCTTATAAGTATTTCATTTTCTATTTAATTTAATTACATATATGGAGGAAATTCTTTGTTTGATTAACCATTATTATATGTACATATGTTTTGGTTCAGTTGGATTCATTTACTACTATTTGTGCTACTCACCTGTGACAGGTAAAAATTTAAGCAATCAATGTAGACTTCAGTGTTAACATTTTTCAGTGTGCCATCTATTGGACTGTACAGTGCTTTGAAATGCATGTATTAATAAAATGAATTGCATTTTCCATTCCAACAAATGGTGCATCACAAATATTTATAATAATAAAATGCATTATTACAAACGTTACTACAAATATTTGTGATCTGCCTATTGCCAGAATGACAAATACAATGCATATGTCTCTGCTTTATACAATTTGGTATAATGGGAGTCATAAAAGCAGGGTTAATGGCATCTGTTGGAATGGCAGAAACATATCAACCAGACACACCGATACACTGAGACTTATCCTTTTATTAAGTTGGAATAGGTGTTTTCTGTTAATTGAGTTTTATTATTTGAATAATAAATTATAATTTTTTTTTTCTAAATGCATGGAATTATTTGTGCTTGGGAAATGTTTTTATGGTTTTTGATTTTCACAACAGATGAAGTTGAACACTACCTCTGTTAAAGTGAGAATTGTTCCAGGTTTGCATGCTGCCAACACTCCAGTCCTACAGGTGGCAGTAAACATCACATCCAGTTAGAAGTAATGAAGCTCAAAGTACTGAAGTGCTAATAAAATATCAGTCATGGCAGAGCTATATAAAGATGCTGATGCCTCTGTCTATTTTCTAGCCTATTTTAATGGAAGCCATTCATAATGCAAGATCTCTTCTCTGCCTTCGATACAATCACCATATTCCCCATGCCATTTTCTCTGAACTGGATAGATCCTATCATATGTCCTGGTGAGAAGAGATGTCAAGGGTGTACCAGGCAAGCACGAGGGTGACCCAAGAACTGGTGCTGGGCCCTCTCCTCTTTTCTCTGTACATCACCTCACTTAGTTTCTCCTATCAGTGCTGTATGGATGATGCACAGCTGTACCTATCATTATCTAGAATTTCTGCGTATCTCACTGATATTGCAAACTGGATGAATGAACACCATGTGCAGCTCAACCTGGCAAAGACAAAACATCTTGATATTCCTGATTATCTGTCTGTTCAATACCCCATCGCTCATTATCATCACACATTATCATTCATTATCACTTATTATACCTCCAGGTCTGTTCTCAGACATGAGGTGACAACACTCATCTCTCATAGACATAACCTTGCAAATAGACCCTATGCACAATGTGCACTATTCTTTGCTTCCATTTTGATGAAATTTGAAAATCAATATTCACTTCTACATAAAGTATGCTATCGTAATTTATCAAGGCCTCAGAAAAATTACTAGTCTATAAGAATATGGCAAAGCCTGCACTGTATCTTTTTAAAGTGGGAACAGTGGAGCTAGCAGGACACAGCAACACAAGGTGTCATTGCATTTTCAAATTGAACATAAAATTTTCCACACTGCAGGGTGCAGTGTGAGGTGAGGAATTTCAGTCTCCCTAATTTAAACCTTCTCACCAAATTAAAATAATAATGAGGAAAAGTTCATTTATTTTTAAAAGACATGACAATTTGTAAAAGATAAGAAGGCTGAAACAGGCTAGTAGAAGTGCTGCACACTGATTCATAGAGTACACACAAACATGCTGTGGGTTGTGTTAAAAATCAAGCTGCCATTAACCATGACTGTAGGGTAACTACCCTACTACTAGGATATCCAGGATTGTAGTAGCCTGAATTTATATTCAATAAGTAAACAAAAGCCATATTTTGAAAACTGAGATACATACAGCTTTGGACTTCCAATGAATATCAAATTCAGTCAAGGGCTACCGCTTTAATATCACCAGTGTTTCCATTGAGGGAATACCTCAGTACATGCCGTTGCCCTGGAAATTATTTATACAAGGATTTCGCTTCAGAGATCTGCTTTCTGGTAGGAGGGCTGGGACTTGTAAATCCAGTTAACTGCAATAACCAATCAATGTTATGTATGTGGAAGACCTTTGACTCCTATGTACTGATGACCAGACTGCGTGGAAACAGTTGCTAGGTGAAGCGGAAGTCAAATAAAAAAAAACGGCAAAGGGTATCATCCCTAGAAACAGGCAGATTCTCGGTGACTAGAATTTCACATGGACAGAAACAGCACAGCTTGGGTTTTCTTTTTTCATATCTCAAATACAGAGCACTAGCACAGAAAAAGTAAATCTCTGCTCCACAACTAACAGTTCTAATGTACTAAACACCAAGTAGAAAAGGGAAAATACATTGCTGTGATTGGCACAAAATACTGATGTGGCTCTGACTTGCCTGATAAAATTAATGGTATAGGTTACTGTGCCTGCGGTTGCCTGGCGCCCTGCCAGGGGTTTGTTTCCTGCCTTGCACTCTGTGTTGGCTGGGATTGGCTCCAGCAGACCCCCGTGACCCTGTAGTTAGGATATAGTGGGCTGGATAATGGATGGAGGTTACTGTGCAGTGGTGCTGGAATTGTAAGTGTGGAAAGACGGCAGATGGGCAATAAGGCAGGCAAGAAGTGCTGATCAGTCAGTGCAGAATGTTTTGCAGATTTAGGTAAGTAAACTAGACAGCTTAAAATAGTGTGGCAATCTCCTGATTGAGATAGGTAATGTACTTTTTGATAAAGTTTTTGACATTTTTCTTGATTCCATTTTGAATAATTAAGAGTGGTATGGGTATATAACAGAAGATCCGTCATGCAGTCATTTGCAGAACCCACCCAATTCAAGGTTATGGCAGCTATTCCTGCAGTATCAGACACAAGGTAGGAGCCATACCTGAATGGTACACCAATCCACCTCAGGGCACACTCATGTACACCCCCACTGCACAAAGCTAATTTGAAGGTAACAATTCATTTAACACACATGTCTTGAGATGTGGAAAGAAGTCCAAGGACCAGCAAGAAAAACACAGTTACAGGGGGAATGAATGCACAAATACCACAATGACAACAATGAGGCCAGGATTCAACAAGAAGTAAGGAGTTGTGAGGCAGCAGCAATAATCACCTCAGCACCATTCTAACTCGCAGGAAACTGCAAAACTGCTTAAAATATTTCAGGCTTTATTATGCTTGTTATTATGTATAGCGTCCTATGCTCAGCATATACTCTATATTTAGGTCTAATTACTTAATCTTAAATATTCTGCCAAACATTTTACTATGTTTGCATGTTCTCCCCGTGTCTGCGTGGGTTTCCTCCAGGCTCTCCGGTTTCCTCCCACAGTCCAAAGACATGCAGGTTAGGTGGATTGGCGATTCTAAATTGGCCCTAGTGTGTGCTTGGTGTGTGGGTGTGTTTGTGTGTGTCCTGCGGTGGGTTAGCACCCTGCCCGGGATTGGTTCCTGCCTTATGCCCTGTGTTGGCTGTGATTGGCTCCAGCAGACCCCCATGACCCTGTGTTCGGATTCAGCGGGTTGGAAAATGGATGGATGGATGGACATTTTATTCTTTTATTCAAAATTGGTCTTGATTGCTTTGAAAAGTATACATTGTCATACGCATGTGAATATGGGACAGTTTAAGGGCTCAGATAATTATGAAATTACTTCCGAAAAGCCAGAGGGCACTGTTGACTAATGCCTTTTTTCTTCCTCTCTTGGCAGACCAGAAAATTGACAGCCATGACACCTCTGATGTCTCTCCCACCTGGACCCACCTCTTTCTGCCCAGGACCTTTATCACCAGAAGCAACGCCATGTTGATCTGTGTTATGACCCTCATTGTGCCCCGAAGATCTCTGTTTGTCTCATCATTACAACATATAATACACCATGTACATGCATATATACTGTATTGTGCAGACTGGGACTAAAGGAATCAGAAAGTAAATCATGACCAAACTACCAAGGGGCTGAACGCAATCAGGAAGTCAAAAAACAAACCATCAAAGCTCAATATAAGTGACAAAAAATGGCCAAAAAGAGATGTAAGGAAATCGAAAACAAATAAACACATACATAACCAGAGCCAAATCATTAGTCTTAAATAATAGTCAAAAAAACAGAGCTGGAATTTCTTAACCAGAAATATTTCAAAACAACAAAGAAATTAAAGTTTTAAGGTTTAGGGTGAATCCAATCAAAGTCAACCAAGAAGTTGATCTGGATGTGTTGCATCTCATGTACCTCAGGCTGATGGTGCCTAGCAATGGAATAGTAATCTTCCACTAATAATCCTCAAAATGGTGTCACTCATAAGGAAAGTAACATGGCATTGTGGGAGAATACTATGTACTTTCAACCTCAATGTTAATAATAATAATAATAACACATTTCATTTATATAGTGCTTTTCCCATCCATCCTCTTCCACTTATCCGTGGTCAGATCGTGGGGGCAGCAGCTTAAGCAGAGAGGCCCAGACTTCCCTCTCCCTGGCCACTTCTTCCAGCTCTTCCGGAAGAATCCCAAGGCGTTCCCAGGCCAGCCGGGAGACATAGTCCATCCAGTGTGTCCTGGGTCTTCCCCGGGGCCTCCTCCCGGTTAGATGTGCCCGGAACACCTCACCAGGGAGGCATCTAGGAGGCATCCTGATCAGATGCCCGAGCCACCTCATCTGACTCCTCTCGATGTGGAGGAGCAGCGGCTCTACTCTGAGCCCCTCACGGATGACTGAGCTTCTCACCCAATCTTTAAGGGAAAGCCCAGACACCCTGCGGAGGAAACTCATTTCAGCCGCTTGTATTCGCGATCTCGTTCTTTCGGTCACTACCCATAGCTCATGACCATAGGTGAGTGTAGGAACGTAGATCGACTGGTAAATTGAGAGCTTTGCCTAACGGCTCAGCTCTTTTTTCACCACGACAGACCGATCCGTTTGTCGATCTTACGGTCCATTCTTCCCTCACTCGTGAACAAGACCCCGAGATACTTGAACTCCTCCACCTGGGGCAGGATTTCTCCCCCAACCCTGAGAGGGCACTCCACCCTTTTCCGGCTGAGGACCATGGTCTCGGATTTGGAGGTGCTGATTCTCATCCCAGTGCTTTTCCCATGCTTATTAATAGAGTATCAAACACCAAAATAGATGTGACCATGAGATTCCTTGAACTCTAAGACCTCTATAACAAGGTCTAAACAATTTGTAGAGGTAAGGTAGAATTCATAAAAAATCAGAAATAAGAGCCTGAGTGTGACATTTGTTTATTTATTTATTTATTTATGTTTAATGTGTGTATTTTAATATATACAGTATATTTTTGTTATTTTATTTATATAGTATTTTTATGAAGGACCATGTAGGGAGTGCAACTAGAGACAAATTAATAGATAGGAAATGGATCTTAAGATGGCGCAAGAGTAAGTTCTGTGACAGTGAAAACTTTGCAATTGACACAAGATGATCACAAACAAGGGGCACTATGTCCAAATATAATGGATGCCACTCTTTGGGAAGAGATAGGTGAAGTACAATGGGATTTTATGGCTAGTGAGGAGTGCCCCATGAGGTCTCTTGGTCTTTCCTGATCCAGGAAGGGATGTCTGGGCATTCTGTAGAGGTAGCTTTCGGCAGGGGCTTAAAAGTCTCTTCCAGCCATGGGGTTGCAAGGGCTCAGATTGTAGACACAAGAGAAACCAGAGGAAAGTGAGAAAATAGAAGAAGTGAGCTGTAGGTGGTGTTGTTGAGAAAAATAATCTTCTTTTTCTTTTATTAAGGAAACATTGATGTCAGGAGAAAAAAAAAATACTTTTTGTTTAAGGGGCTAAGCAAGTAGTGTTTTAAAGACAAGCAATGATCTGGTGTTTGAAAAGAGCAAACAATCTTTCATACAGTGACAAGGACTGAGCAAAATATAAGCAAGGCAAAGGTCTAATGTTTGGACACATTAACTAAGGCGATGCCATCTTTTGTAACAGCAGCATGCATGCTATTATAAAGACAGTAAATACGAGCTTCCAAAGTTTCATGTAAACAACCTACAAACCTGAAGCTACAACTCGGACAATTTGGTGAAATTCTCTGAGTTGCGACATAGCTCTGACCTTTCACCTTAGTCATCTGTATAAAATAAAAAATACAGCTTGACTGGCCAGAAATTTTATTTTTATGGTCAAATTGCATTTGGAGCAAAGTGTTAAGCATTTAATACATTTAGTTGGCTCTTTATTTTCATAAAACATACACAGCTTATTTTAGTTTTTTACAGGCCAAGTAACAGATCAGCAGCAAACCCTGCATTCCTCCTAATAGTCTGACCAGAAATTCACATGAACACACCAAAGTGCAAAGGAGAAATGTCACAACTTGGTGCTGCAAATACTTTGATAACACCTGAGGGCAGCATAATGTCAGGCCTCACACATCATCAGGACCATGTGATTTGTGTGAAGGGCGCTGCAATGGAACCTTACTCAGCTGGGATGCCCACAGCATGGAAGGACATGGGGAGACAACTTGCACACGCCTTTATCTCCCCCAGGGCACTAGATGGCAAGCCCCCTGGGGTTGTAGCATAAACATGGACTCCTACAGGGCATCATAAGACTAGTAAGCCAGTCATACTACTCAGTACATACAGCTTAAATCTGTCTAGACAGCAGTTACTGTAGGTCCAGAGAGGCCGTAATACAAGTTTGTTGTTTTCTCTCAAATGCATGTGTTCTGTAGTCCAAGGTGTCCACAGTTCAAAAAAACAGATTTATTATGAAATATAATAAATAACAGCAAGAAATCATTAAGGGACAAATCCAGAACATACCTAAACTGAAGCAAATAATGCACATGCCAGGCCCATCTGGGCCTTTCTAACACAGGGCTCCTATCCCTGATATCTGTGTAGTTACTGGTCCACTTCCCACACATCACAAGCCATGAATCATACCGCAACAAGTCCTTTTACCTTCATTATGTCCTTATAAACTCTGGCCTGCTTTCCTCCGGCCCTTCAAGCCCTTACCCTTTCTTAGTTCCCCTCTCCAAGCTCAACTGGTCAGTGATGAAGACACAGCTTTATATCTCAGGTTGGCAATCCTCCTGACAATTTTTGCTTAAGTGTGCTCTGAAAGTTTTTTGGTGTCTTCACAGAGCACTTTCCAGTTGCTCAAGGCACAATTTTGTTCTTAAGCCCCAGGTATTTAAAAGGGTAGGCAACCACCAAAGTTCTTAAATATTACAGGAAGGACTCCCTCTGCTTCCATCTAGCGTACCGGTTTGAATTCTATCAATTTTCATTTTGTTCCCACCTACATTTGTCTCCCTCTAGACACTATTCCGGAGATATCTGTAATAAACATGGAAGCTATTGTACCCAGTAATATTCTGTCACTTGCGCTTTTCACTCCTGCCAAGGTTTTACACTCATATTATCAAGAACTTTTACAGCCCTCTTCTTATCTTGTGGTAGTCCTACTATACTGTAGTCTTGGTCCTAACTGGACATCCCTCTACAATACATATATATGGATAATTTAAAAATATAGTGTTTTAAATGCCAAGAGACCAAACACATAATCCTAGCAACATGAGAAAATCATTTATAATAAAATCCGCAAAAACGGGGGAAAATGATCAAAGGAAAGGCAAAGAGTGCGAGATGAAATGGAATTGTGAAGGAATGATAAAAAGACAGCGAGAGACATGAAACAGAGTCAGACAGTCACAAAGTAGAGAAATAGACACTGAAGGCTTGGAAAAAGTGAAGTGCTGAAGGGAAAAAAAATGTGAAGCTAAAGAAATGAATGAATAGCAATTTTAAAATATGGAGAGTTAAATCAGATAAATGGAAGGAGGAAAGAGACACAGAATGAGGGGGGGGAGCAAAAGGAAGAAAGTGGGAGAGGTAAGAAAGAGTAGCTAATGGTATGGAGCAACTACAATGTTGACACAAGGGGAAGTCATAGGGAATGGTGGGGAAAAAACAGGCTGTGGAGGAGAGAGGGTCACTAGTAGGACTAGTAGGTTCTCCTAAATGTACATTCTAATTGAATATGTTACACTGTTAAAAATACTAGATAGTACTTAAAGTAGGAATTTCTGTTTTCAGTTGTCAGGATGGGCAATTGACTGATGCCTGTCAATTTATAATGTCTGAGCAGGAGCTGAAAGATGGAGTCAGCAGTAATTTGATTTAATAAATGCCCAACCACCAGTCCATATTTTACTTACAAGATAATGCCTAGCCTTGGAATCTCTTTGCATTCATTTGTTATGTTTGTGTTCTGGATCCGTTTCATTCTTTGCTGAACAGCACATCGTGCTTCTTAGGACTGAAGCAAAGCTTGACAGAAGAGGATAAATGGGAGCTTCTGATTTAAGGAGTCACTAATGAATGATAAATAGATTGGTCGGTCGGTTGGCCTGTTATCTATCTATCTATCTATCTATCTATCTATCTATCTATCTATATGCAAATGTAAAAGCACTGGTCATCCATGCACATCAGATGAAAATGTTGAGCATATCCGAGGTGTGTTCGAACAGAGCCATAGGAAATCCACATCACGGGCAAACATTGAACTTGGAATTCCTCAAAGAACAGTATGGTGTGTTCTTAGACAGCGTCTGCATATGAAGCCTTACAAGTTGCAATTAGTGCAGGCATTGCATCCTGACGACCATGTCTGTCTGTCTTAGCCACAGGATTCTATTTTGACTTCACTCAAACTACTTTCTAAAGAGACTACAGTTCAAATGCAAATTTGATCCAGCTTTAGGGGATTTTTTTCCAAATTTGATGGCACAAAACATTTCCATGACTGTGTACTAACTTAGGACAAAAACCTCATGAATTGAGCCTCCTAAGCACTGTTATATGTGGGCTATTTTGCAAGACTTTGCTTTCAAAGCAGCTTTTTTAAATTTAAAATGCAGTTAAATGTTTATTTTTGACTTACGTTGTTCAAATAATTAAATCCATAACTGAATCACCCCACTCACCCATCCATGCATCATTTTTCCAAAGGTGGTTTAAAGAGCTGGAGGTTACCCTGGAAGTGTTTTGTACAATTAACTACTGAATGAATATATTGTTAATATATTTAGAATTAAAATGTCTTACTTTTTCAAGTGGACAAGTTATTTAGAAAAAAAGTTTCAATAAAAATATAGCATGTGAGTTCAACAAAGCCATAGTTTATTTTGAATACAAAGCAAAGGATGTTATTGTCAGAATCTACAATTTCTAGTCAGAGTACATCAGGAGTATTGTGTGCACTTTTGGACACCTTGCGATGAAGAGTCATAGCATCTCAAGAAAGTAAGTAAAGAACAGCAAGGAATTGCATCCCAGGACTAATGGGCATGTCCTACTCTGACAGGCTAATTCAATTAAAGAGAAAACTATGTGGGGACCAAATTTAGTTCTTCAGATTCCCATAGGCATCAAGAAAAATGATCTAGCAAACTTTTTTCAAGTAAATAGTGAATTAGGTGTTCACCAAAAACACTTTAAATCGTGGACAATTGGATTCAAGAAGGATCCCAGAAAGTAGTTCCTCACAGAAATAGTCACAGAAGTCTGGAACAACCTACAGAGTTGTGCATTTGAAGTGAATAGGGTACATTTTCGGTATAGTTTTATGCAAACACCTCAGAAATAAAAATGTTCAAATTGATCTCAATCAGCTTGATCACTTTGCCAACTGTCTTGATCGTCAATGATTTGGTCTGGAATATTACATTTCATAAATGAAGGGGCACTCTAGCACACAAACCATTTACCTTCTGTTGTAGTGTGAAATTTTGTATACAAGTTGATAAACATTTTGTATGACTTTATTTCTAACTTAGACAAAGCAATATAATATTAGTATTATATCATTGATAAGAACAGCAATGGTTTGATGTTTAAGAACCCCAATGCCCCCACGAGTCTTTGGGATTGAGACACGTTCGAGGTAAGTGCTTGAAACCAGTTTGACAAGTGATTCTCTGCAGGACTCTCTCAATCAACCCCCACAGGAAAGCCAAATTACCTAGCTGGCAAGCATCAGCTCAACAAATGGTTTTGGGGGCAGGTGTGAAAGTTATTGTGTGCCCCCATTGATCTGAAGTATGGCTGTTTGGGATTGGTTAATCACCTTCATATTTTAAAATTCTTATCATATCTCTGCCCGTTTCATTGCCTTCATGCCATGGCATCTGGCAAACTTGCTTCTGCTGATCAACTTGGGTCTTCAAGAAACAACTTCTGACTGCTGTGACCTCTTGCCTGAATTGGGAGCCACATTGGGGTTTCCTGGTCTATCCAATATATGTGAACAGCAAAAAAAAATTACTAAGGGGAAGAGTTTAAAGATGGAATTGGCAAAAGGACAAGAAGAAAAATTTACAATAGTGACATGTGAATATCCATAGTCATTCAAAATCCTGTACTCACACTGTACATGTTAACTAAGGCAAATAAATATACGAAACACTAAGTGAGTAGAGATGCTCTGGCAATCAATATACAACATAATGCAATATTCTCAAACCCAATGAATCCATTTCAGAGCCATAGAAGGACAGAGCCTGACAGGAAGCAGCACTGGACAGCACATTACAATCCACCTAAAAAAGTTAAACAATCTTCATTTTATAGAACACACCGTCATAATTAATATTACATATCCAATAATAATACACACAAAAATAAAGAAGTGGGTGGAGAGATAGATGGGATGGACATGTGCATGGAAGGAGTAAAAAGTCTGCCAAAAGAAACCTTTTTTGTTATTTTTCTGCGGGGCACATATAGATTTTTCTAGCTGAACAACCTTCATAATCCACATAAGGAATAAGTGAAGCTCTGCTGTAGTGAGTGGTGACCTTTAAAACTCACATTTGAATTGACTAGTTTATGGAGGCCGTGGATCCTTAGGCTATCTCAGGGCTGTGTTAAAAAGATTTAAAACCTTAGAATCCAGGGCCATATTGTAAAACAGTTATGCAAATCCTCACAATTTTGACTACAGAAATCATTTGTTGTGTCATTTTGAGTATATATAATCAGATTTGAGATCAAAATATAAATATTAAGAAAACAAATTCACAATGAATATTTAGCACCTAATCAAGTGTTGGCTCTTGCCTTTCCCCCAATTGCTGGTATATCTCAATGGAAAGAAAGGTTTTTAAATAGATGCATGGAAAGGTTTAACCCAAGCAGCTGAGCTGAATATAATGTGCAGACTACAACGTAAAGCCCTAAGCTTGATTCTATGAGGGGTGTTTTGCATATTCTCCCTGTATTTGAATTGATTCCCCTGACAGGCCAAACGACGTGATGTTAACATGATTGGCAACACTAAAGTGCAGTTTCCCTGGTCTGTGGTGTGTGTCATCAAGCCTTATTCATGTTGCTACCTGCAAAGATTCTTTCTCCATGAATCCTCAAGGAGACTAAAAGATTAAGAAAATAAATAAATGTGCAAAAAATTTCTTTAACATTAACTAAAAATATGCCTCTTAAGTTTCCATCATACAATTTAATTGGAACCTTCCACTTTAGACTTATTTTCACACACTTCCATTGCTTATCTGAGAGTTTACTATAAAGTAAGCCTAACATTTGTATCCTTTAAATGAAAACCAAATTTAGATTGCAATGAACCAAGACATTATTTGACAAGATGGGTACAAAACTGCTAAAAGATCAGCAAACTGGCAAACTGGCAGGAGAAGGAGTAAAATAACAGAACGAGAACCATGGAAAGAAAAATGGCAGTAGGAATTTGTGAACTGAAGCTAAACAGCATGAAAGCAAAACATATAGATGCACAGGACACGAAGAAACAAAACACAAACAACTTGGTTTTCTGAAATCAGACAATTACATGCTGTGGTATTCCCTTCAGCTAAACGTATAATTATTCTGTACAGCATCAGAACAGCGCAGCTAATCAGTTTACACAGGATTCATTTTAAATGTCTCTTTGTGCAGAGGCTGGGGCCGGGAAACATGTCAGGGAAATTTTCAAAGTTTCTGACATGCTCTAACCAAAATATAGCACCTTACAAGGAATGTGTGAAATTGAATTGATCTGTAGGTACAGTGTGTCTCTTGATCATTGGGTTCTGTCACATCACATAAAAGAGATGAGCACTGATTCAGGTTTAAAATATCCATCCATTGGCCAACTCACTATATCCTAACTGCAGGGTCATGGGGGTCTGCTGGAGCCAATCCCAGCCAACACAGGGCACAAGGCAGGAAACAAAACCCAGGCAGGGCGCCAGCCCACTGCAGAGGTTTAAAATATGCAGTGGCTATTTGCAGCATGCCCATAAACAAATTCTATTCACTTTATTCATATTCCTCCATCCCTTTTCAGTACAGGACAGGCTCTTAAATGATGATACTGATCAATATGTCATTTAGCGGTTCCAGTCAACTTTCTCCATATTATGATAACTTGTCGGAGATTCAATTATCAATACAAGCACACATTTAACTCTGTGTAAACTCAAATTGATACCTGGCTCCTAAACCATCCCAGGTAACCCACCCTACTTTATACCTGTTGAATATAAAAGCTGTTAGAAGATGAGTATATAGACAGAACCAGAGGATGCTATCATTGAGAATCTATTATCCAGAATATTAATAATGAAGCTAAAATAGATACAAATGGTTTTCTTATTAAATACATATCTAAGCACAAGGGGGAGATTCATACAAATAAACTTTAAAATAACAAAGCCTACAGCCTCTATGGGTCTGTCTACATAGATTCCTGTCCCTGTCATTTAGGTAGCTTGGCTCACTCGCTTGTCTACGTCAAAGTGCCACAAGCAAACTGATTTCTTCCTTCACCTCTTGCTCCAGCATACCTCATATCTCTAGACTCAGTAAGCCTTTGAGCTTGAGAACACTCTAAAACACTGACTTGTCAGTAATGGGCTGGAACTCCACCCCTAGTCCTTCCCAATGCCTGGTTATATAGCTCATGGTCCCCCCCACCCCCTTTCATGTCTGTTGCTATGCAACAGTGATTCCACAACAGTCATATCAGGGAGAAGCAGAGGACATAAATTAGAGGAGTTACGATGGTGCTTGACTGGAGCATTCTGACAGTTGTGGACCAGCTTGATACACCTGCATGAGTGGAAGCACCCACATCTGACAGAATGCTTGAGCACCATAAATCTGGAACTGCATGAAAACATTAGAACATTAGCAAAATTTAGACGAGAACAGGATGTTCAGCCCAACAAAGCTCATCAGTCCTATCTACTTAATTCTGCTAAAATAACATCAAGTCAAGCTTCGAATGTCTTTAAAGTCCTATTGTCTACCATACTAACTGATAACATATTCCATGTGTCTGTGGTTCTCTGTGTGAAGAAAAACTTACTAATGTCTGTGCAAAGTTTACCCTTAACAAGTTCCCAACATTGTCCCCATGCTCTTGATGAACTAATTTTAAAATAACAGTCTCGATCCACTGGACTAATTCCCTTCAAAATTTTAAACACTTTAGTCATGTTATCTCTTAATCTTCTTTTGCTTAAACTGAAAAGGCTCAGCTCTTTTAATCTTTCCTCATAATTCATCCCCTATAGCTCTAGAATCACTTACTTGCTCTACTCTGGACTTTTTCTAGTGCTGCTATATCTTTTTTGTAGCCTGGAGACCAAAACTGGACACAGTACTCCAGATAAGGCCTCACCAGTGCATTATAAAGCTTGAGTATAACCTCCTTGGACTTGTACTGTACACATCAGGGTGCTATACAACCTAACATTCGTTTAGCCTTCTTAATGGCTTCTGAACACTGTCAGTTGATAGTGTTGAGTCCGCTATGACTTTTCAATCCTTTTCATAAGGTGAACTTTCAACTTGCTATTTATATTTCTAATCAAATCATTTAAATATCTTAAAAACTGCAGTGGCCTCAGCACTGACACCTGTGGTACACCACTCTTAACCTCACCCAATTTTGATAAGGTTCCTCACACCATAACTATTTGCTTCCAGGGTTTTAGCCAATTCTGCACCCATCTACACACCACACCCTAAAATGTAACCTCTTTTAGTTTGACTTCCACCTTTTTTATATTGAAAAAGGCAAAGTGAAAGCTAACATTTGAAGAAATAAAAAATCCTTGCCATTCACAAAACGCATGCAAAATCTTTAGGTCTTGGAAAATCATTCTGTTGTAATTTAAATTCCTACAAAAACTGTTATTGAATGACCTGAAACAGTGTGTCTGCTTTATGATGTCAGAAGTTAACTTTAAAACTGACTGTAAAGTCCTTTAATAATAGAATCGATGTGGTTTTGGAAACAATGGAAGCCCAACAATTTGAGATCAGCCTTCCAGCAAGACCCCAGTTATTCTTCCCTGGGAGTCTCTTTTTGCAGCTAACTAGTGAGTAAGAGTATGGCTGAAAATGGAAAATATCTAGGGGTGCTTCCATGCATCAGCACCATATAATGTAAATATGAGCTCCCACTACAGTATCAGAAGACATTGTTGGACAAATGGTGCAAGAGCTTAAAGCTAACAAAACTGTGCTCCAAAACATGAAGATACTATAATATAATATACTTAAGGAAAAAGTAGAAATGTCTGAGACTTCTTTTACAAAATGTTGTTTTGTTGTTTACCCCCTTCACTAGCAATACAGCTTGCACAAGTAAAATTTGCCAAAGACACATGAAAGCCCATAAGGTGCTTTTTAATCCAATGGGGTCCAAGTGGTAAATTGCCTAATGAGATTACTTTTAAGAAGTTACAACAAGACAAGATAAAGGCCACACTTAGTCGGTTTTATCTGCATTCTATAAAGCCTCAAATGCCACCAGAAACAAGAGAAAGGGACATTGGTATGTCACAGTCAGCCATGTCATGCTCTCGTGTTGTCAGACACTTTAAATTAAGCCATTGCCCTATGTCCTGACTATAGGTAAGGATGGTTTGACCATCTAAAATGTGATGCTCTTGAGACTCGATACATCAGAATAGTGCTGAACAGGCTCTGTACACCAGAGATGTCAAGATCATTAGAACAATCTAGACGAGAAAAGGCCATTCAGCCCAACAAAGCTTGCCAGTCCTATCCACTCATTTCTTCCAAAAAAACATCAAGTTGAGTTTTGAAAGTCCCTAAAGTCTTACTGTCTACCACACTACTTGGTAGCTTATTCCAAGCAAGAGTCTGTCCCACCAGAAGAACTTTACGATGTCCTTTGTTAATGTTTGCAGTTATTATTGTTGTGTGCTTTAGTTTTCCTATTATTTTCATTTGTTTATTGTTATCTCCTCAATGAAATGTAAAATTTCAGTTCAATAAGAAGTGTTGCATTTCTTTATTCTGTCAGTATATATTAGGTGGTGTTGGAGAGTGTAACTTAATATATTTCAATGTTAATGGAGTCACATCTGATACATAAAGTATTGAGTGAAATCCATCTATCTATTTCTGAAACAGAGTAATCCAGTTCAGGGTCATGGAGAAGTGAAATCTGAATGTATGAAGTGAAATACGATATAGATAAAGTCAATTTCTGAATACATTAATTCGATTTGATATTTATAGTGTCTAAGAGACAGATACATACTGTATCTCCAACCCAGGATATATACTAAAACTGATTCCTGACATAGATAAAGGTCAAAGTAGGACAATCTAAATTTATTTAGTTTATTTGCTACAATGGATGTTTACTGAGATAATTTAGAGCAGTCATACTGGGAAGCTGAAGACTACACTGCGTGCAGCCCTTCAGTTAAATACTGAGTTCAGCCTATGCCCTGTATGGCTATTCCACCCCATATGACTGATTAACTGGCCAAACAATATGAGGTCTGCACAAAATGACCCCAAAATGTACCAGCTGGCTTTGTAGTCCTCTAATCTAACAGTTTCCACAGGTACAGAATTTATGGGAATTTTTACATTTTTGTAAGGCTGCACACTATGACAGCTTTAATCCTGGTAGCAAGGGAACGTACAGTCAATCAAGTTTTGAAAGAATATAAAATAAATCCCTAAATTTAATTAAGTATGTTTTCTTCCTTCTAATTCTGGTGGCACTATATTTTTTCTGGCTACCTAAAAATTCCCAGGAAGTTACATACTGATTATTCACTCTGTGCTGATACTAAGCTTTGGAAATGGTTGTCCTTGCCCCTAACTGACAATTTTGATGCTGTAACAATGGATTACTTTTCTGTGGTGATTTATACTCCATCCAACTGCATGTGGGCATTTTACAAAGGAAACAACAGCAGAGGAAGAAAGCCATAAAGTTAAAAATGAACAATAAATTCCATGAGTAGTCTCAAATCAGTGTGGTCACCATATATTTCACACAGTTTGGTGTACCTTCGCCAATATGGAGGAGTTCTTGGATCAAAAGGAGTGAAAGAGAGAGAGGAATAAAGAAAGAAATAAAGAAATGAAGCTAATCATATCAAGTGGTGTGCAGTATGTCTGGATTCCAAATAAAAACCACATATGAATTCTTATAGTCTACTATTCTGCTTTCTGTTTCCAGTATTTATAGTCATTTTACTGTGTTCTTTCCTTAAGGCTGCAACTGTTTATGTACTTTTCTCTTTCTTTCTCCACTTCTTTGGAATGATTCATACTTTACTGGTGTCTTTAGGACTCACCTATTACATGGCTGCACTCGGAGCCTAATCCGGGTATCCTAAATTGATTTGTCATGTGGTGGGTGCAGCAATGTGTTGTATCAGCACGTGCTCCTAACCTCTTAGGACTGCAAACATGGCAGGCAACCTCTTTTAATACTGGTGGGCCTAACTATTTAACGTCCAGACTTGAAATGAACAATAGCAACTGTGAGTGTGATGAGATAGCCATTGCCACCAAAAAACAGATATGGTGTTCTAAGCAGGGGAGACAAAGTTCATGCCACTTAATTGTTTTACTGTACAATTAACTGAACTCTGTACGTGTAAAAGTAAAGTTGAACTTGGAAGTCAACTTGAACCTCATTTCTTCAGTCATTTCAAATAGCCCATTCCATGTTGCCAATAAAATTCTATCACAGTGATGACAACAGTGGTCTGATCTTCTAATGTGAATTCTCACATTATGAGGGTCAGTAACTGTCAAGTTATTACCTTTGCTGAAAGTCCTAAAACAATAAGGCTAAACATTTCAATTCTAAGGCAGTATAGTCCCTTCATGAATCCGGTGTCCTGGCCTTGAATTCTTCTTCCTCTTGTTGTCCATGTAAAGTTGGCATAATCTACTAATGTCTGCATTGTACCTCTCAAGGGACTCTGGGTTTTATTTCACATCTCTAAAGACACATATAATAGGGTGACGGGTGATTCTAAGTTGGCTCTATGTGGGTGTGTGTGTGTGTGTGTGAATGAGACATGGACTGCCACACCATCCAGCACTGAGTGCTGCTGGGATAAGCTTTGGCCCGAGGATTAAGCAGGTTTATTAAAGTTATGGTACTGCATCTCTGTTCTAGACTTTGTGTTTATTTGAAATACCTGTAGCACTGGCTTCAAGATTGCAGCACTGAGCACTTCTTTACACAAAGTCAGAGAGAAATGTTGTCATGTAACACCCAGCACAGAATGGAAAGGAATGGTGGCTTGGCTGGTGAATCTGTATTTTTTTATATGGTGTTGTGACTTTTATGTGCCAACTAAGCACTAATGCAAGAACTGAGTTTTTTTTTTTTATTTTGACAACTCTCTTTTCCCCACTCACATGTGTACTTGTGTATCTCATACAACAAACAAGCTAAGGTTTATAAATTCTGTCTTCAGTATGAGATCTCGATGCATGTACAAACGAATATGAAAGAAAGGACAGACTGTCATATTCAGTGTTTAATCTTGGAATTCTATGTATTCAGCTTCCTCCAACTGTGACATATATTGATGAAGCTGTCTCCAAACATCGACCTTTCATCCACCTACCCATGTTTCCTTCCATTTAAAAAGAAAATATCAAACAGAATAAGCAGCTGAACTTTAGATCCAAACATATTATTCCAGTTCTAGTTTCAAATGACCAAGACTGATATAATGATTTTATACTGAAAAACAGAAATCCAGTTACTAAAGGTATTGAACTTCTAAACTCAAAAATGATGGCCTTGGGACACAATCTTATCTTACTATTTCATTCTTATGTCAATTTGCTTTGCCATTTCAAATAACGAGAATTCTACTCAATCCTGAAAAACAGAAGGGAAAGCAACCAAAAACAACTAAATATTGACCCACCACATACTGGGGATCTAGTTTCTGTCCTTCAAGAAAAAACAATATTTTCTAGTACCGGAGAACTCCAATGGAATTAACGTTGAAGCAAATGATGAGTAAAATCAACCATTTTATAATTAGCAGACATATTTAGAATTCATGGAGTCCCTAATTAAAGCAATTAGTTGTCCTCAGTAGAGGACAGTCTTGCTTCTGACACCAACAGACATCATGATCTCCTTTAGCACACACCACATTTTATCAGATGAGATCAAATCTTATTTTTTGTACTTGATGGATTTGCCTTAAAAATATATTATATTATATTATATTATATTATATTATATTATATTATATTATATTATATTATATTAT
>JANRMT010062790.1:51793889-51804467 GCA_026402145.1 Polypterus bichir lapradei | reverse complement strand
ACAAAAGTTGAACTTTTTGGAAGGCAAATGTCCCGTTACATCTGGCGTAAAAGGAACACAGCATTTCAGAAAAAGAACATCATACCAACAGTAAAATATGGTGGTGGTAGTGTGATGGTCTGGGGTTGTTTTGCTGCTTCAGGACCTGGAAGGCTTGCTGTGATAGATGGAACCATGAATTCTACTGTCTACCAAAAAAGCCTGAAGAAGAATGTCCGGCCATCTGTTTGTCAACTCAAGCTGAAGCGATCTTGGGTGCTGCAACAGGACAATGACCCAAAACACACCAGCAAATCCACCTCTGAATGGCTGAAGAAAAACAAAATGAAGACTTTGGAGTGGCCTAGTCAAAGTCCTGACCTGAATCCAATTGAGATGCTATGGCATGACCTTAAAAAGGCGGTTCATGCTAGAAAACCCTCAAATAAAGCTGAATTACAACAATTCTGCAAAGATGAATGGGCCAAAATTCCTCCAGAGCGCTGTAAAAGACTCATTGCAAGTTATCGCAAACGCTTGATTGCAGTTATTGCTGCTAAGGGTGGCCTAACCAGTTATTAGGTTCAAGGGGCAATTACTTTTTCACACAGGACCATGTAGGTTTGGATTTTGTTTCTCCCTAAATAATAAAAACCATCATTTAAAAACTGCATTTTGTGTTTACTTGTGTTATATTTGACTAATGGTTAAATGTGTTTGATGATCAGAAACATTTTGTGTGACAAACATGCAAAAGAATAAGAAATCAGGAAGGGGGCAAATAGTTTTTCACACCACTGTATATATATCCATTATCCAACCCACTATATCCTAACTACATGGTCACGGGGGTCTGCTGGAGCCAATCCCAGCCAACACAGGGCACAAGGCAGGAAACAAACCCCAGGCAGGGCACCAGCCCACCGCAGGGCATATATATATATATAAATATAAATGAATGGAATCCTTCAGGTTCTTTTCTGATTTGCATTTGACTGTTCTTTCCATGTCTGTGTTGTTTATTTTCTAGGCAGTCACTTTCCTACCAAAGACGTTACCCTTAGATTGACGGCTGGAGCTTATTAGATCTCTTTTGTGTGTATGTATAACCTCAGAAGAACTCTAGTTGATTCTTGCCTTGCATCCTATGCTGCTGTAATGGACTCTAACCCTTGCAACTATGGCCTGAGTACATAAAGCTCAAAGATGTGTGAATATAGTTTCTTAGAAATTCCACTCATGTCATATCATAATGAAAAATTAAATATGTATTTGAGGGGTCAAGAAAAATGTGCTGCGTTTGTTTTGGGGGGTGGGGGGGGGGTGTGTGTGGCAAGGGTAGAAGGTTAGCACCAGGTCAACAGAAGTCCAACAGAGGGACAATGTGAGGGACAAAAAAGACATAGCAGTTTTAGAAGACATCCAGAGGAGACTGACTAGGCTGATTTTGGGACTGGGAGGTTTGAGCTATGATGAAAGATTGAAGTAGTCAAAACTTTTCAGCTCAAGCAAACAGAGATTAAGAGGTGACATGACTGTGATGGGAATTAATACAGCAAATCCCTACTGGTACTTTAAAATAACACAGGGACACATTTCATGCAAATTTAAGGTTTTCCTCACATAACGAACCATAAATAGACAGAATAATAATGAAGTAGTGTGGTAAAGAGTAGGACTTTGGGTACATTCAAATTTCAAAGCAATGATATTTAGGAGAATCAAAGAGCACAGGATTTATGAGCTTGTTGAACTGAATGGCCTGTTTTCGTCAAAGGGACATTTGTATGTTTGAGAAAGAGAAGCTGCCTGGGTGGAAGCACTTAATGCTCCTGAAGATTCTAGGGCATGTCTGTCCAACCGTCTTCACACCAAGAATCTAAGGCTAGGGTGAAAACCCCAGAGCTGACAACTCTGAGTTTCTACCTTTTACGTTTGTGTCACAATTCTCCCCCTCTTTACAGACATCTTTTTGCAAGCACTGTAAGTGTATTTTTCTGTTTATCAGGTTCTTTCAATTAGCACCACAAACCTGACCTCCATGTACATGGATTGAGCACTTGCTCTTTTTGCTGTCTGTGCCATTCTCAGAGTAATCCCAGACAAATCTTTCCAGTTAATTTTTTTGCTTTATGTCTTTGGTCAAAATGTGTTCTTTCTAGCTACCTGACACCTGCTCATTGGGTTCCATAGCTACAAAGTCCATCATCAATTAGTGGAAAAAAGATGGACTGACAAAGGTAGCAAGTGGTTTATATAAACAATAGAAGTGACAGATTTTTATTCCCAATTTTTATTTTTTCAATAATGTTGTTTTAATTTTGATTTTGTTTTATTTTTTGTTTACTTTGCTTTGACTTTGATTAAAAAAATAACTTGTTTGTGATTTTAGTTGTAGTTTTCATTAACAATAATAACCTTAATCTAGAAAGAGTACTATAGAGACAACAGTTGAAGAGGAAAGTGCTTTTTGGTAATACTGTTCTGGACATGGGGGCAACTCACAGCACCGGCTAGACAAGGGTTCAGATAGGAATAGAGAAGCAGCCGGTTTTGTGGTATTAAATTGCTTCATTATGCTTTGAATTCTGCCTTATGTGTTTGTGACTGTTGTGAACTTGGACCCGGACACAGACAGACGGACAGCATAGTTCACCCAACACACTGTTTATTTACACTATTTACAGTTTTTATCGTGCACTCACAAACCCCAGTGCCTCTTGCACCGATTCCCCCGAAGTCCAGGGCTCACAGTCTCTGTGCCTTCTCTTCCTGGCCACCTCCAGTCCTCTCCCCAGCTCTGTCTCGCTACCTCCCGACATCCACCAATGACTGGAGGGAGGCGGCCCCTCTTATGGGAACCCGGATAGGCTCCAGCTGCTTCCCGGCAATTAGAATTGGCCACACCCCTGTGAGGCAGAAGTGCCGGCTGCGCACCCGGAAGCCGTCCGGGTGTCCCCTGTCGTCTTCCCCCCGTAACTTCCTGGTGTGGCGGAAGTGCCAGGCTCCCGGGATAAATAGGCACTGGGGCGCCGCCTGGCAGTGGCCACGGGTCACTACAGGGCTGGGCTTCCAAGCCCTCTACCCGAGGCCCCCAACATAACCAGGACGGACGCCCCCTCACGGTCTGGAGGAGGCACAAGCCCTCCTCTCGTCCTCCTGGGGACCACACTGTTTATTGTGTAAAGCAGTTTTAAATTGGGTTTCTATCATGAAAGGTATTAATTCAACCAAAAAAAAGGAAAAGAAAACTGAAAACTATTGCCTAATTGTGATGTTGAAGGCACCTTCAGTGTGGAGATGCATATTCTTCCTGTGGGGCATCTAATTTACTTTTACAATTCATTGACTTGCACTTAGGTAGACTGGTTTATACGTGCATACTTTATTTGATCTCACTTCACAGTCTGTAGCTGATTCCTGCCTCGTGGTGTATAGAAATATAGAAAATGGACAGATGTGTGAAAATAATGGTAGTTTTTGATTTGCTGAGCGTTTCTAAAGAAAATATAAAATAAATAACTTGTTTGACTTCCTGATTGCTCTGACTGAAGATACTGAATGACTCCACAGAGCATGTTTTACTGACATACACTGAATTCCACTCATGAATTTTCCCATACCAACATGTTCTGTTAAGAATTTTTCTGTAAAAATGTTTTTTATATGGTAGCCTTCAATCGTGTTAAAGAGACACTCATTCTTTGACACCCATGTTTGAGTCTGCCTGCTGTTAAATAATTGTTGTATGAAAGCCATCTGGAAAACAAATACTGACAACAGCAATTCAAGCTGGTAAAGGTATTCTTGTAGACCAATATGTCTAGCCAGTAATTCATTGCTTTGCTGAGTTTCACAAATTTTAAACTGACAGGCAAAAGACAGAATCAAGATGATTTCTTCAAAGAAATGTGAGGCACTCCATGGATTAAGAGATGGCATTGGGCTGGAAGGGATAACCTTTCGTAAACAGAACCTGTTTAATTAGGCAGCAAAAATGGCCAAGCAGCCATGGTCTAAAATATTTTGAGTTTTAGCTTTCTTGGAAAAATTTGTATCAAATTTCCGGCTGGATTTTTTTCATCAAGGCCTATGAAATAAAACTTTAAACCACAGGCTGTCACAAACAAATTCTAGATACTTCAAAAATAAATAAACTAAAGTATTAAAGTATTAAATCAATGTCAGATTTAGCTGACTAAATAGAATGTACTGCTCTTTGGCAAAACTATGAGGGAGTCTTCCACTAAGTTAATCTTTTCCATATTGTAATAGTAGTAGTAATAGTAGTAATGATAGCAGAAATTGTTGTAAGAGAGGTAGTGGTAGTAGTAGTAATAAGATTATTATATGAGTAGAGTACATGAAAATTCTTACTTGCATGTTAAACAATATATAACACTTCACTGCTCTCTGGTATCATGATAAAATAAGACTACATTCAAATACATAGCTTAATTTTATTTAAGTGAAAACACAAATCAGGTTATGTTGATCGTGGACTGCACTGGGGAAGAATTAGAGAACTGAGCTGATAACTTTAGATTAGTGAATTCAAAAATCTGGCCAGAGATTGTTTATCAGGCTGGGAGGTGAGTTTGTAGCTTTTCTACTTTCCCAATTCTAAAGTGGTCAAAGTTATCAAACCTACTGACTCTAAAAACAGTTTCATCATTTTTTCCACTATTGCTAAGTGACTTCTCCAAGAGGACTTGACCCAACAGCATCATGACCATGGTGTGATTCTTAAACTTGGCCCAGCTCTGTAGCTCCACATAGCACCACCACAGTTCTTTACACTTCTCTGGGCAAACTTTTGTGAAGGATGTCCCACTTGCTGTGTTACCTTACTTAAAAACTGTAATTTCTCAGAGGAAGTTATCCCTCAGGATTTGTTTCGTCCAGGAGATTGTGTTGTCCTCCTCACTCTTTCTTTGTACTATAAAACTGTTACTTGATACTTTAGGTTAGGTTTGCTCTTCAATATTAATTGATAGTATTACAATTCAATAGTCTGAGCCATGTAATAATGTGAGGGGCACTACATACAAATACATTCTTGTTGATTTTAATGTTCCCCAAAACTTTTAAAATGAAAGCCCAATAAATATACATTCAAATCAAACAGAAGAACACTGACAAAAACCAAAAAGATGTTCATTTAAAATTGGAGAACAGCTCATTTGTGTTGCATTGATGCGACTGAATGTTATGACTAAGTGACCAACTATGTTGTTGAAACAGATATTGTACCTTTTATAAATTACTGTCAGGGGCAAAAATGAAACGTGGTGTGTCCAAAGGACAAGTAATTATATGGATCAGAAGAAGAGAAATCTGAGAAGCAATTTCGAAAGAATAATCATTCACACAGGCCAGAATCTGTTAATGGGATGGCAATTAAACCAAGTGACCATAACTAAAATGCAAAAGAAGAAAGCCAGGGGTTTAAAAACTGAACTAAATTCAGAGTGCAAGATGACCAACTATGAACAAAATGTCTGCACCTATGGAAAAAGACTCACAATGGAAAAAATCAAAAATATCATTGCGATATGATTAAAACCCAAAGAAGCATCAAACAATTAACACTAAAGGCCAGAGGCTTATGACAGACACATGGAATTAAAAGTTGTGGTCTGCTATACAAAGCAGCATAGTAGAAATGATCTTTCCATTTATCCAGCATTCATTTATCTATGTTGTGATTGTTAGAAATGTTCATGGGGCTGTACCTGTTAGCCATTCCTTTTTTTCAAACCTTTTGCCTCAAGCCTCTCCTATCCATGTATGCTGCATGGCAATATTACTTATGCTTTTGCCACGTGATATAAGGGCTGGAGACATAAAAAGGAGTAAAAATGGCAGAGCCAGAGGCAATGTTCTTACTACAACATGACATGGACTGTCAAGAACTTTTCATGCAAGTACTCACAAACAAAACTTAAGGATTACGGAGGTGATCTTGTTATTTTATGGGCATATTAGTATGATCTTCAGGGGAAGCAAAAGCTAGCAATTTAAAATCAGATCTCAATAACTGCAGTTCATAAGGTAACATAAAGCCTTAAGTCCATAAACACAGCTACAACTAAACCACATTCAGTACCTCATTGATTTGCTCAAGCACTAAGTCTCTCTCAAATCCTTACCTTTATTTTTACAAAATTCAATTGTTTGGAATTTTATTAAATAAAACTTTAGCCAAAATACATATGTTTGTGATGTTGTGCGCATATGACAGCACCATGCAACATGTATCGACATCTGATAATGTTTCATGTTGTTTTTCCTGGATCTTCATTGAATCCCATTGTATCAGTAATTCTGTGGTCTCAGTTCTCCATTTAAACATGGAATTTAAAGTTTTTCTCAGTCACCTCTACAACAACATGAGGTAAGTAACAGATAAAAAATGTAGCATTTTTGGGTGGAGTTTTCCTTTAAAACAATGAAGTAATATTATAGCTGCAATGATATCCCACGGAAAACACAATATGCACCACATACCTAAAGACGCACAAGAGTTTTAATGCACATCCCAAAAACAAAATGGAGCAAATCATGACATAACTTCCATTCTGGAAAAAAATAAAAATAATAAATAGAACATTACTTTAACAATCCTGACAATGAATTTCAGAGTCTGAATGAATCTATAGACCATTTTTACTAGGCACAGACCAACCTTGAATCAGACAGCAGTCCATTACAAAGCACACTAGGTGCCCATACTTGATTTGAATCACCAGATACTTTAAAATGTACAACTTTGATGAGAAAAAGGAAAACCAGAGTACGCAGAGAAAACACAAGGGAAAATGTGCCAACTCCTCAGAGATTGTGAAGAAAGCTAAGCAGAATGTTAATCATTCTACTTTTTTAAAAATTTAAACTGATTAAAATGAGATCACACACAAAAGTGAACATCTCTTTCTGCACATAACAATACAGTATATGTGTTGTGTTGATAATGCTATTAACAATAGCAAAAGGAAGGTTTGACATCACTTTGTCATGAAGCTACACTGGTTCACACATAACCAAAGGGAGAACTAAAGAATAGGCAGCTGTTCATGTTTTAAAAATGACGTTCAAAGGTAAAGTGTCTTGACTCAGTACTGGTCAATGGGAAAGGGAGGCAGAGGTTATCTCAACAGCAATGGAGGCAAAGTGGGATGGGGGCCATGTGATCACAGGACACTCTGTTATACCACATTAGAGACACCAATTGAAACCAGAGTCCCCCAAAAACAATTTAAATGTATTGCAAACTGCCACTGAATACATGTACAAAAATATTAAAACGAGCAACACCCAAGCTACAGGGTAGACAACATAAAATTAATACATTTGCTTTAGAGCAACCCGGTGCTAACCATCTATTCCATAAGTTAAACTGATTTATGAGACATGGAAATTACTTCTGGCTTCCTTTTCAAATTCAGGCTGCACAATTGCTAACAGAACAAGGGAATGACGCCACTGATTATTTCTGATATCATCAGTCACCTGCAAAAATGGCAGCATTTTGAGGAATGATGAGCCTAAAGGTAAAACTCAAGCAAAATGGTAAAGAAATTTTTAATGTATGGTACATACTCAGATGACCTTTTCAGTGAAATTAAATTGGTGGCCTTTAAAACCTACTCAGCCCAGCTAATGTTGTTTTGGTAAAATGCAAGAAAACATTAAAGTGTTGCAGTCACAAAGGAATCGTATCCAGATGTACAGTTTTTATAATCCAGTCACCTGTATCAAAAAGTGTTTGCTAGAAGGCATAAAAATTATACCAAGTTTCACAGACAAAAGGAATCCATTCTGTCCATTAACATGCTGGTTGGTAAACTCTCCCAATATGCCATCCAGATGCTTTTCAAAAATTGTCAAGGTCTCACGTAAAGAACAGCCATTACAAAGAGTCAGAACAAGAAAAACATGATTTTCTAATTTAAGATGACAAGAAATATTACATTTAAAGTGAAACTTCTGCCAAGTATACAATTTATTATTACATTTATTTATACTGTTGATTTATTCATATCCTGGACATCAGGCGATATGCTTATGTCATCAGCAGGCATCACAGGAACATGCGACTGAGCAGATGCAAGTCAGCATATGATGACACTGGCACCATTTTAAAATTAAACTAGACAGCTTTGCGAAATGAGCAGAATGAAATGAATATTGTACATACACCACATGACTGATCCATCTCAGCAGCCTCAAAGCAACAGTGTCTTTAAATGATTCTCTAAAAAGTAAATAAAATGGTCAGCAATCTCATCTATGAAATATATATATCAAAATATCCCTGTTCACCTCCTCTAAAGAATATTGAACACTTAACAAAGAGAATAGCAATCAACTTTGTTGTTGAATAAATGCTAGACAAAATTAATTTATGGTTTACCTGATTACTAGTACATGTTATAATGACACATGGACACAGAGCAGTCATTTAAAAATTACACTGTACAGTAAGCACTGGCAGCTTATGTGACAGCTGAACAGCGGAGAATCAAAGGGCAGCATCATAGTTTACAGTCCAAACAGTGCCTTAGCCACTAAGTTCCACTGCCTGTAATCCACTGATGCTTGAATGCAACAAAGATAGGTTATGGATATAGACATGTAACATGGAGGTGGTAAAATGAATGCTAAGAAACGCAAGCACGTCAGGCAGTAATTGGGAAAAGCAAGACTTATTTGTCTGTTTTTGTGACAGAACACAAAGATACACTGCACAACATAGCCTAAAGGAAGTACTGGAATAAAAAGTATACATGGCTTGAACATGTCAGACAGAAAAAAGTGTGTGTGTGTATATATATATATATATATATATATATATATATATATATATATATATAAACATGAAAAAAAATAAAGGAACACTTTGAAAACATATCAGATCTCAATGGGAAAGAAATCCTACAACACTGAGCTCCTGTACGGTCTGAGGTGCAACCTGCCGGCGTCGAATGGACCGGAACATAACGTCCCAGAGGTGTTCTATTGGATTTAGGTCAGGTGAGTGTGGGGGCCAGTCAATGGTATCAATTCCTTCATCCTCCAGGAGCTGCCTGCATACTCTCGCCACATGAGGCTGGGCATTGTCGTGCACCTGGAGGAACCCAGGACCCACTGCACCAGCATAGGGTCTGACAATGGGTCCAAGGATTTCATCTTGATACCTAATGGCAGTGAAGGTTCCGTTGTCTAGCCTGTAGAGGTCTGTGCATCCCTCCATGGATATTGCCTCCCCTGACCATCACTGACCTACCACCAAACCGGTCATGCTGAACGATGTTACAGGCAGCATAACATTCTCCACGGCTTCTCCAGACCCTTTCACGTCTGTCACATTTGCTCAGGGTGAACCTGCTCTCATCTGTGAAAAGCACAGGGTGCCAGTATAACTATAACTGTATATATAACTATTTTGTACAGTAACCACTGTCACAAAGCAGTATTATAAAACAAACAAGAACAACAAAGTGAATGGTCAAGTAACTCAATTTCAAGGTAGATAACAGAAATATTGAAAAATTGGGAGATGCTTTGAAATGTCCTAGCATCAAATTGAAGGAAGTATACACAGGAGTCAGGATCTGGGGATTAGAAATGGCTCAGTTTGAAAAAGAGTTAAAACATAAAAAACAAGTCTAGAAAAACTGAAAATTTGAGAAAAAAGGATGTCTTAAGCACAAGCTGAATGCAATGCCTTACCAACCGACACATGGAGCTCCTGGAGTGATCATTTCAACAGAGCCTTAAAAAAGAGTTGATTAATGGGGATTATGGGATAGAAAGAAAGGAAGCTGTCTGCAAAGGTCCTTGTGTGTCTAAATCATTAATAAGGGATAAACATGAGAAGTAAGTATTCATGGGTGTGGGAATTTACATCATCATAGATGTAAGATGCTGAATTTTGAAGATGAATGGTAGCAGGCAGGAAATTATTGTGCTGAAGGCAATTGAAGTCAGGGTTGCCTTTCTTACTTTTGAACCTATTGTAATCTATAAGTATTTAATGGAAACAAATGGGAGAAGAATTAGAGGATTAAAACATAAGACACTGACTGCATGGAGTTTAGATGTTTTTATTGTGTCTACATTATTTCTTTTCAGGTGCTCTGGTTTTCCTCCCTTATACCTACATTTTACAAGTTAGGTACAATGAGCCATAGATCAGTGAACATGGCTATGTGCAAGAGTGTATTCTTGGATGGACTGTCACATAGTACTGGCTTCTGCACTGATCCCAGTGCCACCAGAATAAGCCTTACTTCACCTGACCCTGAAATCTGTTTAAACTGTCTTGATAACAGATGTATGGATGAATGTGTTGTGTGGTGTAAGGCAGGGAAAAAATATCATGAAACATGCTTATACACATTGAACAAAACGCATCCATGGAAGATTCACCAAACAGCATATACAGTATTTATGAAAGGAAACTCATGTGAACATGGGCAGAATAAACAACAACCACACAGATGGCACTCCAGTATGAAAATGAACTGTGTTTCCATAGTAGGGCTCTTAGATAGATAGATAGATAGATAGATAGATAGATAGATAGATAGATAG
>JANRMT010062790.1:51765189-51793879 GCA_026402145.1 Polypterus bichir lapradei | reverse complement strand
TAGATAGATAGATAGATAGATAGATAGATAGATAGATAGATAGATAGATAGATAGATAGATAGATAGATATACACGAATAGCTATCATACAGTGAGGAATAAGAGCTTTCAGTCAATATGGGGCGATACTGGCAACGGCTCAATCGCAAACGGTAAAGGTCGTATTTAGTATCTGTTTCTTTATCTTTCTTTATTCCTATTTGAAAGCAGGTAATAATTTTAATACCTATCGTTCGTTAAACGTCTTTTTTCTTAGTCCCATTTGCATACATTGCTAAACTCGGTTAACCCAATTTACCGTTTCGGTTAAATTACCTTTTTGTTTAAAATCATGGCGTTTCATAAGGATGACAGACACGTCAGTCCGTGTTTTTTTAATAACTGATCTGGGAAAACACGGCTTTTTTATCTATGTTTTATTAAACGAACCAGCATCATTAACCGATAAGAAAAAGCCCCAATGATCTGTGGTAAAACAATTTTCATCCCTCTGCATCTGCCTGCTGTAATAACTTTAACATTTTAGTGTGTGCGTGTGTGTGTGTAGTGGGGAGTGGGTAAGAAACGGGAGCGTGACGATTCCAGAGCGGTGGGAGGGGGTTTCCCCAATCTCCCTGGAGCATTTCTCCACGTCTGTTTGTCGGGTATTCCCTGATCAACGTTTTAAATGTTGGTTTATGGGATGTTAGCGTTTGGGGGCTGTAACTCCGAATTTAGCATATTTAGGGATGCCCTTGTTTATCCGTATTCCACAGCGGTTTATGACGGTATTCTCATATTAGCATTTCGATTATCTGCTTGAGGTTACAAGTTTTCTATGATTCGCGATCAAGTAAAAATGAAGGAGACCCATAGCCAATGGGGGAGGGAAAACATCAGCTCGTTCTGGCTGATGCTTATGCTAATTCAGTCCATTCTAAACCGTTGTTTTAGTTCATTTGTAGACTTTGTCGTCTAGCTTAGTGATGCATAGCTTTAGTGATTTCTGTGCTTTCATATTGTATGCCATCACTTGCCCATTTGTAAGTTGCTTTGAACAAAAAGCCACTTAAATAAATAAGTGTAAATATAAATGCACATAGGTAAACACATTATGACTAGTTTTTTTCAATACATAAACTACAGTGAGTATACAATACTGCTGTGGGTAGCGCTGAAGATTACACGTATCGGTGGGTAACTGCAAATTTTATGCGGTGTCGTGCAGCCTATGTTGCCATTGTAACCGACAAGTTGCGTTCTGCATAAAAATTGAGGGAAAACTGTACAATTTTCTAAAAGTTATTCAAAACCTTACTCTAACATATTTGACACATACTTGATTTAATCGACTGCATTTCGGTCTGGCTTCATGCGCCCATTGACCAATACACAGCGTTGCTTAATCGCACAATTATCTGGCCATGACGAGCGTCTTGTTGTACATATATGTTTACATGCGTGTGTGGACGTGTGCAAGTATTAAGCAAATTTGCACTAATATTGGGCAATGAAGCCAATGCAGATTGACGACTGATTGGATTGTCTTTTACCTTCTTTGGTTGACTTATCTTTTTCTGCCGTTTATGTTCTCGCTGCTTTTTGCACGTCTGTACGCTTATTAGAGCAGACAGGGTCGAATAAGGTTAGGGGGTTGCCATAAGGCAAGTAGGGGAGTCGTGGTGAGAAAATCAAGATGCCCCTCTAGTCAAGGCTATTTAAGCATTGCTATTAATTATCGTGATCCGAGGAAGCCGAACTCATTATTGACGTTCGTGTCTGAAAAAGTAAAATAAAGGATCTGTGAACGAGAATGACATCAAAAAGACGCCCGCTTATATATTACACGTTTACTTATTTTGAAGTAGCACTCAGTCATGTGGCTGAAAAACACTAGACAAGTCAGTTATTGTGTGCTCTGTTCCGTTAGTTGCAAATGACACTTTATTTAAACAAGAGAAAACAACCTTTAGCAAAAAAAATAAATAAACAACACATCCCTATATTGAGGGAGTAAAGTAATTTGGTATATAAGGTCGTTTATAAAGCAGAAAATAATATAGTGTTAATAAATAAAAGCAGATGGTACCCCAATAAATTAAGAAAAAAAAAACAATATATATAAAATAAATGATTGATTGCATTTCCATCACGCCACTGTATATCTAATGGATTTATCACTTGCTTTATGCAGCCATGCATGAGCTGGTCAGTTTCCAGGAACATTTGGAGCCAGCACTGTGTGTTTGGGGCTAGTGATTCCCCTCGCTAGAGAAGACATTCCAGTTGTCTGACTTGTACCCAAACATTTATGGCTACAAGTCTTATGTCAGTGCCTGCTATCTGAAAAGGAACATTGTGCTTTACAATGATTTTTCCTTCAGGGAGCAAATTTGATCTCCTCATGCCTGTGGTGACATCACAGAAACATTCCTGGAAGGAACATTTTTGCACTAACCTCAGTATCATTAAATTAGGCCAACTTGATTCAATCGTATAATATATTCTAAATATAATTTCATTCCCTGAGGAAAAGTATCATTAGTGAAATGGGCTACAAATTGTGCTCTATATATAGATATCTTCCAATAAACGTAACATTAGTTTTGAGGATCACAACCTTGCTTAATATTTAATGCCTATCATCCTGCCTTCATTACATGAAGCATGAAAATTCCTTTTGCCAAAATGAATCCTGAACTGCTTTTAAGAGGTCTTTTCACCGGCAGGTGAGCTAAGGCCTTGGGAGGGGAGAGGCTTGCTTAAAATTAGAAGGACATTTAGACCCCTCCCTTTACTTTTTCATATTTATTTATCCAGACATGTGTGCTGTTTGTTAGTCTTCGGAACCAACATTATTTCTCCCTTTTTACTTAACAAATAATATTTGGATTTCACCTGTTTTGAACTACTGTACTACAAGATGCAGATTGTCTGATATTTCTTGTAAAATGTTAAAAAAACATAAAGTGTCTTAGAACAATTTTATTTCTTTTCATCCGGTTTAATATTTTAATAATGAGAAAATGCAACATCTTTCCGATGATCCCTCACTAAAAGGCTCTCCAGACCCATGGTTGCTCATTAAATCATGCCCTGCTAGCTGCTGATCTGCATGTTTCAAACGTTGAAAGGGGGATTCCCACATGAGAAACAGAAGAGAGAGCTCTCCACTGTTCAGAAACGGGGCGGGACACATTCATGAAGGCAGCTTAAAGTTTGACAACCGTATTTATCCCGACTTGCTCACTTGTCAATGTTACAGTGAAGCTGCTGACATTCTATACATTGTAACGAGACATTTTTCTTTCTTTCTTTTTTTTAATCCACGGATTTCCTCCGGTAAGGACAAAGCATCCGATGCACAACGCTTTTAATGCTAGGCTACTGTAATTGATGTAAACTGGGTTTGTGTTTCTATCCAATGAAACATTATCATATAAAGTCGACTGATAGATAACAAGCAATTTCCTTAAAAGGCAACCCTGCACTGTCCAGGGTGCTACTGCTTGCCTACATAGGTTTGCAAACAAAAAGCCTAATAGGCAGGCAGACCGCAAAGGTAATAGAAAATAACACCATAAAGCCATAAACAGAGACTGAAAATACAAAAGGCATTTGCTTAATTTATTTCGGGAGGGTGATTATTAGTCAGTCACACGGGTACAAACACATGCCACTGCATCATCTCACCTGATCCTTGCAAAAGACAAAAAAAAAATGTATCGTGCTCTGAACGTAAAAAGAAGAAATGCGATGTATACGCCACACGTATTTGCACAAATTCACGGGCATCTTTCACGACTGCTGAAGCGAGTCGGACGCGTGCACTTTAGTGCAGATCGGAGAGTGCACGCGTTGCATGTGCCCGTTTTGTGCCATACATTTTTACTGTGCAATATTTAGCTTAAAAAATCTGATCGTGCTAGCAGCTCAAATGAATTGCCATTTAGTCTACCACACAAGTGCATTATCTACATAACACAGCATAAAATATTTCAATAGTCGAGGGAAAAGCACGCACAAAAAGTATATAGAAAAAATAGTACCTTTCATCCAGTCTAACACTTGCTTGGGTGTCCATTTGCTAATAGGTTCCATAACCAAAGCCATAGCCGAAGTCAGTTTTCTTTCACACTCTTCAGAATGCTTGAAGTGATCAAAAATTTCAATATATATTTTGAGAGATGTATGCTTTCAAAGCATGGCTGAATGAGGGTACTGGGAAGGATGGTGCAGTCCACACGCATTCACATACACACACACGCACGCGGCGGAGCTGGCGAACCCGACGTCCCTCCTGCTTAGATCCCCGCACTGTGTTACTCTAATCGAGTCAGGGGCTGTGTGAGCTGAGCGAGTCTATAGCACCTCCCCACTGCACTCTGCAGCAGCAAAACCCGGGCCACATGAACCAGGAAATGGTGCAGTGGTTGGGAGAAAAAGCGCTCACCGCCAGCCTGGAGTAGTACATTCCACTAGAAGCTGCCACAGTATGTGTCGGGCGTGTGCGCATCCTCTACCACCCAGTGAGGTGTACCAATCCCTCATCTCAGTATAATGAGCATCATCGACGCACTCTCCCATAATAAACACCACGAGTGGATTGCACACACCAGTTAGTATTTTTTTCTGTGCACATTTCAGTGCAACCACATAATTAATTGAATTTTGCTTCGCTTTGCTTGGTTGCTGTTCTGGGTGCTCACGGTGAAGAGCGCTATATAATGTAAAAGGGCAGTCAGATTTTTCGCCCGCGCCTTGCTTTAAAGTGATATTCAGCATTGAAACATTTTTTTATTGAAATTGTTAGCAGTTGTCGTTAATAAAAAAAATAATAGCAGTATATGTATAATTGAGGAATACATGTGATCATCATGATGAAATATACGAAGCAAACCAGGACTTTGGCCAGGAATAAACTCATGTTGATGGCACACTAAGCGAGGAATACAATAATAGCATCTTCTTATCATTAAGCATAAATCAGGATCGCCGAGAATCCCCTTCACAGCAGATCACACTCCTCACACCAGCACAACTTTGCTGATCAGCCTTAGAAGCGACACTGTGGCGCAGCAATTACCTTATTTGACTTTCTTCTCCAGTACCCGATCACCTTCAGTGTAGAGTTTTCCTCAACCTAGAACCAGTGAGTGTGTCAAGCTGTATTTCTTTCTGCGTTACGCTCAGCGCTGTCGGTATATGGTGCAATACTCCTACGACGCGATATATTGGTAAAGGTGGGCACAAGTTCGTGTCCATGAGGAGAACTCAGACATACACTAAATAGCATGCAGAATTCGGTAAGAGGCCTCGCGTATAGGAAATGTGGTGGCAATGCTACCTGCTGCGCCACCACCGGGATTTTATATAACCATGAAATAGTTTAAAGAACGTGCTTCGTGCAGTGTTGTTCTCATTTAGTTTGCGGGCTTTCTCTGAATGTTATGTAAAATTAATTATCCATACCTACAGTGAAAGCTTGTCTAAAGCATGAAAGCTCTTAATAAGTACAACGCCCTTCTAGATGTGGTAGTGAAACCTAACCCTAACCATGGTACATAACGCATTAAATCATTTAATTAACTGATCAATCAATAAGTGAACTATTCAAACAAAATTAGGCTGTGTCGCTTCTAAGACGCCGTTTTGAGGTTTCTTACCCGAACACATGTGTATGAAGGGTTCAATTACACTAAATACCTGACGGAACTGAAAGTTAACATCTTCCCGTATATTCATGCTTAATATACTGCGCACATATATACAGGCACGCAGCTTAATGAAACACTGTAGTTGTAAACCGTGAAAAGTTTTTGATGGCTGCTCTTCCATTTAAAAGTTAGGTTTTTTTTTCCGATGAGGTGCTTATTATCAATAGCTTTTAACGTGTTATCCTTTAATCACGATGCTCACGAAGTCACTGTTCTAATATACTGTACATGGCAGCATACCCGTTATTTCTGCATATGAGCCAAGGACAGACATTGTGATTGTTTTAAATATTTTAATTACTTTAATTGTAGCTTAAACGGATACTATGAATGTATGTAAAAAATGGGGTTCTGGATTCAGGAACTTGGGGTTAGCATAGTGGCGCAGTGGTTAGCGCTGCCGCCTCCCATCTTACTATCAAAGTGGAAAATAGGTACCGTGTCCCGCTAGATCCAACCAGGCTTCCTTCATATCCAAAGAACTTGCATTTTAGTTTATAGGGTCGATAGAATTGTTGTCGATTCGTTTCAGTTACTTGTCATTTATAAGTACAAATTGCCAGTTTGTTGTGGATACTTTCAATCTAAGTTACTTGTTTCTGTCAGTCGTATTTTGCTGTTTATAGCTGATTGGCCAGAACAATATTGTGCCTTTAAAATTGCACTTTTGTAACCAAGTTTCGAACCAGTATTAGAAGCGTCAGCAAATTAATCGGAGTTCACAGATTGAATGTGAGAAAGTGTAATTCCTTAAGTTTCCATTTAACGTTTTGCTTTGCCCCCAGCGCTGAGTAATTTATTCTAGGCTACCTTGAGCCAAACGTTTGTTAGTCTGGAGGCCGTGTGGAAGCTCTAGGGACGCTATAATGAGAAGCGTCGTGACCGAAAACGGCAAACTAGGCTGCAAGGTTTGCACTGCTCCTCCCGCTCTCTCTCTCTCTCTCTCTCTCTCTCTCTCTCTCTCTCTCTCTCTCTCGCTCTCTCTCTCTACGTCACTCATGCAACCCAACCAAGCTGTCTCTCCCTCCCTCTCTCATACAGATATACTCCTCGCATCACGTCTTTCAATTTAAACCAGTTTTGTTCAACGGAAAGATGACTGTGTGCGTTCAAAACAGGCTCATACGTATAGAACTTACACAAAAACAAAACGACGATCCTTGGCAATTTATATTTCATTATATAAAACAGTTGGTCTCTTGTCTTGGTTTTCAGAAAACGGTAACAGATCATATAACATTTATTGTTCTTTTTGTGCACCGTTCAATGAAATAGGAGTTTGCGGTGCGTAGATTAGCATTGTTAATACATTTCGTAGCCTTCTTTCAGTAGAATTATAAACCCAAAAAGAGGTCAGTCAATAACAAGATCGTGTGCACAGATACAGACGATACAGATGTAAATCGACTCTCCTTCGCGGTATAAGCAGTAAAATAAAGCTGGATCAAATCTACGTGAGCAATCGCAGAACATGCAAACTTCATGTATATAATACATCAATTACGTATCGAACATAAGGACAAATTCTTTAGGCGGCATAATATAAAATCATGTTGATCACTCCCACCATCATTCCATATGCAACCCAGTTGACCCTAATTAACTGTATAAATTAAACGTTTTACTGGATGTTTGAAATCTCTGTTGTTCAAATTCCGATCTCTTAACTGGCTGCAGAGTTTGCAGGTTCCACTCTAGTCTGATTATACAGTGCAGGAATGTCGGCTCCCACCCATATATATAAAAAAAAAACAACAACAACAGTGTCTGATTACTAAGTTAAGATCGAATCAGTGTATTAAAGTGGCGGGTTCTTCCCTCCGGTATCGAGCCAAACAGATGTCAAGAATATACTGAATGTGGGACATCACCACGTTTGTGTACAATCACAGCCGGAAACACGGATTTTCTGGAAGAATTTCATTCATTCCTCCACATCGCCACAGGCGCGCATGTCACGGTAACATGCGTCCCAAACTGGTTCCGAGTGTTACCGTGGTGTTGTCGTGAGTTGGCCTTGCGATGTGCTCGTGTACTGGTTATTTGAACTCAGCGAAGCCGGGATAGACTCCGACTTCTAGCGACATTGAATTGAATTAAAAGGGTAACGTAATGAGAACAGCTTCTTTCAAGTGCAGCCGTAAGAATTGCTTAGCTATTTGCATATTGAGCTGCATGATTTGAATGAAGTTGTGTTATACAGTAAATAAATGTTACTGCTGTTACAGTTAAATGGATATCGATGGTTGTATTGGACTGAAATTACACACGAGTACACTTTTAAATGCCAATGGACGCAGGGCAAAATCCACCAGAAAAAGGAGCACGAGATGCATCAAACTCCAACAAAGTCCTAAAATCGGGGCTGTTTTAGGAAGCGCACCGAAACGTCAATAGGAAAGTTGTGCGCAATTCTTTTGGGAAGCGTCTTAGTCGAGTTTACCAAGGGATCACCATGTTCGGATGAGTCTTGACAGGTACTACAGTTTGATGATTGACACACATTTACATTTTGTTGGTGCCTTTACCAGTACGAGTGTGAGTGCAGGTGTGCACGTGCAGTGTGTACCTCATGCACCTCAAGTCACGTTTAGGTTTGATTTGTGTGTGGCATGAGGCTCAGATAGTTTAAAACGGTATTTGTTTAAATGGCTTGAATGGTTCACGATTTTATTTCTTCTTAGCCATACACAAAGACTGCAACCAGTTCCTCGAGGTCCATGTATTAAATATGACATTTTGAATATGTACATACTGGCAAGTGCTAATTTACAAATACATCTAAGCAAGTATGGTATTTAGTGAGTGGTGTGGTTATAGTTTTGGACATAGGACTTTAAGGCTGTGGGTTTAAATGTTGCTATTTACACTGTATCAATTCACCAATTAGAAAAAAACAAACAAATGGAACCAATTGTATCTCAAATATGTAAGCTGTCAAATAGTAAGTAATAATATTTATTTTGCATCCATAAACAGTGTTTTTGATCCATTCAATCTTCCATACAGCCATTTTTTAAATCTCCCTTTCAAAATGTAGGGACGTAATTCCGAAATTTAAAACAACAGAGTTGCAGAAATGTTACAGCTATCCATCCATCCATTATCCAACCCGCTATATCCTAACTACAAGGTCACGGGGGTCTGCTGAAGCCAATCCCAGCCAACACAGGGTGCAAGGCAGGAAACAAACCCTGGGCAGGGCGTGCACACACACACACAGACACACACCAAGCACACATTAGGGGCAATTTAGAATCACCAATACACCTAACCTGCATGTCTCTGGACTGTGGGAGGAAACCGGAGTACACAGAGGAAACCCACGCAGACACGGGGAGAACATGCAAACTCCACGCAGGGAGGATGTTACAGCTATGTATCTTATAATAGTCACCAGATTCAAACAGTATATAACATACTCAGATTTTCTCAAACTAGCTGGGTCAAAGGCAGCACCAGGGCTAGGTTATTTTGCAGCCTAGGCCAGACTTATCTGTGCACCAATCAACTTTTTGGTAGCTAACCTGTGCAGCTGGGTTCCCCCCCCATAAACCAATCCCCTTATGATCTGCACCCTAGGCGAATACCTAATTCGCCTTAATGGTGGCACCAGCCCTACCCACTGGGGACCAGTCCCTATCTTAGAAGCATAGGGCTTAAGGTAGGCAACAGCCCTGAACATGGAGTCAGGCCACCACAGGCCTCACAGACTTAAGAGCATTTTTGGGGATGTGGAAGGACTTTAAATCCTGAAGGAAAACCAATTCAGAGACAGGGAAAACATGCAAACACTGCACAAATAGATTGAGACAAATGTGGGATTTCAGCCTAGCATGTCGCATGAGGCAGTACAGCTACCAAATGAGCAAAGCTGATAATAATAACAAAATATATATGAAATATTTATCGGGCATGGTGCAGTGCTTAGCACTGTTATCTTACAGCATTACCTCAAATCCTGGCCTGAGGACTCGCTGTATGACTTTTGTGCATGTCTCTTATATTTGCATGGGGTTTTTCCTTTAGCATCAAAAAGATGTGCGCATTAAGTTAATTGTTGATATTATATGGATTGGTCCTACAAATGTGAACGAGTGCATTGGCGATCCTTTTGATAGAGTACATTCCATCTATGCATTTCCCTTATTCTGTGAGATTAGGCAAGTACCATGACACTGACTTGGACTAGGCTGGTCAGAATGTGAAGAGATATATGAAAGGTGTAAAACAAACTAACTGCAAGATCCTCCAAGAACAGCAGAGCTCCACCTTCTGGAAGGAGTGTTCAGGTTTTAGTGAACCACGCTTATTTTAATAAGCATCAATTGGTCTTTCAAGAGTCGAAGTACAGTATTCCTAAATTACTTTCAAAGTGTGATTATTATTTTCTCACACTCCATATCTCAGATTCCTGTAAATAAAATGATCATAACCTTATATTTCAATTAAAAAAACACAGTAAAACTGTGCCCTTGCCACAGAAGACTGCTTTGTCATCACTGTGCACCAAGACTGCATTCTCAGAATTCACAAGGGAATCTCAAAAGGGAGATAATCTTGTAAGAGACTGCAGTGTTGTTTGGAAAGGGTACACAAATGACTTGACATCCAAAGGATGTGTGCCATGGGGTTATCTCACAAATGTTATAATTAACTCTGCCTGCATGCATTAGTAGACTGAAGATGTTTCTTTTTGATGATGCAGTGGCCATAAAAAGTAATCACACACCTTTACGTTTTCACATTATTATACAACATTGAATCACAGTGGATTTAATTTGGTGCTTTTGATATTGACCAACTGGAAAAGACTCTTAAATGTCAAAGGGAAAAGATATTTATGCAAAGTGGTCTAAATTTATTCAAAATATAAAACAAAACAATCACATAACTCTTCACCCCCTTCATATTAATATTTAGTAGATTTGACAGCAATTCCAGCCATCAGTCTGTGTGAACAGGTCTCTGTCAGCTTTGCATATTTGGATAATGCAATTTTTCCACCTTCTTTGCAAAGCAATACAAACTCTGTCAGGATGTATGGGGATCATGAGTGAACAGCCTTTTTCAAGTCCAGCCATACGTTCTCATTTGAATTGAGATTTGGATTCTGAACTCGGCCATTCCAGGATATTAACATTGTTTTTAACCAATTCCTGTGGTTTGTGCTTGCTGAAAAACAAATCTTTTTTGAAGGTACATGTTTCTTGCAGACTGCATCAGGTTTACCTCCAGGACTTCCATGTATTTGGCTGCATTTATTTTAACAATGACCCTACAAAGGCTTTCAGAACATGCTATAGAGAAGCATGCCATAGCATGATACTGCCACCACCATGCTTCACAGTTGGGGTGGTGTGTTTTTGATAATGTGCACTGGACAGCCTGCTCTAGGCACATTTACAGTTGTGCCATACTCTTTCCATTTCTTAATGAATAATATAACTGTACTCCAAGGAATAATCAATAATAGCTTGGATATTTTCTTGCATTTAACCCTTGCGTTGTACTATTCAATCACCTTTTCACAGAGCTGCTTGGAATGTTCTTTTCTCTTCATTTTGTAGTTGGATTCACCTTATACTGACTCACCACAAGCCTGACCTTCCAGATGGGGTGCACTTATACTACAACTAATTAAAACCCCAGAAGGGTGATCTTCATTGAGCTAATGATGTGACTTCTAAAAGCAGCAGTTGGCTGCATCAGTGATGATTTAGATGTGTCATATTAAACGGATGAATTCTTTCACAATCATTTGTTTTGGGTTTTATATTAGTAATTAATTTAGAACACTTTTCAGAGATTGTTTTCAATTTGATATTAAAGAAACATTTTTTGTTGAGAGTGTCAAAAAGCCAAATTATATCTATTGTGATTTAATACTATACAATAACCAGTAATGACACACTTGACTTGAGCATTCATAGTTTTCGTCCTCTTTCTCTGTACATTTAGCATTTGTTTGCTCAGAGGATGATGTGCTTGCTACTTCCTGAGCAGCTCTTGTTTTCTCCACCCTAACGGCCCGCTTCTTCTCTTCTTTTGTCGGCATCTTTTCGCATCAAAACTAATTAAGTAAGTGTTTGTGCTGCAATTACTTAGTAAGTTTTCTTTCATTTTTCACTTAAGCTGGCACTTCAGTCTTCAATCTGCCTCAAGAATGATTTAGGATATGAAGAGGTAGGGGAAGTGACAGTGAAGGTGGTAGGGATGAGAACGGCACCCGTACCCATGCGCTGCACTACCACCCTGCTGGCAACTGCAGAGAGTTAATTCTACAATAAAATAAAAATAAAAAGAGGAATAACCTTGGAGGTCAATCATCACCCCAAACGCAGATAGTAGACATCACGTAGTATATGTGTACCAAATTTCAGGTCAATAGTTCAAACGGTTTGTGAGCTACAGGTGATTTAAAATCCTGGACAGACTAATGAACAGCCACAGTAGCGTATTATATATAAAGATAAAATATTAAAATTCCAAGGGGGTGAATAGCTTTATTAGGAAGTATACATCTAGTCTATGTGTGATTGGTTTAAGGATGTGTGTTGGATTCTAGGATATTCAACGGTTAAAAGCTTTGTGAGTAACCCCTAGATTGGTTACTAATAATTTGCTAATAAATATGTAGTTTGCTTTCCATGTTCTTCTGTATCCTATCTCGTTGGTCAATTTTACTTATAATAGGAAGTTTCTTGCTTTAATCCCTCAATAGACAACATGTTATTTTATAACCATTTTCTACAATAATGCATTTAACTGGCTGATGTGTACCTTCCATCTTGGATCTAGGTTTTAGAGATCTTTCTGTTTGCAAACTGCCTTACAGAAGCTAAATATTTACCTCATCTTTACCAGGTTGATAACACATTAAGAATTCTCCTGTACTCTGAACACATGACAAACCTATTAAAACAGCAGTCACTCACAGCATAGCACTTTCTATTTGTATGCATTTCAAGGTTAATGCATGGCAGGAGGAAAAGACTGCTGAAGAAATCACACCCAGGGTCCAAATGGCTGATTCGTACTACACAGACAGGTCTAATGCCAGACACGAGAAGAAGAAATGTCAAAATGCTGGAGAGATGGACTGAACAGAGTTAGATAACTGAGCATCAATTAATTGTGGGGTTCTGTCTCCCTGGAATCTCCTTTTTGAAAGGCTCATTATATTATTTTACTATGCTGTGTAAGTGTTATCACAAGAGCATGCTTTTACTAGAGTTAAATGAAGATTAGAGGTATGATGTAATAATGTATAAATACTCCCAGCAAAAAAGTCTAAATAAATAAAAAATATAATAAATTCACTTGTTCACCTTATTATAACATCAGTCCTTGAATTTCTATTGCCAAGGATGCTAATCTGATTTTTCTTGGCAACCAAATGCTGGCAACAAGCAGTGCATTAGTGCCAGACAGTTACAAAAAATGCTCCATAGGAATCCCAGGTCTTTCTAACTAGCAGTACACTTTATTATACCCACAGGTATTTACTAGACAGCAGTCTTTAAAAAACTCCCTGTCTGCACTATTAGATTTATTAGGGTAAAATACTTGACTGTTTCAGACATTGCACTTCCTGACAGAAATATAGAATTGCTTGCTATAATGCCAGTCCCAAAAATGTGTAAGCTTCTGAATGTAGAAATAGATAAATAGCAACCGCAAATATACTACTGTTACTATGTGATCCCCAAAAGGCTTGTGTTATCAAATTTTAGGGGACTGAAGATAAATATTATGGGGTTCATACCTTTTGGCCACCAGATAATCCTCTCTTCAATGTGGCTAACAAAAATAACCTTACTTGACCACAGATGAAACACGTGTTTATGTTAAGGTCAGCTGACTCTTAAATTAGCCTTGTATGAGTATGTTTGAGCACATATATGAGTGTACCCTGGAATAGACTGCTGCTCAACCCAGTATTAGTCATCTGGCAATATTGCATTTAGAATAGGCACTGGATACCTTGCACCCCAGAATATCTGTCTATCTATTGTGAAGAATGGCTGGGGTACTTTCCCAGCCAGGAGGTCTATATAATGGAAGAACTGGGGGAGCAGATGTGCACAGGACACTGCCTCTCCCGGAGGGCTAATGGCAGCCCCCCTGCCCCTGGATTGTAGCGTCACCTTGGATTCCCGCAGGGCTCCATGGGAGCTGCAGTTTGGCACAGCCCTGTTTGGTTCCGTGGAAGCTGCCAGGGGGAGCTGCAGAGCCCTACACCTGGGACTAATTCCAGATACTGTAATGCTGATGAGCCACCTGAAGTGCTCCCAAATGCAGAATAAAAGGAGCTGCTTCACTTCAGTCGAGGAGCCAGAGTCGGGAGGAAGAAGGACAAAGCTTGCCAGATGAGGAGTGGAGGCTGAAGGACTGAGATAAAAAGAGAGACAAAAAGAAAGTGCTCTTTTATTGTACTGTGTGCTCAGGGGAATGATTTGAAAACGTTTCCCCTGTAAATAAAAATGTGTGTGTGCTTTGAACTTGTGCCTGGTGTCTGTCTATGCTGGGTTTGGGCAGCTGGGGTGCCCTTGTCCGTTCACACTATCTATCTATCTGTCTATCTACGAAATTACCATGCATTGCAATAATAAACCAAAATATGATCAATAAAATAATTTCACATAATTTACTCTCCTCTACTCATAAGCAAAAAGAAATTTGGTTCTACCACTGAAATGATATAATGTGCACTGAAAAAAGTAATGATAGATAAATAGATAGATAGATAGATAGATAGATAGATAGATAGATAGATAGATAGATAGATAGATAGATTGCATTTATTTGTAATAATTAAACAAGCCATACTTTATATTAAATAGCCGACACTTTGACTTTTGTGTAGTGCTCTAAATGAGAGACACGGTGTTAACCATATATTATGCATACAGTCCTTACCACAGTTGTATCAATGCATAACAGCATCTGGTTGAAGAGGTACAAATTGCAGTATGGATACTGTCACACACAAGCGCATGGGAGGCAGCTAAAGGGCTTGAGTAAGGGCAGTTCCGTGACATACCGGGATGTGGCAGAGTGCACCGACTCTTTTTCTCCCTTGCCTGCAGACCATTTATGGGAGATTCCACCTGGCCCTCTTGATGTCACTTCCGGGACCGAGCCAATGGAAGGAGACCTTGCCGGCTCCGGCCCCTGTGATGTCACGTCCGGGCACGCACCAATGGCAGAAGACCTACATGAGCCCGACCCCTTTGATTTCACTTCCTGTCTTCCTCTTTAAAAGCCTCAACCTTTTCCCTATTCCCTCAGTTCTGTTTTGGACTTGTTTTTGTGCACATCAGTGCTGCATTCATTGAAAACTACTTTTGCAGCCAGGAAACCAGATTATACGGGTGGCTGCTCCAAACCTTTATATGACTCTGTCACGAGTTTGTGACAATACCTAAAGTGTGAAGTCTGAATATTCCCCCACGTACATGTGGATTTGCTTAAGGAACTATTACATTCTCCAACATTTTAAAGTCAAGCTTGAAAATGTACAAAGTTGTATAAATTTCTGAAATGTGTGTGTATGCTCATTGAGTAGAGGCAAGAAGTTCAGATTAACTTCCTACCTTGTATCCTTTGGTCCTGGAATAGACATTTGTTAAATGGTAATACAAAATGACATTCAACAAAAGAAAATTTGTCAAGAGACACTCGGAAGTCACTATCCTGAAATTCTTCATAAAAAAGTGTGGCTTCAAACTGTTTTTGTCTTACTTAGTAAGTCTTTCTTTTTGAGCAAAAGTTCAGAATAGCTTCTCCTTGAACAAAATGACTGTTATGAAGCCACGTTCCTACTAAAACCACAGTGAAGTTACAGACATAATGTAACCAAAATGCAAATATAAGGCTATAAAATGTAAAAAAAAGATCTTGAACATAAATGAAAAACAACGTAAAAGCAATTTCATATACCTGCAAATCCTGACAAACAAATTCGACATTTGTAAAATATAAAAAACTGACACCAAAGTCATTCAGTTCACATAAGAAAGTCAGCATGCATTGATATGTTTTCCAAATAAAAATTAGACATAGTGCACTCAGTGTAAGTTTGCTACTTCATACCAAGCACTGAATAATAACTATACGTAGAGTTTGATGTACCATGACTCTAAAGAGGGCTGGAAGCGGATGTGGATCTGTAGATATATATACACCACACACAGAAAAATAAAAATCCTAGTCCAATAGGTTACCAAAGAAAATATCCATCCATCCATCCATTATCCAACCCGCTATATCCTAACTACAGGGTCACGGGGGTCTGCTGGAGCCAATCCCAGCCAACACAGGGCACAAGGCAGGAACAAATCCCTGGGTAGGGCGCAAGCACAACACAGATGAAAATATCTCCAATTAATATTTATTGTAAATAGCATAGCTTTAGTAATATAAATCAAAGTCCAGTCTAACAGGTGTAAATGCAGTTTTTTTTTATTTCTACTGAGAAGCATGTGTCAGGAGTGAATTAGGCTTCTGATTATTTAAATACTATCCTTTAACACTGAGGCTGCACAATAGGCTGAATATTTTTTAGTTTGATGCTGTGTTTTTTTATAGTGCTGTAATTATATACCTTATAGTTTATTTACTGATGTTTATTTTTGTTTTTTTCTACTGTTTTTTAGAACACAAAAATGAACAACAAAGTACCTGCTGCACATGACAAATAAAATTTCAACTTGAACATAACCAAAGTCAGGTTACTTGTAATGTCAGGTTACTTAAACCATGTTTAACAGCAATAAAGCAAATACTGAGATGCACTACAACTTTGACATTGCTGTCAAATGCACTTTAAAAATGTCCTCCTCTATTTGTGGTCTTAAAGAAGAGTTTTGAGCTTAACAGAGCCCACCTTTAACAGCTGTCAAAGTGGGGGTAGCAGAGGACAGAGAAGTAAGGAAAGTTAGCCGGGTATTTCGGATGTTCTTCCTAATCTGGGACTTTGTACTTGTGAAGGAGGCAGATAAATATGAAGTCCTCTGTGTTTTCTGTACAGTCCTCTCCTTTGATTCTTTTTTGCGTAGTCCATGTGAGCTCATGTGAATAATCACGATTATTATAATTGAGGGAAAAAAGGACCGCTGTAAATTTCACTATGCCTTTAAAAAAAAGAGCTCAATTAATGTTCAAAGAGGAATGAGTTCCTTTTGATGTTTATCTCCGGTGTTTTTTTTTACTGGAGTACCTTTGTTTTCTAATGAAATGTATTTGTATACATAGTTCATGTCATACAAGCCGAGTCATGGTGAGTCAGTGCCTATCCCAGCAGCAACAGGAGTAAAGCAGGAACCAACCCCCTGGGAATGGCATGTCAGTCTATTGTAACAAATACATTTTATTTATTCGTAGGCACCTTCCTAAACACTCAAAGACACCGAACAATAGATGGAACACACATTATAAACAAAACTAAAATACAAAATTTAAAATCAGACAGAGCAATTGTAGTCAAGGAGAAAAAGCAGTCTTAAACAAATGTGTTTTAAGTTTAGATTTGATACACACACTCCATATTTTCCATTAGATTCTATGGAATGGAGTAAACTCTACATAACAAAAATACTTTTGGGTGACTACAATGCATAGCATAAAATTATGTTTTGTATTTTATTATTATTTTTTTATCTATCACTCTTTGCTAAAATAATACTAGCTTTTTCTACCCAGTAAGCAATTGTAAGATTTGAACATGTAACTTTGTGATAGAAAGGCAATACTTTACACCAGATTTTCTTGTTGCAGGAGTTGGTTTAAGTGTTAGAGTCCTGGAACAAAATTCATTCGCAAAACTGCCTTGTATGACCTCCACACGTGAGATGGAGTGACATCTTTTTAAAATATCCTCTCCATCCCAAGGGTGCTGGTTATATTCTAATCGAAAGTTACGGCCAAAACATAGGTTATTTCTTTAAGATATGCTTGGCAAAGTAACTCTTATTACAATAAAACATTGTTATTCATATCCAGAATGAAGGATATATTGGACATTTTGTGGGCTTGTGCACTCTAATTCATACAGGAAACTCCAGAGAGAGCAGCTGTAAATCACAGAAAGCATAGCTTACTCTCTGGCTGCAGAATAACTCATGAGAAAGCATATAAACAGTATATCAAAGTGTGTAGAGGGGGGTTAGTCAGTAAGAGAGTGCAATGCCACATCCATGCAGTATTTATTCAAAGAAAACAAATGCTTACTTTGGAACTTTTGCTTCTAAATATGTCTCTCCCTGTCAGTGCCATATGCCTTCTTTTTCATAACAGCAGGAGATACATTATATGAACAATACCATAAGCATACTTCTGAAATTACACAACTTACTGCCTGCATACCCAATATACACTCAGTGGCCACTTCATTAGGCACACCTGCTTGTTAATTCAAACAGCCTGCTCCTCTAAACAATCATTCATGTGGCTGTAACTTCGTATTGATAAATAGCATGCAGACATTGACAAGAGGTTTAGTTTTTTTTTTCCAACTAAATATTAGAAGCAGTAAGGCAAGCAACTTTGATCAAGGTATAATTGTTAGTACCACACCTCATCAATCCTGCATCTCAGAAATGGCTGCCCTACTTTTCACACACAGTCTTCTCTAAAATGTTCAGATAATTAATTTGTCATGTGACATGCTGGGGGTTGGGTCAGAATTATGGTATAATCAGCATGAATCTAGAGAGTCATCCTGCCTTATGTCAAAGGTACAGGCTGTTGGTGGTTGTGTCATGAGTCATATGGCATATGCCTGACGTGCCTAGAAATCGCACAGCATAGTAGGAACCAGATACATAGAAAATGGAGACACCCATGAAAGTAAATACACAGAATGGTGATGTGCATTAAAAACAAACACACTCAAAATGATGTCACCAAGTAATGCTAATATATTAAAAAAAAGTAGAAATTGAAACAAAATAAAGTAAACATACTGTATATCAAAAACATTCACGGCAAATCTTAGGCATAGTGCTGTTTCACTTATGTTTGGTAGAGGATTTAAATATATTGCTTTATAGTTTAGGGCGGCATGGTGGCGCAGTGGGTAGCGCTTCCCGGGTCCTCCCTGCAGGGAGTTTGCATGTTCTCCCCGTGTCTGCGTGGGTTTCCTCCCAAAGACATGCAGGTAAGGTGCATTGGTGATTCTAAATTGTTCCTAGTTTGTGCTTGGTGTGCGTGTGTGCCCTGCCCGGGGTTTGTTTCCTGCCTTGCGCCCTGTGTTGGCTGGGATTGGCTCCAGCAGACCCCCCGTGACCCTGTAGTTAGGATATAGTGGGTTGGATAATGGATGAATGCTTTATAGTTTATAAATTTATAAATGACCATCACTTTCAATATTTTTTAAGAACTCAGATTTTCAATCACTATTCATTAAAGTGTTATGGTTTGTAAGTTTTTTAGCCTGAAGATTCAGTTTAGATTATTTTTAAAGTAGTTTATTTTTATCGTTATAATGGTGATTTCATCACAGAGTCATTTTGAAATGTGTAGTCATTGCAGGTGTTGCCATTTTTGTGACTGCAGCTGTGTTGTTTTTAACAACAATGCCCATTGTCATCCACTTGACCACCTGTATTTCAATGCATGATGTTATCATGCAATTACTATTTAAGATGATGGTCCAATAATGATGATTTTTAAGCTTTGGGGGTAATTTTAAAAAGGGGCTTTGCCTGTAGACATTTAGGTAGGGCTTTTGAATTTTCTGTCTGGTTTTGTTCCTTGTGCTTATTTGTAGTCATGTCTCCTGTGTTTGTCTTTTTTCTCTTTTTCCTTTTGCTTGCAAGGAATTCCTAACATAGAGATTCCTAAAATACCACCATCTCTTCTTCTTTACAATTTCCCTCATTGCTATATTAGGTGTCTTCCAGTTTTTTGCTTGCACTCTCCCCGACCATAACCTATCGTCTATGGAAGAGGAGCGAAAGTTTTAGATTCGTGAAAAATTTCGATCTCCGGTTTTCAATGGATCTCAGTGTTTTAGGACCCCCAATACTGAAAACGCTGATATCTTGATGATGGGTGTGTTTCTGTCTGTGTGTGTGTGTCTGTATGTCACAGTTTCTTGAGAACTGTCTAGAGCTAAAACGGCTGGACAGAAAAATACCAAACTTGAAACGTAGGCCTGTTATGAACTGATGACATGCTGATTAGGTTTTGAGCCAAATTGTGCAAGATAAACCCTTAAATACCATAATTTTGCAGTTAATTATGAACTCTTCTCATCAATTGCTATCATGATGACCTATTTTATGATCAGAAAGATCAAGATCAGAGAGGTAAATAATTACTGAAATATTATAGAATAGTTTTGGTAACTTGGTTCCCAAATGTTAATCCATACAACTGAACTTGTCCAGAAAGTGTCTACTCATGTTAAAATATTTGTATTTGGACAGACTTGTCTGTAATGACTGTGCAAGAGCTATAAACAATATTCACAAAAATAAAAACAAACACATGTGTGCAAACCCTACAATAACCTTGGGCTCAAAAACATAATATCACCGGGCAATACTCTGGTTTACAAAGTGGTATGGTGTGCTTTCATGTCTGTTGAAATTCACAGAAGCCTTCGCAGCTAACTATTGAAGTGGCAACTTTAAACTCCTTATTTCTTGCTTTTTGTATGAGTTCAGGGTCAGATATTCTGTCATGGCTATACATTTTGACAGTATTATTTTTTGAATATTAGATAGTTAGAAACCAATCATCCACACAAGTGCTAGAGCTTGTAAGAAAAGACAGCGGCTTCATAGAACCTGGTAAGTGGGACTGCAGCTGTTGAAAGTTATGTTGAAATGAACATGAATATGTAAGGTATACGTTATTTTTTAACTTCATGCAATTTGGCAAGTGACTCAAAACTGCAAGAGAATGAGGGCATCTTAAATCAGTATAATTGTAATACAGTATATGGCAAATGAAATAAAGAAGATCAGAGGTTTGAGAAAGAGAAGTTGGTTTGTGTGGGTATCTGGCCTGAGTGGGGAGATTCCACAGGTGCTTATCCCACTCCTTTACATAGTGGGGGTACATTTGATCCTTACTCTTTAAGAGCAGTTGGGCAACAGGGCTGCAGTGTCTACAAAGGCTGGGCAACAAATGCAACAGATGACTAACAAATAGAAGTTAAGCCTATCTTAGAAAGTAGGTGTTGAGAACAAATATGTGAGGAAGCAGAAGAACATGACATGTAGGAAAATGGCTAAAAAGGGTTAAGAAGGTATTTGAAGAATTGCTCTATGCTTCTCTGTTGTGATTACTTAACTGCACATAGCCCTTTATTTATTTAATAAAATGCATTTGTTTTATAAACTGGGGGAATGAGTTATGGATATTCAGGATCCTAGGAGATGCCTATAGGTGGCGCATGGACAACAAGGTTGTGCAACCGCATGGTAGTGAATGAACCAGACTCAAGGAAATATACCACAATTAGATCCCTCAGACACAAGCACACATGCTTAATGTCATTGGCAGAAAAGTATCATTTTCATTGCTCAGTCAGACCTTAGGGTAGATAATGACCTTCTCACAATTAAAGCACAGGAAGGTTAAGTAAATTACTGTACTTGAAGATTCACTGCAAGACAGTTGTGAGACAAGAAATATTATCATTTTCTGCAGGATAACATTTCCACTAACATTTGGACAAATACAATCAAGAGAGGTCTGTGGTCTTATCACTTGGGGGTAAGACCTCCTCTCTATGTTTATTTAATCTCTTAAACTTCTTGCTCCTTCTATAACATTGGCTTTTAGAGGTTACATGAATGCTAATTATCACTGAGGCCACAGATTTGGTTTTGAATATTTTATATTTTAATGATTAAGAATTTAAAAACTTGAGAAGTCAATTAATTTATCATAACAAATGCATCTTTTGTCTAATTTCCTAGAAACTTTTTCACATGAAGTTAAATTTCACACAGAGTATTTAAAAAACATACTAGTAACAAGTTCAATTGATGTAAGAAAATACATTCATTGCCAAAACTATTTTGAAAATAACAATATAGTATATTTTATAGCTATAAAAAACATTCATCCATTTCTCTTTTGTTAGAACCTGCAGAATCCAGGGAATGTTCATACAAAATTCATAACACAATAGTTTTCTAATCTTGGGAAATCCTTTTGAGTGAAAGTTATTCACACTCTTCAGTCTAGTCATTACTTTTCGTGATTATTGAGTAAGCAATTGACATTAGCCTGTGTGCAACACATTGTAACCAGGATCATGCAATTTCATCATAGAACCTTCAAGCTCAAATTGGATATACAAATATCAACAATGAAAGTCACATTAGTTTTGTGTAACTTACATAGATATATGAAACAGAAGGGTTCATTTGATTCCATGAGCTATGAGCACTGGAGCGCTACTGTTCTTTCTCTTTCAGACAATCAGAGGTAGGTTTGAAGATGCATATTTAATCAATTATACTTTTCATGTCCTTCCTCTACCATACCAATCATATACAGGACCGATATGCTGCCATCTAGCGAATGGGAAATAAACATATTGTAAAACAGGAGCCTTCCCCCACTGCACCTTTGTTTCGTTCTCCCATCTGGGTACGGGTCCCATGCCTATTCCAGATGGGATGCCAATCCATCGCTGCCCTTCAATTCTGGCTTTCCATCAAGGATCCCCTTTTTCTGCCTTATATTTTGCAGTCTTCCAGTTTTATGAATAAACCTTTCCAATACACGGTGAAAGTGACTGGGAGACTATGCCAACAGGTATGATAAAAAAAGAAGCGGCAAGATGGGAATTAACCCTGAATGGGATACAAGTCCATCACAGCACTGTCTTACTCACTTACTCACAATGGTTTAATTTAGCTCTTCCTATCAATCTGGACTATAGCAGGGAGTTAACGTGAATAAAGGGAGAATATACAAACTTCACCCAAAGGGCACACAAGCTGGGAACTGAACCAGTATCTTAAGAGCTGTGAAGCAACAATATGAACTGTTGCTCAACAATGCTAACCTGAAGTGCTTTAATCCTTGTCAAAGTCAAAACTTCAAAATTATGCTGGACCAGTTTAATACTCTCAGTTAGCATGATCTAGAAATCTCAGTAATATAAAGCTAGACAGTTATTATATGCACATTTCTGTAAATTTCTCCTGATTTGATAGTTTTCTGTATCCCCAATACTTTTATTTGAGGTTTTGAACACTGAAGATTTAAAATATTTAATTACTTTATTTATAAATATTATTATTCATTTATTTTGTTATGTCTGGATTTTAACACAACACTATTTTGTTTCTTTAAGGGCACTGTGTTCTTATCGTCCAAGAATGTGGATTCCTGCTAAAAAACTTTGGTATATGATTCTTTTGTTTTCTTATAATTAGCTTTTATGACTTTGATAATTTTCTTACTACCTCAATTTTTGGTTCTTTGGTTTTGACTGTTCTGATGGCTTTTGACCCTACATGTTTTTTCTGAGAAGGATTTATCTCCTAGTTCACCTTTCCATTCGACCTTGGGGTCTGCCACTCAATTTTCATTTCTTTTTGCAAAGCACAGACTACCAATTTCCTCCTTTTAAATGATGTGCTAATAACTTTCTAAGCACTGAATTTGAGTTATGTTATTCAGTGCTATAAGGTGACCTAAAATAAGATAAAACACTTTGTGCTTGTTTTATTTTTTTAAAACTAATTATCCAGATGGGCATGAAGCAGAAGAGAGACACAAAAATTCTGAAATCAGCAAACTTGTTCAAAGGGCAGAACTTACTCAACTCTTGTTAACTCTGCTTATAACTTGGTCAAACCTGAAAATGAATTCTGTAACAGTTTCTGTGATTTATAAGTGACTAGCAAAATACCCGCGCTTCGCAGCGGAGAAGTAGTATGTTAAATAAGTTATGAAAAAGAAAAGGAAACATTTTAAAAATAACGTAACATGATTGTCAATGTAATTGTTTTGTCACTGTTATTAGTGTTGCTGTCATCAAGGATTTGATTATTATTATTTCTTTCAATCAGGTTCGTATTTGGAGGACGTGTTGTGTTCAAGTTACATTCCATGTTTGTCAACCGTTGTAAAGATAACAGGTTTCATTCATCGAAGTGTTCACTACCCAAATTGCTACTCATGAATCTAAGATGTTTAACAGGCATTCCTGGTATTAACTTGTGGATTTGCCTGCGAATATTTAGCGGCAGCGTCTCTATTAAGTTGTGGATTTGCCTGCGAGTATTTAGCGACAGCATGTCTATTAACTTGTGGATTTTTCTGCGAGTATTTAGCGACAGCGTTTCTATGAATTTGTGGATTTGCCTGCGAGTATTTAGCGACAGCGTCTCTATGAACTTGTGGATCTGCCTGCGAGTATTTAGTGGCAGCGTCTCTATGAACTTCTGGATTTGTCTGCGAGTATTTAGTGGCAGTGTGTCTATGAACTTGTGGATTTGCCTGAGAGTATTTAGCTACAGCGTCTCTATGAACTTGTGAATTTGCCTGCGAGTATTTAGTGACAGCGTGTCTATTAACTTGTGGATTTTTCTGCGAATATTTGGCGCCAGCATCACAAAGTTGTTTTTGTCTAGCTGCAACAGAAAATGTACCACGACATCTGACATGCCTCCTTTTTACTGTTTTCACAGCTTGGATTGCTACTGTCATAATCGGTTTGAGTTTCATGGTTTGTTTCAATTACATTAGTATTTGCAGGACTTGTGTTGAAGTGACATTCGGCATCTGTCAAGCGTTGTAAGCATACAATGGCCTTCATCGCTAACTTTGCATCATAATAAACGAGCAATAAAACAGCGGAGAAGCCGTGGTTTAAATAAAAAGGCTGCAGTTATCAGCTGGGAGACGTGAATACTGTGGCGAACCAAGGAAGGGAATGAAGAGACAGGAGTGAAGGACGGCCTTATATGGGCAGGCAGTCAATTACGTGGGAGGCGTGGGGATAGGGGACGCAATATAGGCAGGCAGCCAACTACGTGGGAGGCGTGGGGAGGCAACCAAGCTGCAGGCTATTGACGTATATATGTACGTAAGTAGGATTCAATTATGACCGTTACGTGTAGAATTTCGAAATGAAACCTGATTAACTTTTGTAAGTAACCTGTAAGGAATGAGCCTGCCAAATTTCAGCCTTCTACCTACACGGGAAGTTGGAGAATTAGTGATGAGTGAGTGAGTGAGTGAGTCAGTCAGTCAGTGAGGGCTTTGCCTTTTATTAGTATAGATTTCGTGAGTGTAGTCTTTTTTTATTTAGAAACAAAGTTTGGATGTCCTTTAATATGCCACTAAATTTTAAATAGACAGCCAAAACACAGCACTCACGACATGCTTACAAGACTAATAACATACAGCCTCATAGTAACCAGCTCACAAAAATGGTGGTGGGTAAATGATACAATGAAAATAATACACATAAAAATACCACAATTTGTTCCCAGATAGTCACAATGTGAGCAATGTGTGCTCTGCAAAGGAATTCAATTCAAGTTTATTCCTGCCTTGGGGGCCAATGCTATGGGGATGGAGTCCAGGTCCTTATGAGCCTCTACTGTAAGACGAAATGAATGAATATCTACGTACATTAACTCTTTTAGGGCGGATGTCGACTTTTGTCAACACAAGGGGTTGAGGAAGGATGTCAACCTTCCAGGGGCAAAAGGTAATAAAAGCTGTAAACGCTGATAAAACTTACTGTTACATTATAGGTAGACCCTCTTTCCTAGGAGGACTGTTAGATTTATTGACTTGACGTTGAATCCCTTAGTGGAGTAAATAGCATGTCAGCAACATCAGGTGAGGGACACAAATTCACATAGCAAAATACTCCGTGCGTGTCATTTATTTATTTATTGTGTATTTTTGCTGAATCGGGCTCTGGCTGATCTGGAGGTCAAATATGAGTTAGGTACGTGCATCAGCTGATCAGTCCCCAGCTGACTGATTCCCAGCTGATTGTAGTGCTGAACACCCTATGGCAAAATTCACTCTGAGAGAACATCACAGACATGCTGTAGATGCATGTGAGGAAAGATGGACTTCATCAAACAACACAGCGTGCTAGTGGACACTATGGATTATCAGCCCCTTCAAGTTGTTGTTTTCCAGAAAATGAATTTCAGCTTATGTGTGATGAGACAAACAGGTATATTGTAAGTATGTGAATTTACATACTGTAGAGGCTCATGGAACATAAAACTGTGACATTTGTCATGAATAAGTATTTTATGTTGATTTATGTATGAAACCACTGTTTTGAGTGCTTTTTAGAAAACTGAGTTTTTTGGAAAAATATTCAGCCCTGGGACAAAAGAAAAAAAAAGCCCTGAAAGAGTTAATTGAGTTTTTCCATTTGGAAATGTTTTTTCTTTAGGGCAAAGAGCTGATGTATGACAAATTTCTCATTTGTCTTGTCCTATGATTCTAACATTCATTATTTGGTAGGATTTACCCTAATAGATGCAAAAACAAAATCTTTGTCCTTTTAAATGTTATCTTAATACATTTCTAAGCACATAATTTGTGTTTTGTTATTTTGTGTTATGAGGCAAACAAAAATAAATTGAGCTGCAATTTAGCAGCAAACCTAAAAACCTTCACTAGGGTGCACTGTCCCTCTTTAATGAAACCATCTGGTCACCTTGCAGTCAAATGGCAAGAGGGAACACATTTCTTGTCCAGCTCTTTACAATCGCTAATGAATTAAACTTTCCTACTCTCTTCAAATCAGAATACAAAGACAATGTCAGTCTGCATTTCTGCCTCACTGGTGAGTTCCAGCTGCTGTATTAAGTGGACTCCTGTGGGTACACAAAAAGGATTCTGATTCAGAGGCTAGTGATACATTTTAAAAAAGGCACAATACTGGGCTATCCTGTATAGGCCAAATGATCTCCTGTAACTACACAGGTGTATGTTGCAACTCAGAATACTAATGATAAACACCACAAAAATGAGCAGGGCCACTGTCTCTCAAAGGCAAGAGGAGCTCATTTCCTCCTAACCCTTCTCTTGAACAATGAAAACCTTACCTGAATACTTTATACATATGGCTGATTGATTTCTTTGTATCACAAATGCAAGTATCAATATGACTGGCACAGGATAACCTTATAAACTTAACTGAAGGGTATTTTCTAGGGCACCTCTTAGTAACTTCTAGGTGTAATGCACTCCAGACCAATGTAAAGTTTTGGGCATTCAGTTTAGGACACCTTGGCCAGAAGGTTTACAGATAGAAGCAAAGTGCTTTGGATTGCTACATCATATTTTGGAAAACATGTTTATAAACCTATGATTTAGAATTGAAGGTATTATATTGTGCTGAGGGTAGGGTGTCATAATAGTTTAATATTCAAATGCTGCTTTATTAATAGCTAATTGCCATATAGACCTTGAATGGAACCAAATCACCTAGACAGGGCTGAGGATCCAAGAACTCAGCAATAGACAAGAAACTAGGTTTTCATTGTTAGGCCAGAAACTTTTGGTTGGATATTGTGCTGCCTTCCTGTGCCTGAAGACTGTGGTTTCAAAAAATAAACTAGCATTGTCCTTTGTCACCTGTTTTGAGGTGTGGCTTTGTGGCTGATAACTGTGGATAATAGATACAATTTCTTTCACATTTTAAAGGGACTTAGACAAGTTTTGTTAATAAGGGATCCACAACATTTTCTCTTTTCTGTATGTTTAGATGTACTTACAATTTGCAGTTACAATAAATGAAAGACGTTCAGCTATTACAAATGCAAAAAAAGACAAGTTCACTACTATTGTACGTAATGTTCTGATGACGTATTATAAAATGTGTTGGGAAGTTGTATTTACCTTGTTATGTGTATGAATATAACACCAAGAGAAATTCTAGCAACTATTTTGCCAGGCAATAATAAATAATAAAATACTTTTACATCATCCTTTAAACCAGACAAAGACTTTGGGACAACAGAATTAAGAACTGATAAAACCATTTTATTGGCAAAGTAAGTTGCCACTAGAATAACACAAAGATTCATATCAAGTAAAGGGTAAAGTACCTACAATATCTGCCCTCTACTAGTCTATCTTTATCTGTGTAGATGCCAGACTGCTACAAAAATTTAATTCTCTATTAATTTTTCCCGTTGTCTTATAACTTTGCTTTTTAGTTTTCTTCATTTCATTCTTTTTAAGCACACTTCCAGTTATATCCACTAGGGTTCTATACAATAGTTACAAATAACATAACATATGATAACATAAGATTTGAGACTATGTAATCCAAAAGAGGGTTTTGAGAAGCAAGAATCTATCCCAGAAGCACTGAGCACAAAACATGACCACCCTGGGAATGCACATCATTTCGCCATGCACACAATTACAATTACACTCCCACTTACTCATGGTCAACTTACATTCACCATTTGAGAAAACCTGCAAGTCTTTGATGATATGGGTGTAAAACTAGAATTCCTAAAGGAATATTCATTCAGACAGCAGGACAACATGCACACTCATCACATACAACATCCAGAGACAGGATTTGATCCCCAAATGCTGGATCTGTGAGGCAACTGTGTCAATAATTATATCATCATGCTACCCTACTTAACTCACTGACAACAAATACTTAGATAATTGAAGGCAGCTAAAGGAAAAACAGCTTTCACTAATGGATTGGTCTATTAGCCATGAGGTTCAGAAAAATACAGCCTCAACAAAAATAATTTAATTGTGAAAAACACAATAGTATTTTCCATTATTTTATTCCTTTTTAGTTATTGTGGTATCTGTTTTCATAGTGTATGTATGTATAAATGTATGTATCTATTGATCTATGTACATACAGTTCATATATGTATGTATCTATTTGTTTATGTAATGAGCTTCTGTAAAGACCCAATTTACCCCGAAAGAAAAATAAAGTTTTGCCTATCTATCTATCTATCTATCTATCTATCTATCTATCTATCTATCTA
>JANRMT010062790.1:51737125-51765179 GCA_026402145.1 Polypterus bichir lapradei | reverse complement strand
TATCTATCTATCTATCTATCTATCTATCTATCTATCTATCTATCTATTGTGGAATATGGCCGGCCAGTCATCCCGGCCAATACCCCCAGAACGCCAGATGGAGCCCTCCCTGTAGCATGTAGAGGCCCCGAATTACAGCAGGGCATCATTGACAGTGACGTGTTTATTCACAGCCCTGCTGGATACCATGGGGGCCGCCAGAGGATGCTGCAGGGAGGATCAAGGACTATTTGCCCTACACCTCAGAAGTACGTCCAAATCACATGGACAAGGGGAATGACGTGCTTCCGGGTTGAAGAAAAGGTGTTTTTATCTGACCCGGAAGTGTTACCAGTCACATGGACGGAAACAGAAGAAACACTTCCAGGTCAACAACTATAAAATGACTGTGGGAGATCCCAGTCGTTGAGCTGAGCTGGGAGGAAGGGTGGCAATGTGTCTGAGAGAGTGGAGGATTATTGTTTATTGATTATTGGTGATTGTATGAGTATTGTGGAGAGGAGGGTGCTTTGTGCACTGTATAATTATAATAAAGTCGATTACTGGACTTTTATCTGGTGTCTGGCGTTTGATCCGAGGGTTCAAGGGGACGACAGCACCCCCTATCTGTCACACTATCTAATTTATTATACTTATTATACTATTATACACAAAATATACAAGAATGGGTAAAAATGAAAGTAACATAATAAGACAAAATGTAATCAAAACAACAAAAGGATTTGCTTCTTTGGCTCTTCCTGTACTCTTCTGAGCTAACCTGCCTACTACAGAATGTAATTCTTCTTTCTTCCTTTCAGCCATCCTCTTCTTTAAAAAACTGGCTTCCACTTGGTCTCCACCAGGCAAGCCCTGCTCCTCTATCAACTCCAAATTCATCTGACTAAGGAAGTAGAAACCATTGTAAGACTACTCCTGGGAGTACTTCTTGTGCCAATCCTAGCAACCTTGAAGTACTTCTGAATCACCTAGGCCCCCACAGAGACTCCTGCAAATAATAAGGTTCTCTCTGTAGAGACATTAACTCTTGTAGCAGAATAATATAGCTGCTCATCAGAGGTCAGGGGGAATGTTGTTCCCATGGAGTTCAGTGCCTCCCAAGGTATCTGTTGGCATGGCATACAAGCTAGACAAGGGACAAGGGCATTCTTTCCAGTGTATGTACATACTTACCATTGCCTCTATCCTTCTGCTCACCTTTACAATACACTGTATACACAAAGTATACATACTGTACATACTTTTACACACACACTTTGGGAGCAGTTTAAAGGCTACTTATCAATATCTATTTAAGAGATCGTCTAACCTGAAGTCGGCAGTTAGTTCTGAACCTGCAACTGCAAGAAGATGGAACACATTCAGCAGACACAATTTAAAACTTAAGAAAACTCTGTTAAGGTGCACAATGTCCCGATTGTTGTTGTTTGGACTTTTGATTTCAGCCCCATGGCTATTAAATCTAGTATTAAGGTGGTTCCCAAACTCTTTAACTCGTCACTTTTCTTACAATACATATATACTGGGTTGCAGTTTTAAGTCCAAATTCCAACTGTCCCAGTTCTGCCACATCCAGAAAGGAATCATTTTGTACAGAGATGTGAACAGTTTCATTTTGACACAAGATGACTGAAAACAAATTATTCATATTAGGTGATATATCCATGCCAAGGCAGGCTGAGTGCCAACATGAATAATAATAAAGAAGAAAAAGAAAATGGAAAAGACGTAAGACATTAAATTTCAAAAAGAATTTGACTTAATTTAACTAAACTACACTGGGATGCAAAAGTTTGGACAACCTTGTTAATAGTCATTATTTTCCTGTATAAATCGTTGGTTGTTACGATACAAAATGTCAGTTAAAAATATCATATAGGAGACACACACAGTGATATTTGAGAAGTGAAATGAAGTTTATTGGATTTACAGAAAGTGTACAATAATTGTTCAAACAAAATCAGGCAGGTGCATAAATTTGGGCACCGTTGTCATTTTATTGATTCCAAAACTTTTAGAACTAATTATTGGAACTCAAATTGGCTTGGTAAGCTCAGTGACCCCTGACCTACATACACAGGTGAATCCTATAATGAGAAAGAGTATTTAAGGGGGTCAATTGTAAGTTTCCCTCCTCCTTTAATTTTCTCTGAAGAGTAGCAACATGGGGGTCACAAAACAACTCTCAAATGACCTGAAGACAAAGATTGTTCACCATCATGGTTTAGGGGAAGGATACAGAAAGCTGTCCCAGAGATTTAAGCTGTCTGTTTGCACAGGTAGGAACATATTGAGGAAATGGAAGACCACAGGCTCAGTTCAAGTTAAGGCTCGAAGTGGCAGACCAAGAAAGATTTCGGATAGACAGAAGCGACGAATGGTGAGAACAGTCAGAGTCAACCCACAGACCAGCACCAAAGACCTACAACATCATCTTGCAGCAGATGGAGTCACTGTGCATCGTTCAACCATTCGGCGCACTTTACACAAGGAGATGCTGTATGCGAGAGTGATGCAGAGGAAGCCTTTTCTCCGCCCACAGCACAAACAGAGCCGCTTGAGGTATGCTCAAGCACATTTGGACAAGCCAGCTTCATTTTGGAATAAGGTGCTGTGGACTGATGAAACTAAAATTGAGTTATTAGGGCATAACAAGGGGCGTTATGCATGGAGGAAAAAGAACACAGCATTCCAAGAAAAACACCTGCTACCTACAGTAAAATATGGTGGTGGTTCCATCATGCTGTGGGGCTGTGTGGCCAGTGCAGGGACTGGGAATCTTGTCAAAGTTGAGGGACGCATGGATTCCACTCAGTATCAGCAGATTCTGGAGACCAATGTCCAGGAATCAGTGACAAAGCTGAAGCTCCGCCGGGGCTGGATCTTTCAACAAGACAACGACCCGAAACACTGCTCAAAATCCACTAAGGCATTCATGCAGAGGAACAAGTACAACGTTCTGGAATGGCCATCTCAGTCCCCAGACCTGAATATAATTGAAAATCTGTGGTGTGAGTTAAAGAGAGCTGTCCATGCTTGGAAGCCATCAAACCTGAATGAACTAGAGATGTTTTGTAAAGAGGAATGGTCCAAAATACCTTCAACCACAATCCAGACTCTCATTGGAACCTACAGGAAGCGTTTAGAGGCTGTAATTTCTGCAAAAGGCGGACCTACTAAATATTGATTTCATTTCTTTTTTGTGGTGCCCAAATTTATGCACCTGCCTGATTTTGTTTGAACAATTATTGCACACTTTCTGTAAATCCAATAAACTTCATTTCACTTCTCAAATATCACTGTGTGTGTCTCCTATATGATATATTTAACTGACATTTTTTATCGTAGCAACCAACGATTTATACAGGAAAATAATGACTATTAACAAGGTTGCCCAAACTTTTGCATCCCACTGTTTAATTAAATAATTTTATTTAATTAAAAATCAATAATTATTGCAATATTAACTCTCTTGCAACAATCTAAACCCATATAGGGGACACTATTGGGACAAGCTTGGCATGTCATCTAGAGTCAGAGTTAGATTCTAGTAACCAAGCTGCGTTGACTTCTGGTGGCTTCTGGAGATACTGATTATTCTGACATCCTTGAATTTTTGAATATTTTTAAATGTTTAGGTACCCAGGACTGCTTCTGCTCTACATTCACCTGGGTGTTACTTAATGATGTCTGCTGTACCCTAATATAGAGAAAGTCAAGACCTTCTCCTTTCAGAAACATTTCTCAAAGAATGACATTTTAATGACACTCATGACTGGATGAACCCAAGAAACTCCTGAGTTTCAGTTACTGCCCAAAAATAGAAATAATTTGAGGACTGGTTAGGTCTACATTTACCAAGACATGATGGAGTTACAATCAAGTTCAAGTTTATCGTCATGTGAGTATAGTGAAGCATGATACATTTTTCTCATTCTTCACTACCGGCAACCACAAAGTCCGGCAGAGTTGTGTATTTTAGACATTAATAATAAGATCATGTGCCTATATACTCTACAATGTATGGCACTTATAACAGCCACCAACAGTAGTTTCTGATTTTTACTGAAGCTTTGTAATTGCAGCTGAGATCCAGAAGATAGAAGCACTGTTTTGAGCTTACTATTCCTTTCAGAATTTACGGTTAATCCATTGTATGTATTAACTCTAACAGAGAGCACGATCACTAAAAACATACATACTGCAGTACTGTTGTAAATGATGTATGTATTATGAGCAATGAATGCTCATAAAACATAACAGAAATAAAAGCAGTGGATCATTTATCATAAAATTGCAAAATACAGGGAAATGTTTTACTATAATTTTTAGAATTAAAAAAAAAGGTGTTTAATTTTTACATATGCATTAAGATTATGTGGGGAGGGGGTTACATCTCCATGGGCCCATATTCTGGTCACTGTCTTTCTGGAGTCTGCACATGATCCTTTTATTTGATTGGGCATTTTCTCTTCCACACTCTAAAAATGTGTGAGCTTATTTTAAATGAGTTAAGTGTGAACATGTAAATGCTTTAACCTGTGTGCCTGACAAAAGAATGGTATCTCTTCCAAGACCTGTTCTCAACACTGCTGAGACCGACCCTGGCACCTTACAAACATGTAATGTTAAAGGTACATTCAGAAAATGAATGGATATATGGGATTTGCAGACAGATATGATATTATGTGTGCTTGTTCCTTCCACATCCCAGAACTGTGCAACATATGAAAAGTGGTGACTCTAAACTCTATGTCAAATTACACAACTTTTTCAGTGATTATCAGTTGCAGTCATCATTTGCATAATCATAGCAAATCAGCATCAGTCAGCAGAGCACTCTTGTGAAGCCGGTCACCAATATGACATACCCAATGACTGAGACTAAGTAGCCTGTGGCTTGCTCCAATAATATCAAGCAGATTTGATTTTCTTTTTAGTCAGAGGTGCAGGCTCTGTGTTTGCATTAGAGGTGACAACTAATGAATGCTCATCTGGAAGTGCAATGCATAGAATGCAGTAACAAGGAATAAGGAACAAGAGTGTTTTAAACCTCACCAATGGAAGAGAACCTCATCCATCTATTGTCTTGTGTTTTTATGTACAACACATACAACGCATGCGAAAAAGAAAGGACCAAGACTGCGGCAGAAAGCACCCCAGCTATTAACCCTTCATACAGAGCTGGCTCCGTCAGGCAGTACAAGGTCTGTGGACCTTACAAACAGAATGGAAGCACGTCCGTCAGATGTCTTTGTGTGCTGCATACTATAACAGAATGAAAAAAAAGAAATAAAAGGCTGATAGTGCTGCTGAAAATTGACATATTTGTTACCCGACATAAAGCTACTGCTCCTTCAGGTAGTATGCTATTGGCTGTCAGAAAAAGTGTCAGTAAATGTGACATGGGCTGCAGCTTACAATTGTGTAATTTGACATGGTGTAATGACGAGATCATCGTCTGCTTTCAGAAAAATCTGACATACCCCACGACAAAATCTGGCATAATGAAACCTCGGCTTTAATTGGCTTTCTGTGGAATAGTATCCTGCATTGGATGTGGGTTTTATATAGGACTAGTTCCTTCTTTCTGCTACGTAATGCTATGAAAGCCTTTGGTTCCCTAGAACACTAACATTGGATTGAACAAATTCAGGAACTGAATGGATGAATACACCTTTAGGATCCTAAAAAAAACACTGGAGACCTAGGCCAGATGGACCACAACCCCCTTCTTAGGCATTCTAAAAAAAGACATCAGTGTTCAAACCAGAATGTCTGTAATGGTAATGGTGAGAGGCAACTCTGTACATCTAACAATACTATTGGTACCACTACTACTGTTATACAGTACCCTTCCACCTGTGGCCTCATTCACTGGGGTTGAAACGTCTGTCATCACAACAGGCAATGAGTTTCAGAACAAAGGGGCAACACAAAACAAAACAAATATTTAATAGTAGAAGAAAATCACTTTGTGATCAGATGTTCTCATTTTTTTAAAAGATATGTTCATAGAGATATGTGTGTAACCACTAGTTTTTGGCTGTTCATCTTTCAGGCTTTGCAAGATTTTAAAAATAATAGGTTGAAAACCAAAGGATCAGGTGACAATTTACACCATACACATTTTCCTGTTTGTCCCATCCCAAGGTATACTTTTCCTCTAGACCCAGATATATTTGAGATTGTGTTTTCAACTTACCACCTGTGGTAGGCGGCCGGGGCCCATGCCCAGCCGGGACGCTCCTGCAGCATATCTTCCGGGGAAGCAACGATGGGAAACCCAGTATCTCCCCTTTTTCGCTAGATGGCAGCCTCCCTGGGTTGCAGTGGTGCCTCGGACTCCCCTAGAACTTCATGGGGGTTGGAGTTCTGTGCAGCCCTGTTGGATTCCACAGACACCACCAGGGGGTGCTGCAGTTGGGACTCCTGAGCCCAGCTGGACTAATCTTCAACCCCACCCGGGAGTGCATCCGGAAACAGGTGATCAAGCACCTGGAACACTTCCGGGTGGGCCATAAAAGGAGCCAGCAACCACCACTCAGTGGCCAGAGTCGGAAGGAGGAGGACAAAGCTTGTGGAGGAGTGGTGGTGGAAGAGAGAGAGGAGTGTATTGGTGTTTCATTTGTGTTTTGGGACTGTGTTGTGACTGGGGGACACGGGGAAGACATGCCCTCCTGCTGAAGAAAATAAAAAGTTTATTTATTTTTATACATGCCTCCCATGTCCAATCTGTGTCAGGTCGTGTGCAAAATAGCGCCTTGTTAAACACCACATTCAAGTTTGGATCCCAAATTATGCCCAATGCTATCAGAAAGAACTCTAGTCCCAAAAAGCCTGATGTGATTAAAAGGGTTAGACAATGGCTATTATCTTGCAGTGTGAATAAAGAGCATTAGGAGTCTGTATTTTGAATACCTACCTAAATGATATGGAGGTCAACCAAATTCCCAGAGTCTACCACATTGTGCTGTTTTTAGGCATGCTCATCTAACAAAAGGTGAAAACAGAGCATTTCTTACCAGGTTGCCTGCTTCTTCAACTAGATACATCTGCTTTGCACTACAGCACCACCACAGAACGATTTGGGGAATAAAATTACTTGAAAGAGACTACATTAGAATTTACACTTGAATAATTTATTTCTTACAACAGCTTATCTCCAAACAATACAAGGGAGCCAGACTCTGCAATGCATCAGAGAAAACAGGGTTAATTGACACATAGTTTCTTTTTAAAAACTAAAATTAACAGTGTGTGCTGTGTTTGGTAAACCAATCCTCCCTGAATCTCAGATCTAACTATACATGTTCCCTAAGGAAGTAAAACACTGGAGGAGATTCAAAGTAGGTCAATGAAGTCTTCCTGACAGGAGGCATACCCCTGTGTGTGCCACCCTCCAACATTTTTGTTCACTAAACTACATTTTGGGGTTCTGATTAGATATAATGGGGAGCAATGGCCCATAGTTACATACCATGGACTAGCTCTGATGGAGTTGGAGTTTGTCACAGCTCCTTCATGCCCATAACAACTGCCATTTATAGTTTATCACTTGTGACATTTATATTATAGAAGCCAACAAAAAAATGCTGGTATTTATTTATTGTAGTGACCCACTGAAATCCCCAGGAGACACCATTATCTTTTAGTGCAGTAGTTCTTAAACTCAGTCCTGGGTAACCCATGTGGCTGCAGGTTTTTTTATTCCAACCAGCTTCTGTTTTTAATTGGACTCCTAGACTAAATAGGAAAGATGTCTCCCAGTTTTGGCATAAATATAAAATTACAAAACTAGGTTTGGCCATTTTTATTAGCATGTGTCAAACACTGATTTATGTTACATGGGGATAAATCAAGAGATTGTTTTAACTTCCATCCATCCATCCTCTTCCACTGATCCGAGATCGGGTCGCGGGGGCAGCAGCTTGAGCAGAGATACCCAGACGTCCCTTTCCCAGGCCACTTCTTCTAGCTCTTCTGAGGGAATCCCAAGGCATTCCCAGGCCAGCCGGGAGACATAGTCCCTCCAGCGTGTCCTGGGTCTTCCCTAGTGCCTCCTCCCTGTTGGACGTGCCCGGAACACCTCACCAGGGAGGCATCCTGATAAGATGCCCGAGCCACCTCATCTGAATCCTATCAATGCGGAGGAGCAGCGGCTCTGCTCAGAGCCTCTCCCAGATGACTGAGCTTCTCACCCTATCTTTAAGTGAAAGCCCAGGCACCCAGCGGAGGAAACTCATTTCAGCCACTTGTATTTGCAATCTCGTTCTTTCGGTCACTACCCATAGCTAATGACCATAGGTGAGGACAGGAACATAGACTGACTGGTAACTTGAGAGCTTTGCCTTACGGCTCAGCTCCTTTTTCACCACGACAGACCGATGCAGAGCCCGCATCACTGCGGATGCCACACCGATCCGCCTTTCGATCTCACGCTCCATTCTTCCCTCACTCGTGAACAAGACCTCGAGATACTTGAACTCCTCCACTTGGGGCAGGATCTTGCTCCCAACCCTGAGAGGGCACAACACCCTTTTCCGGCTGAGGACCATGGTCTCGGATTTGGAGGTACTGATTCCCATCCTAGCCGCTTCACACTCAGCTGTGAACCGATCCAGAGAGAGCTGAAGATCATGGCCTGATGAAGCAAACAGGACAACATAATCTGCAAAAAGCGGTGACCCAGTCCTGAGTCCAACAAACCGGTCCCCCTCAACACCCTGGCTGCGCCTAGAAATTCTGTCCATAAAAGTTATGAACAGAATCGGTGACAAAGGGCAGCACTGTCGGAGTCCAACTCTCACTGGAAACGGGTTTGACTTACTGCTGGCAATGCGGGCCAAGCTCTGACACCAGTTGTACAGGGACCGAACAGCCCTTATCAGAGGGTCCGGTACCCCATACTCTCGGAGTACCCCCCACAGGTTTCCCCGAGGGACACGGTCGAACGCCTTTTCCAAGTCCACAAAATACATGTAGACTGGTTGGGCAAACTCCAATGCTTGTTTTAACTTGGTTTTTAATATTTCTATAAACATCATGATTTTCATTCTGTTTTTCCACAAGTTCTGGTTATTTAATCCATTACTTACTAATTAGCACATTATTGAATCTAATGCTGAAGTACTGAAGTACCTTTCAATAGTCATTACTAGGATACAATTAAGGTAGTAAATGACACAGAAAAACAGTTAAATTAATAGGTTAACAAAAAAGAAAGTTACGCTTTTAAAGTTACAGGAAAAATAGAATTATTTAGTATTGTTTAATAAACATGAAAAACACACCCCTGTGCTTTTCTAAGTGCATAACAATGGAATAGAAAAAAAAGACCAGGTAAATGAGATCAGTCACAGATAAAATGACTGCGAAACTGGTTGGATGGAAAACCTGCAAACACGTGGGATCCCCTAGGACTGTGGTTGAGGGCCATTGTTTTAGAGTATTGGTTCTCATGTTCAGACCTCGGCCCCCTGTGGCTGCAGGATTTTGTTCCAACCAATTCTGCTTTTAATTGAACTCCTCCTGTTAATTAACCAAGCCATTATTTCCCAGTTTCAATCTTTTATTGTCACTCGAAAATTACAGAACTGGGCTTGATAAATTTTAATTGGTATTTAGCAAACATTCAAATACTGTATTTGATATTGGAATAATTTACTTATTTTGCCTTGGATTTAAAGATTTTCATCATCATCATTTCATTCCATTTTTTTAAAGTGTTCAGGATATTTAAGCTGTTATTTTCTAATGACCCTGCTAGTGAGGCTGACACAGAAGTAACTGCAGCATTTTAGCATTCATTGTTGTTTGCCACTGTGTTTATTCTGTTCCTTGTTAATTGTCATCATATTGGGATACAACTAAGACAGCAAAGTCCACAGTAAAAAAATAAATTAATAGAAATACATTTAAAGTATTAAGCATTTAAATTGATGGAGAAAAAAACAAACATTTTTAAATATCTCATATATGTAAATGTTACATTAATGTGATTTTCTTGATGCAAAATGAAGAATAAAAGACTAACTAATTAAATAATGACAGTAAAAATGAGTGAATGTTGTGAAACTGGCTGGACCAAAAACCTGTTGCCATAGGGGACAACTAAGACTGAACCTGAGAAGCATTGTTTTAGAGTTCATTTCCCTGAAAAAACATTATCAAGAGTCAATAGTTTAAGATGTGCGATAGACTGGACTGGCACAATGCCCAGAGTTGTTTCCTACTTTGCTCCCAGTGCTTCCAGAACCCTATAAAGCCCCACTACCCCACATTTGAGTTAGTGAGTTTGAAAATGCTGTACCATGTAATAAATCAATGTTCATTTTGTATATAATATTCACAGTGAATTTCTTTGCAACAAGCTTTGTGCAGAAAGTGTTGTGCATGGTGGTTTTCTCATTGAATATTTTATATTCAATAACTTTTTACATTAGATTTTCCTTTTGCAATATTGTTAGAACCTTACCTGACAGCATCAGCTGCAATGCTGAAACCAACCATTGACAAACCACCAGATCATTACGGAGAACAAATGCATACACTCATATTTATTGGCCTAAGTGAACATCACCAATTAACTTGACACAAGGATCTTTGGAGTATCCAGTCACAATACTGTATATAAACCCTGAGAATGTATAAATTCCGCGCAGACTCTGACCAGCTCTTTTTTGAACTTATGTCCATGAAGTTTTCTGGTATATCATCTCTCAGTAACCAGCATAAAACTGACAGCCTGATTCCAAGTGTTTTTAGTCAGTAAGCAGATATGCAAATGACATTGTTACTTGAACAATAATTATATTAAACTGGGATATCTGCATACTAAACCCCATTCAAAGGGAGAAATTTGCTGTGTTCATTGATCTTTGTTGCAGCTTTTTGGGACACTTGTTTAATTGTTTATTTCTTCTTGGTGCTTATTTCATCCATCTTCTTTGATTTTCACATATATATCTTCCCATGAAGCAGTTAAATTTAAAGTTGCACTAAACTCGATCATCTGCTTCAAGACAGTTAGTGCTTGCAGTTGGTGGTCCAATGTGAATTTAATCTCTTCAGTTAAAGTGAATGTTTAAAAATAGTACCAAACGCAACACAGCTTCAAGTATTGACTTGTCAGCAGCATGACAATTTGAGTTTAAACAAATATGTGACCATGATACCTCTGCAGCCTTATTGAAGGTGCTTGCATTTGTGTGGGGTCAATACATAGAACAAAAATCAAGGATTCAAATAGGCATTTATACACATAAACTAAAGTGTAGTTGACTTGTTGTTACAGTAGTTACAGATTCAGTGTCCTATGTATGAATAATGTAGTGTATGGCCCTTGTCAACCTGGAGTCTACATATTCTCTCCATGTCTGTGCATGTTTAACTCCCATATCCCAAAAGAAATAAGCAATAGGTTAACTGGTAATTCCAAGCTGATTCTTTATGACGGTGGGCATGTACATTAGTGAGGACTCAATTACCCAAGACAAAGACACTAATTGAAAAGCGACATTCCCAACATATCAGCAGAAATTGACTGTTAAATGCACTCCCATAGTGACATTTTTCATTACAGCCTAGTTCTATAATAGTGCAACATAAATACAGCATAATTGTTTCATTTATCAGCTGTGCCATTTATTATGATGTAACATGAGGAATGCACCAAGCCTTCCACTGAGGTCAGCACATTTATCCATTTTGTATTTCCACTTTCTCCTGTTCAGGATATGTAATGCCAAAATCTACACTGTTCTGGATGGAAAATTAAGACCACTGCAAGGTAAGCTCGCCCATTCTAGTCCAACTTAGAACTGCTAATCATACAGAAACCAGGTCATTGCACTGTGAGTGGAAATCCAAGTGCCACTGAATGATAATTCACAAAGACAAAATTCCAGTCAATAAGCTATCCTAGGTCTGACCACAAATAACCCAAATCTTTAATTATAAACAAAATCTGAATAGAAATGAAGACCAACGACATGGTACACTGTCCATCCATGTTTGTTTTGTGCCTGCAACCTTTGGTCACAAACAGAAATTGTGTAGTTATTGAAAAGTTGTTTTAGGATTTAAATTAAACTTGTGCTCCTTCCACAGAAATGTTAAGAAATCTTTAAATCAATAAATTAGGATTCTGCTATGGGTTTGTAAAATCACTAAATGTTTTGTGGCACTGTGGCTGTGTTCAAATCCCCCATTCACAGTCCCACTCTGTGTGGGTCTTACTCCACTTACTTGTCCAACATTGTAGGTGGAAAACTAGCCCAGTGTGAGAATGATTGTGAATGTGTGTATGAGAAGGTCCTGTGGAAATCCAACCGGCACCCCATCCAGGATTGACTCAGGCTTTGAACCCAATAGGACTATGGCTACTCTAGGACCCTCAGTTGAATTATGCCCATTTGAAAATGCTGTGCATGTCTTGATGTTTTAAAATATAGCATGCACCAGATTTGAATGACTTTAAGAGAGGTGTTACTCCCTAGAGCTTCATTCCATCATTTTAAAGTGCTTATTATAGTCATTCCATTGATTGATGTTAATGCAAAAGTTTATTCTGGTAGTAAGGGATATCTTCCCACCTTAAGATGCCCAATTTAATAAACAGAAAGCTCAAAAATAATATACTCCTTGGGGCAGTCACGGATACATTCATAGCATAATTCATAGCAGTGTGGTGTCACTTAACCTGCATCCAATTGTATCATAAATGTTGTAAGACAGCCAAAAAAGGAAATGTAAACATACCATAAAAAGATAATTAACTTAAACTTAAAACTCAAACTTCAGAACTTGCCCAATTGTGCTAAATGTCCTAAGGATCTCAGCGGCATAGTTTGACATCAGACAGCCAATTGTTTTGGATAAGTAGGAAAATCTCTTTAGTTTTTATTGTCAATGTACACTTTATTCAAAAACTGTGAACCCAGATAATCTGTTTCTTCCCTACTGTTTAGGTTGATATCCACTACACTGCCACTATTATAGAGACAGTATATTTTTGTATGTAAAGCAGTGATTTCTACTCTCAAAACCATGCAGAATTATGAATTATATAAATTGGTGCTGCTCTCCCCAGTTTCAAGAGAAAGTGTTGCTTGCAGAGTCAACAAAATATTTTTCTATATACTAGTCATTTAGGAAATAATCAATGCTCACAATATCATTAGTGTCTAAACATTTGCTCTACAAAATCTAGATCAACTATTACTGGTAAATCTACAGTAGATACAGTAAGATCATAGCGGTAACACTTGTCATGGAAAATTGCTCCTCTTCATGAAACTCTGATACAGCATTATTGATATATTTTAGATAGCACTGTAAAGACCCTACCAAATCACACCCCATGATACCATGCCAATTCCCAAAGCTTACTTTTTGTCACCTTGTTAAAAGTAAACCACTATAAATAAAAGTGGCAGAGCTACGCCAAATCTCATAAGTTTTCAAACTATGAACATGAGTTGACCCATATCAGTAGGTAATCCTATGCCACTTTCAAATGGGATAATTATGTCAGTGAGGTCTTGCTGAGGAAATTTTACATGTTAAGTGCTGAAACTGAGCCAAGACAATTTTGAATGGGTTGATTGCCACCTTAACAATGCTTATATATTTCAAGTGGGCCCATGCAGGGTAAGCCCATCTTTATATTTGTGGGTGCTACCCACGAATCAACCACCTGACACCCAAGCTTAATATTTCTGTCCTATTCAGGGGTTTGCTTTCCACCTCTCCTGAGCATAACAGTTATGGCAGCAAATGTGCAACTGCATAGGCAAGCCCACCAAGCTGCCTCTGGGTAGATTCTGATCAGGTCATAATATAAATCCAATTTTTTAATCAGCAGCATTTAATGCTGTAGCTTATGATCCATATCCAACATAATGCTGAAATTCAAGCTTTTATTCCCAGCAAATATCTTAAGTTCAGTTCCCACACTAACACAGCTGTCTTCACTTTGCTGTAGGTGAGACTGTGTGCGTCTACTTACAGGCCTAAAGATACTGTAAATGCCAACCAAACCACTCTTTGCCAAAAATCCTCTCAATAGGTTTGCTTGACACTAGATGTCTGTATTGACAAGTTGTTCAATAAATTACAAGAATGAACTGCTGATTACAAAAAATTGATTGTAATTAAAATAGAACACTGAAATAACCCTCCAGGGTTAATACTAAGGACTTCTACTGTATTTGTTGAATGTCACATTGTTTTAATAAAGCCTAACCTGAACACAATGACACATATGAAAAATCAGGTGATAAACAAACTGATTACTATTTACAAGCAGCTATTTAACGCATTGACGAGACAGACATATTTAGAGTGCTTTGAATAAGCTATTTTAATACTTTATTATTTTTTCAAACTCTACATATTCCTGTGCAGGACCATGTGGCAGCTCAGAGCTAATGACAGTAGTATTGGGCAAAACAAAGGAATCGACCTGGGACAGGATGCTAACCTACCCAGACTCATTCATACCAGGCCAAGTGAGAACTGAGTTACCTAGTAAACTAACACACACCTTTAAGAGGAAACTGAGTGGAACCCACCCAAACATTCGGAGAATGTGAACTTCCCCACAAAGTGACCAGGCTGGGAACTGAACTTAAGACTCTCAAACTATAAGGCAGCAATGCATATCACTATGTCACATAAGCTACAGATAATAATAACAATATATTTAACTTATAAAGATGTCTTTTCAATTACATTTATAGACTAAGGCTTTATAAATTACAAAAATGTTAACAGATGACTCATTAATGGGTGTGTCTGACATACTAGCACACTGTCATAGCCTGGAGAAAATAACACTGTTAAAAAAAAGTACAAATGAATCAATTTTATTTGACATTTGTATCCTGAATCAAGGTTCAAGTGTAGAATGCAAATAATTATTGAGAATTAAGGAAAGAGCATAACATGTTTTTAGCTAAAGTCTACAGTTTACATTAATTACAGTACTAGCCTTCCTTATAGCTAATCAAAGATTGCTATTTTTCAGGTGACTTGACTTTGTGCTATCTTGTCAAATAATGAAGCATACATAATGCAACTGGAAGTGTGTAATTAATATACTGTAAAATACAGGTGTCTGATGTATAATAATAAAAACAATAAATATCACATTATGTAAATTGAGTACATGATGGCTTTATGAAAAATATAATCTAAAATAATGATTTAAAAATCAATTTACTTTTAAATCTATGACATTGACAGTTACAGGAATACATTATCACAAACATTGATAATAAAGTAAAGTCAAAAGATGACACTTGTTTTATTTATTTATTTCAGAAAGCAGTAAAAAATCAGTTTACAGGAAGAGGAATCTTTAATCTTTTGATAGTTAATAGTTGTATTTATTTTTCCTAACTACCGAGAAGACACTGGGAGTGAGGGGGATGGAATTAAAAGATGATATTCACACAGTATGGTAAGAGACAACTACAAATATATATCATATACCACAATGTTTTAAATTAACAAAACAGGAAAACTTTCGTCACTCTGACACAGTAAGCTCTTTTAACAGTCTTGCCACATTCAGTATGTTATAAGCTTTAAACAAGTATGCATCCTTATTCATTTAGCTACCAAGAAAGTGAGAGATTCTTTCTCCAACTGTAATTTGATATGCAATGAGCTTGTTCAAAACTAGAAAACTAGAAGATCTAGTTGTAATACAGTTTTCCAAAAGGAAACAAATTGTCTTAAAATGCTGATTAAAGTTTTCTTTGTTTACAAAATATATACTGTAACTGTTTAAATGATAATTTGAGTATTTTTCTTCAGATTAACCCCTATACTTATGAACAGCCACACATCTTAGAAGTTATCCAGCTTTACACAGGCCACACACTGGTTAGTACTGCTGCTTCTGCTGCCTTGGGGGCGTGGTGGGGTGGGTTTCTTCTTCATCACCTTTAAACTGGTCCAGTGTGAGTAAGTGCGGGTGTGCGTACATGTATTTTGCAATGCATAGACATCAAAACATAACATTTTTAAACACACTTGATCCAGTACAGGGTGGTGGAGGGAAACATGCAGGAAACAGTCACATACCTGCACTTATTCTTGGGTCAATTTGGAATCAACAATTAACCCTAAACCCAAAAACTTTGATGATGTGAGTGGAAAAAATAGAGATACTAAAGGGGTAAGCCAAATTCCTCTGAGACAATAACCAGAAATGTAATATGAACCCAAATCAATGAATGAAAATTAACTACCAATTAACAGGCTTTCCATTAATTGACAGTCACTTTGTCTTTCACAAAAGTTTGAAAATTAACTGTTAGATGACTCCCATTTATCTCAATATTTACTTTTTTAGCTCTCCTGTCCTGATAAAAACAACATAGCTTGGAGGTGGTATTTTACAGAATAGTGAACTTGAGTTTAATTCCTGTATCTATCATACTTGGTGTAGAATCTGCACATGTTCCTTGTGTCTGTGTAGACCACAAAGTACTCTGGCTTCATCACAAAGGTCACAAAATGTAAAACTTTTAGAGACTGATTAGTGACTTAAAATTAGTCCACTTTCAACAAGTATGGGTGGGCACATGAATGAGTGTTAATGTTATCTGCCAAACAATTTGACTGGGACCATGCCTTGTTGTACGTACAAATGAGGTCTAACTGCCGATGAGTCTTTCAAGAAGAAGGTGGGTCCAGAAACTAGTTGGATTTCACTTTTCAAAATAATAATACATCAGTTGTTGTAAAGCAACAATTAAGGTGTATAAAAGAGCATAAACAACCAAGAGTCTTTTTAATGCAATATCTTTAATGCTGCTTCTTAGGAAAAACTAGATGTCACACTAAAGGAATGAACATTGACCATGAAAATGAAAATAAATTCAAACTGCAATGAAGTATGTGGATGGCTTGCTTTCTTCATAAAAACAACATGAACAGAAAAATTGTATAAATTGCCTGCACTACCCTAAAATAAGTTATTTAATTGAACCATTTTTTTTGGTAACAACACACATCCCAAATAATGGATACAGTGCCACCTATTTCTTTACAGGAAAAAAGGACAGCTGAACTGAGAAATTATATAAAAACTATTCACAAAGTTCCAAAATCTAGAAAAAAATCTACAGGGTGGTCCAGATCTAATTATGCAGATCCAAATCGTCTGGATGACTTTGATTTATGCGGGGACGATTCCAGTTCGACACGAAGACGATTCTTCATGTCGTCAGTTCGCACACTTCTCGATGGTCCTGGATTTTTCGGGTGATTTTCTATGTAATAAACTTAATAAGTTATAGCGTAATGAAAATTGCATAATTAGATCTGGACCACCCTATATTTAGTGCTGCATGAGTGAAGTATGTAAAAAAGCTGAGTATATTAATTTTCAAATGTTAGCTTTCTTTTGGTGAGTAGGGAAATATGAATCTTAATACAATTCTCAAATTGGAAATTGTAAAAAATAGTATTACCAAACTATAATAATTTAATTGCAATAAAATGTTTAAGCTATTGGAAATAGGCATTTTGCTGTATAATTAATCTTTTGTCAAACAAATATATTTCATGCTAATAAACCTGCATTATTTACAATTAAATATGAGTTTGATGTGTAGCTTTGAGTTTAAACTGCTATAATGTGGAAGTCAGAAGGGAGCACCAGTTAGCAAGATAGTAATAAAACTACTTCAACATGGCTTTCCTTAACACTAATCTGACAAAATCAAAAGCTGAGTTACCATCAAGGAGAGGTTGACTGTAAAAGGATGACCACACCAGTTTTTAGAAGAGCTCCAAATTATAGACACTGAAAAATTATTGAAATAGTTATCTCAAGAACATGACGAGTTACAAAATAATAACAGTGTAAAGCAAACTAAAACCGAGGGTTGCTCAAATAAAGAGATCCTAACTGTGAACGATACTGGGTTGAAAACAGAAAAAGTCGGAATGTGCTCAAGCTGCCCTAATTAGGGGTGTTCACAAAAAACGTAACTATTTACTTTATGTGGTACAAGTACATAATACACAACAATAGCGGTGTCAAATATGTGAAATATAAATGTGTGCTTCAATATAAAAGTTTAATGCCTAAATATTTTTGATTGTAATTGAAATTTGACATGTTTTACCTTCTCATAGAGGGCTAGACACTTAAGTAAAGAATGAAAAGAAAACTTAGGTGATTTCAAATATTCATAAATTATTATGAATACGATACGATCTGTTTAAAATGTATGCTACGGGATTACTCGCATTTTAAAAAAAGACACCTTCCCTTATTTCAAATGCAATAAATAACTTTTCAATATATTTCTTAGGAAATGTGGATAAAATTGCAATATTTTCCAACATCCTCGGAATCCTAAAGCAGTTTTTAAACAAGAATCGTGCGTTTGATGAATTGTTTTGAATATCAAATTCGTGAACGCCAATAGCTTGTAAAGCGGCTTTAAATGTCAAGCATTAGTTCTCAAGAAGTACTCTCGATATGAATATTCATTTCTGCAGACCACGTGCTTTCTACATGCTGAAGGGTAATACGTAAATATTTTTGCATTATTATAAGTCGCACACTCTTTTTACGAAAAGCTAAATCCATTCTTCACTCGTCTCGCACCAAGTCTGCCAAAATCATTAAGACGTTTTCTGTCGGTCTGATTTCAATTTTTTTCATTATTGTATATATGCACTGCAGACGGCGCAATAATTGAATAAGATGGAAAAAGGACAAAACGAGATAAGGGGCATCACGTGCTTGTTTAATTCGATAAGAAACACAATGCGCCTCGCTTGCAGTTCGTGAGACAAGGCCCCATGCAGGCCTGCAAATGTTTCAGCTTTGCACGTTTAAAGATAATACCAGAGGTAAAAAAAAATCACAAGGCGCAACTTCTCAGCCTGTCTGAGAAGCATGCACATATATATTACGGCTTGACTCTCACCCTAAAGGCTATTATTATTATTATTTTTATTATTCTTTCTTTTTTTTTCTTTTAAAACAGATTTTTTTTTTTTTTTTTTTTTTCCTGCAGCAGCTCCTAGCTTTCCTATCCTGCGGAGCCACACTACCGATCTCAGGCTCTCCCTGTTAAGTCAAAAGGGGCGGGACCACGACGCTCAGCTTTCAACCGGCAGCAGCTGTCAGCGTCCTGATCTCGGGCCGCCATTGGTTCCTGTCTGCCAACACGTCACAATCATGATTAGAATTGATGATCGGACGTTTTGATTTCATTGTCTGGCGCAGGGAGTCGGGAAGAAATCTGCTGAATTCGAGCGTTCCCTTGATTTCTCACGCATTTAAAGGTATCTATCTACCAAGGTATTTATTTCCTCGATTTTCCTACCTCTCGCCCGGTTTCCATGGCTCCCCGGGAAAGGCAAGGGCTGAAACTGGTGTCCAACTCGGAGAGAAAATGAAGAAAACAAAAAACGAAATATATATTATGGGGAAAAAGTTTAGTTGCATTCAGGAGTAGGGCCTCCGGGGCCTTGCTATCTCGTGTTGCTTTTCGGCACGTCGCCTGCTTTCTGCATCCGCCGAGGTCACTCTGCAATTTTGGCGGAGCAGACCGCTTAACCCAGAGCTGGAAGTTTGAAAGTTTAAAGCTCTCGTTTCCTGCTCTTTGGTTTCTGTTCCGGTGACCAGTTTTGCCCTTGCCTTGATCAGGGAGGATATGTGTTGTTTTTTTTTTTTGGTTCGTCTTGTTCTTCTTCATCGACGTGCTTTGTAAGGGATTCAATAGTAAATACAGCAGCCATGCGCAGTGAGGCGTCAGCGAAATGATTAACTAACCCTTTCGGTACCGCAGAAAGACGTCTCCGTGATGGAACAAAGCGCCGGGAAAATAAAGCGAACCGGCGTGCACTTTCACGCCGAGACTTGGCGCTGTGTATAAATAAAACGCGTGCTGCAAATCCAAGGGATGCGTTTGAATACTACGAATGGGGATCCTCCTTTATTAATGGAGGATAAAAGCATGCTTACATGCGCGGCTTTTCGGGAAATTAATAGTTTGGTTTGGCACACATTCTTTTAAATTAGAACCTCGGGTATCTATGAAAAGACACGTGGTGATTTTGTGTTTAGTTTGACTTTGGCGATCTCTTACATTTGTGTTTGCTTCAAAAGCCATGAATGCTTTTGGTTCGATTGCTAAAGTAAATCGAGCATGAATATAGTATATTAATAAACGGCATGTAAGATGCACATTGATCGTCAGAAGGTCTTTGAAGTACTCTTAACATGTATTTGCACAGGAGTTCGATTGAAGTATGCCGATTTATGCGCTTAGTAAATCTTAAGCTTTCCGTGTTGAGTAGTAAAACGGGCTAAACTTTTTTTTTTCTCCCTCGTGTAACAAAGTTTTATATTACAGGTTTTAAACTTCAGCGTTTTGGGTCCAAGTGTTTACGCCGCTGTGCATCGTAAACCTGTTGATGAGTTTAGGTTAATGTTGCATCATTTATAATATCTGCAAAGGCGTTTCGTTTGATCGTATGCTTGTTGCTTTGTTTTAATATACCACCATATGCCCGTCAATTTATCTAGTGCATTCTTATTTTTGGCATTTGTAAAGGTGTCGTTTAAAAAGATGTCTGTATTCTGCTTTATTTTTTTTTTTGTAAAGCGCACGACATCGTTTGCATTGTTTTCCCAAGCCTTTATTTTGCTATCGTATAAAAGACTGAAAATCGTGGTTAATAGTTGTACATTTTGTTAAAGTATAAATGTTTCTTACAGCAGGATTATTTTGTTAAATGGATTCGTTCTCTTTATTATAGTTCTGTGTTACAAACACGAGTCGCTCTAATTTAGGTGTAATTTTCTTTAATATTTGTAGAAGGCTTCATTCAAAGAAAACTTTAATGAAACTACTTCCCCTGGCGATTAACGGGTGTACTTATTATTTATGCAGTAAGTTTAGTTTCAGTTTTTCTGCATCTAGGTAGTGTACTGTCCCAATTCTGTCGGCTTTATTTAAAAAGTTCATTCTTTCACTTTCGGGGTAAGTTTACAGTAAATTAAGTTTTTCACACTCCCCGCTTCTTTTCCCCTACACTTCCTCTTTTTTGTGAAATGACCCAGATAACTATTCAGACTTGACTGTGGTAATAGTGTAAACCACTCAAATACTTAATAGCTTTAAAGTGATGTAATGAGCTTCAACTTTACATATGGTAGCAAAACGCGTTAGTCAGGGTTTTCTTGTATAGTCATTTATTAAAAAAAAAAAAAAAAAAAATGTCCACACTAAATAATATATTTTCAGTCTAGCTGTATTTACATTGAGTTGGTTGTTAAAAAAAAATTCTTCCCTCAAAGATGATTTTATAGATTGCTTGAGTCTGACTGAAAAATGATCACACCAGACCATTTTGATGTGTTATAGGGTTATTTTGTATGCAGTTTCTGATTTTTGTTATGTGAAGCATTATGTTGGTTTTCTGGAGCTTTTGAAAAGCAATCTTGAAAAGGCCCAAACTTAAAAGTGGAATCTAAAATATTTGTGTGAAGCATAGTAATTTATGCTGTTTTTTGCTGGTCTCAGGAACCTCAGCTTCAAATGAATGCCCTAATTTTCAATAAACTGCAAATGTTGCTTGAAGTCTGAAAAGATCCACATGGTTAAAATTCTGTAGTAGGCTAAGAACTAAGCACACCACCTTAATCCTGTGTTTTTTTTTTTTTCATTTCTTATTACTGTCACTGGTAACTGTGTAAACTACTGAAAAGAACTACCCAGTGTGCCTTCAGCATATATGTCTCCAATTGTGTTTGTAAGTGTCCATCACATATGCCATTCTACTCCGTTAGAAGTCATACAATTAGACTCTCTCGTAGATGTAAATTAACCTGATTAGGCTGGGTGAGTCAGTATGGACTAGGGTGCATTGGGATCTCATTTAGGACTGTATTTTGCCTTGTGCAAAGAGCTACTGTAATAGGCTGTTTTTTGCCATAACCCATCTCTGGCTATATTTTATATGGGATGTTAATGGATGGCTAAAGAAAGGTTCTCAAACCTGCATAATCCAATTCATGGTTGTAGGGAGCTGGAGTCCTATCTCGGGAGTACTGGGCATATCAAAGGTTAAACTCTCTGGACAGGGTGCCAGTCCATTTCATATCCTACTCATACACACACAGCCACTCTGAAATGGGGCCAGTTTAAAATTGCAAATTAAGTGACCATTTGCATCTTATTAAAAGGTGTTTGGTTCTTTTTCAAATGCGTTTTGCAAAAATAGATAAAAACAGAGTTGAGGTAGGCATTGTGGTATAGTGATTAAGACTATGGACTTTAGACCTTCAGGTTGGGAATTCAGATCCTGCTACTGACTGTGTGACCACTAACAAGTCGCTTCATCTGCTAGTGTTCCAAATGTAAAAACAAAAAAAGAAATGTAACCAATTTTATCTTAAATGTAATTCTCCTTGCGTAAAGGTGTCAGACAGATAACACAATATATTGTAAGTGGTCTACAACAGGCATTAGGAAGCAATTATATATATATTTTTTATTATATTTTTATTAATTTTATTGCAATCCATACAAATCATCAATCAAGTTTTAACAAAAAGAAAAATTGAGCTAAGGACAAATCGATCCCCACCCCTGAGAGAGAGAGCAAGGCAAACGGTGTGAAATTTAAGGCTTGTAACCATACCTAAATTAATAAATTCTCTGTGCTTTATGAGCTTATTTTAAAATATTACTGATTAGATCCTGCCATGTTTTGAAAAAAGTCTGTACGGATCCTCTAACTGAGTATTTGATTTTTTCCAATTTCAAATAGTATAACACATCGGTTTCCCACTGACTTAAAAGAGGAGAGTTTGGGTTCTTCCAGTTTATCAGAATAAGTCTGCGTGCCAGAAGTGTAGTGAATGCAATCACAATTTGTTTGTCTTTCTCCACTTTAAACCCATCTGGAAGAACCCCAAACACAGCTGTTAATGGGTTAGGAGGGATTGTGACACCAAGGCTGTCTGAAAGGTAATTAAAAATTTTGGTCCAGAATAATGTTAATTTGGTACAGGCCCAGAACATGTGACCCAGTGAGGCTGGGACTTGGTTGCAGTGTTCGCAGGTTGGATCTTGCCCTGGAAACATTTTGGAGAGTTTTAGACGAGACAGATGTGCTCGATATATAATTTTGAGTTGTATAATTGTATGCTTTGCGCATATGGAGCTCGAATGAATTCTCTGCATTGCTACTTTCCACTCCTTTTCTGATATATTAATTGAGAGATCTTTCTCCCACTGTCGTCTTGGATCTTTGAAAGGGTGGGATTGTAAAATGATTTTATATATTGTAGAGATGATGTCTAAGTCCTTGAGATTGAGCAATATTTTTTCCAGCATGGATGAGGGTGCAAGATGAGGAAAATCGGGAAGGTTCTGTTTAACAAAGTTCCTGATTTGAAGATAGTGAAAGAAATGTGTAGCTGGAATGTTAAATTTGGAATGTAATTGTTCATAGGATGCAAAGACGTTGTCTATATAAAGATCTCTAAGCAATATAATTCCAAATTTTTTCCAGATATTAAAAACTGCATATGTTTGCGAAGGTTGAAAGAGGTGGTTCTCTTGCAGAGGTGCCACAGATAGAAGCTTCTCCGTCTTAAAATGCTTTCTACGTTGGTTCCATATTCTAAGTGAGTGAAGCACAATTGGGTTATTAGTATATTGCCAATAACGTGCGTTTATTGGAGCACAGAGCAGGGAATACAAAGAAGTACTGCAGGATTTTACTTCTTTTGTGGACCAAGCCTGTATATGTTCTTCTATTTGTGTCCAGGTTCTTATCGCCTGTATATTTGCTGCCCAATAATAAAACTGGAAGTTAGGTAGATCCATGTCGCCTTTTGTCTTTGTAGGTCGCTCCTTGGATGCGTGGATGTTTTGAATTCCAAATAAATGAGATTATTGATGAATCTAATTGCTTAAAGAATGATTTATTAATGTATATTGGAATGTTTTGGAATAAAAAAAGGAGCTTAGGAAGAATATTCATCTCAACAGTGTTAATTCTTCCAGCTAGTGTGAGATGAAGGGTTGACCATCTATGCAAGTCTTGCTTAATGTTTTCCATGCAGACAGCGAAATTTTGTTGATAAAGAGCTTTATGTTTACTTGTGATGTTTACCCCTAGGTATTTAAACTGTTCTGCAATGATAAAAGGTAGGGTGTCTAATCTAATATTATATGCTTGAGAATTCACTGGAAAGAGTAAACTTTTATTCAGATTAATTCTGAGACCAGAGATCTTTTGAAATTCTGTGAGTGCTATTAAGACTGCAGGCACAGAAGTTTCTGGGTCTGATATATACAGTACCATATCATCTGCATATAATGAAATTTTCTGTTCCAGTCCTTCTCTGATAATCCCCTTTATCTGATCAGTATTTCGACAATGTATTGCCAGTGGTTCAATGGCAATTGCAAACAGTAGCGGTGACAAGGGGCGTCCTTGTCTAGTACCGTGTTCTACAGTAGTTTAAAGTAGTCTGAGCAAGTGGTGTTGATGCAAACTGAAGCTTCTGGGTTAGTATACAGTAATTTGATCCATGCACAAATGTTCGGGCCAAACCCAAACTTGTCCAATGTAGTGAAAAGGTATTTCCATTCAATCATGTCAAATGCTTTTTCTGCATCCAATGATAATAATATTTCTGGGGTGTTTGATTTAGTGGGTGAGTATATTACATTAAACAGGCGTCGAAGATTTGAAGATAAGTGTCTGCCCCTAATAAATCCAGTTTGATCTTGTGATATTACCGAGGGGAGCACTTTCTCCATCCTTCTAGCTATAATTTTAGAGAGTATTTTAACGTCATTCAGAAGTGAAATTGGTCTGTATTATGCACATTGTAATAAGTCCTTATTTTGTTTTGGAAAAACAGTGATTAGTGCTTGGCGAAAAGTTTGAGGGAGATTTTGGTTATCTCTGGCTTCTGTAAATGTTGCTAATAGGAGGGGAGCTAGCTGAGTGGAGAATTTCTTGTAAAATTCTGCAGGGTAGCCATCAGGGCCAGCTGCTTTCCCGCCTTGGAGTGACTTTATAGCATCTAGTAATTCTGATAATGCCAGAGGTTTATCAAGTTCCTCCGCACTAAAAGTGTCTATTTGTGGTATTTGTAATGTATCCAGAAATGCATTAGATTGTGTATTGTCTTCTTTAAACTCAGTAGTATATAGGGATTTATAGTAGTCTCTGAAAGTGTGCATTATATTTTTGTGGTCGACGATTCTATCTCCGTTCACGTTGGTGATTACTGAGATTGCGTTGCGTACTTCTTGCTTGTGAATTTGTTGGACTAAAAGCTTATTAGCTTTCTCTCCATGTTCATAGTAATGATGTCTGGATTTATACCTCGTAAATTAGTTGTTCAGTTTCTTTAGTTGTCAGGAGGTTTAGTTCTGAATGCAGAGCCTGTCTTTTCCTATGTAGAGTCTCGCTTGGTAATCTGGCATGTTCTTTATTTATTCTGGTAATTTCGCTTTTTATCTCTGCTACTTTCTTGGTTTCTAATTTATTTCTGTGGGAAAGATATGAGATAATCTGTCCTCTTAAGAAGGCCTTAAGAGTTTCCCAGAGTGTTCCTGCAGAGATCTCTGAGGATGTATTTGTCTCCAGAAAGAATTTGATTTGTTTGGATATAAATTCTGTACAATTCTCATCTGCTAATAGAAGCGGGTTGAGACGCCATCTGCGGGGTGAGTGTATGGGGCTTAGTAACTTTAGCTCCAAGATCATAGGTGCGTGGTCAGAAATAACAATAGCATTGTATTTGCAAGATTTAATTATAGGCAAGAAGTTATTGTCTATAAAGAAATAATCAATCCTTGAGTAGCAATGATGTACTGGTGAGTAAAAAGAATATGTTCTTGAGTTTGGGTTTAAAAACCTCCAGGGGTCTGATAAGTTGTGATCAGCTATAAACTTTGTAATTATCTTTGCGGTGTTAGATGTCGTTCCCCCTGTGGATGAAGTCCTATCTAAGAGTGGATTTAGAACACAATTAAAGTCCCCAGCCATTATCATTTTATGAGTGTTCGGATTGGGAATGGATGCAAATAAATTTTGTATAAATTCCTTATCAGCATTAGGTGCATAAACATTTATCAAGATCATTTTACTGTAAGATAAGTCTCCCATGACCATCACATATCTCCCTTCAGGATCCAATACTACATCTGATGCTACAAATGGGACTGTTCTATGTATGAGAATTCCCACACCTCTAGTTTTCTTTGTAAAACTAGAATGGAACATTTGGCCAGTCCAGTCTTTTTGCAGCCAGAACTGATCTCTGCTTAGTAAATGGGTCTCCTGTAAAAATACTATTTTAGCGTTTAGACCTGTTAGGTAAGAGAGTACTTTCTTTCTCTTTAATTCTTGATTCAGGCCTTTAACATTCCAGCTCACAAAGTTAACTGTCCCATCATGGAGACATTGATTCTGAATTTTTGATGTCATTTTATAGTCTTAACTGGAAGTGAGACAGCTTCGGCCTTAATTTCCTATTTCCCCTAGAGTTATTGCCATGCAGCCTATTACGTTTGTAGTTATAATTATAAAGATTAAAAGGATAGATTAGGTATAGATCAAGCCTGCTCTCTTTCTCTCCCCACGTGAGGCTAGAACCCACTTCACACAGTCCCAGTCCTCTGACATACCCAGAGACAGAGTACGTCCAAAGCAAAACATGCCCCCACGCAGTGGAGTTTTAGGGTTAAAAAATAGAGATATCTATTACCAATATAGTCTAAGAAATTGTGCACTTAAAATATATATAATCTTCAGCAATCTTAGTGTATTAAGATAATAAACCCGGGGAAAGGAGTTAGAAATTTGTCTAGAATAGGCATAATAAGTCTTAATGCAATAATAGCAATAACAATAAACCAAGGGTATGATATTGAACAGTCTCGTTTAGGGTATAGAGAAAATAATTAAATAAAAAAAAAAAAAAGAAGAGAGAAAATAATTAAGCATAATAAAACATATACAGATAGCACCCTAGTAATAATGAGTAATAGTGAGAATATATGATGATAAAAACCCGTATTTTAAACAAATAGATCAGACAGTAGATTGTTAATCCTTGCCATATCATTAACGGCCATGACTCAATATTATGTATCAGAATAGTCCCGGGATCAGCTTTCTTAATTCCTTTTTACATGTAAACTGTGACCATAAGAAATTTAGGCTAATTACATTGCTATTACACCTGCTATTAAAATGCATTTCCAATATTCGCTCATGGTTATCTGGCCAGCACAGCCCGACTAACCTGTAGTTAAAATGGAAACCAACAGAATAAGTGAAAAGAGGGAGGACATGCAACATTGCCATAAGGAACTTTAGTGTTTTAGCATGATACCATGAAACATTCTGAGGAAGGAGATGGCAATAATAATAAACAATAATTATTTACATTTATATAGCACTTTTCTCACAACTCAAAGTGCTTTGGTGAGTGGGGAGCCACTTCAGCCACCAGTAATGTGTAGCATTCACCTGGATGATGTGATGGCAGCTATTTCTGTGCCTGTACACTCAACACACATAAGCTATTAGGTGGTGAGAGAGAGAGAGACAATTAGAGTAGTTTGGCTATGCACACATCCCACTGGCCTACATGATTTTTTTTTGTCTTTTATAATATAATAGTGGCACATGTTAATCCAGGTGTAAATATATATTTTTGCTTTAGCTTCACATTCTTGAATGCATCCTGACTACCCCAATTTCACTCAAATGTATACGTTGGTTTTACTTTTTCACCTGCTGTTGGTGAGATATATACAGTGGTGTGAAAAACTATTTGCCCCCTTCCTGATTTCTTGTTCTTTTGCATGTTTGTCACACAAAATGTTTCTGATCATCAAACACATGTAACCATTAGTCAAATATAACACAAGTAAACACAAAATGCAGTTTTTAAATGATGGTTTTTATTATTTAGGGAGAAAAAAAATCCAAACCTACATGGCCCTGTGTGAAAAAGTAATTGCCCCCT
>JANRMT010062790.1:51716352-51736725 GCA_026402145.1 Polypterus bichir lapradei | reverse complement strand
ATAAAGTTATTGAGAGAGACATGGCAGAATATATGATTGTGATGAGCAGGGAGGAACAGTAATTGTGTCTTGTTTGTTTGTCAAGAAAAGGTGACAGTGGTTGTTTGTTTGATATATTCTGGCCCTTGTTGAGTGTGTAAAGTTTTGTCATTGGCTCTCACTGAAAGTGTATTCGACAAACCTGGATTAAGGTAAATTTCTTTTTTTATTTTTTATAAAGGGTGACCCTTTTGTCATTGGTGCCTGAGATGCCAGAAAATGTCCCATCTGTCATCTACATTAAATCTCTGATGATTTATCGATTTCTCTACTTTCAGGAGTCAAGAATGTGTTCCTATTGTGTGTGTGATTGGATTCCATAATCACAGTAACCCCCTACATGGTTGGAACCACAAAGGCAACTTTTTGTATTTCCTGTTTTAGTGTGGTTTTAGAAACAGCTGTTTAATCCCACATTAATATACTAGATAGATTTTTTGAATAGCTGAATCCTTTCACTGTGGAAATCATGAGTGGGGGATTGGGGTTCAAAGACGTTGCTATAAGTCTCTGTATTATTACTGGAGGCAGTCCCAGTGGTGGTAATTGGTAATGTTATGAAGATGATACAAAATTGATTCATTCAGTGCTGATTTAAAATTGGCACAAATCACAATGTTGTATTGGTATCAAAGCCTAAAATTATAACAGCCTCATCATAAAATGAACATGAAGAAATGTCTGCTATCAAGAAGCAGTAACAGTTACTAACGCCATCCTCAGTTGTTCTCTTTCTGCCACGTTCTAGAACAGGGGTTCTCAAACTCGGTCCTGGGGGCCCACTGTGGCTGCTGGTTTTTGTTACAACCAGCTTCTGTTTTTAATTGGACTCCTGTGTTAATTAAGTGAACTGTTGTTTCCCAGATTCCCTGTTTTGGGAACAATATACAAATTAGAAAACCAAGTTTGTTAAAAAAAAAAAAGGTATTAAAATGTACTAAGCAGTTATATGTATTTTTTTCTTTTTAACAGTATTTTCATCTTGATTGTCATTCTAGTTTTCTAGGTGTTCTAATTGTTTAATTAATCCGTTATTTACTACTTTGTGGGGCTGACGCTAAAGTAGTTGCAGCCTTTCACGGTTGAATGTTTTTGCCTGGGTTTCTGCTCTGCTTGTTTTTAATTGTCATTATTAAGATTCAATGAAGGAAACAAACTGCACAGAGAAAGGGCGAAATGTAATAAAAAGAGAGTTAAGCATTTAAATCCATAGCAAAAACAGAAATATTTCTAAGTTTCTTATAAATGTAAAAATCATGCTGCTGTGATTCAATGAATGTAGAATAAAAGATAAATAATACCAGCTAATTAAATGAGATCAGTGCTATCAGGTGTTGTCACTGATTAGGAATCTGGTTGGAACAAAAACCTGCAGCAACAGTGGGCCCCCAGGACCGAGTTTGAGAACCCCTGTTCTAGACAGTAACTTAGTATGCACTAAAAGATTGCATTTCAGTAATTTGTGGTTTATCCATATCACATTTAGTAGCGATATAAAAAATGTACAATAGTGTTTGTCTTTTCAAAAATGTATTATTTTGATTAAATAGAATGCCTAGGGGGGGCTGGACAGTTTAATGGCCTGGAACCCCGAGAAGCATCCACTTGCAGAGCCGCAGCACCATACGTCACCGCAGTTGTAGACTTGCAGTTACAGACCCGAAAGTGACGTCTCTGTCGTTTCAGGACTGACTTCGTAAACTTACTTTTGGAAGGTTTCGGCAGGTCTCGGCAAAGCCCGGAAAGTAAAGTCAGGTCAAGGACCCGTTCAGAAATTAAGCGATAAAAACAAAAAGAAAAAAAAAATGTACATCAGACCAAATAATACGCATCATTGTGAAGTTCAGAGGGTTTCTGCCATCACGTCGTGTCATACATCAAACTAAACAATACGGATCGTTTCTGTGAAATATTAATACTAACATTTACGTTAACATGTCGGCAATACTAAAATCATCAAGATCTGTGTTAATTGAAAATAGATTTTCGTTTACATTCATGAAACGAAATATACAATATAATTACAATGTTTGCACCACGTTAAAGTTTAGTAAAACGTTAATAATAAAAGTGATTACGTTTTTTTAAAATGTACTAGGCATGTGTGCAATATTGTACTAAACCAATTTAGAATAAACATTTAAGCCAATCTAATATTTTTAAACATGTATGTGAAGAAAACGGCAATACATATTCAACACTGAATTAGGCTATACTGTATATTAATTGCATTATATAGAACTTCTCTAGTTTTTGTCACTTATTATTATAAACAATGGGCCATCAAAAGAAAAAAAATAAAATACTAATAAGAACACTATTTATATAGCAACCTTCCTATGCCCAAAATTCAGAAAGAACAACAGGACCCTTATAACATTGGCTACAAATAATATCTCACAAAATAAAGATAAATACAGGATATACAAAACATTCAAATAAAATAAAAGACAATAATTCAGACTAAAATGCAACATAAAAATCTTGAACAAATAGCATAAATTGTGATAAAAATGCAAACCCTGAGTACCTGGACAGATAAAGGGGGTAAACTGAAAGAAGGGGCAGAATGTCAGGTCTGTTTAATGTCTTCCTAAACAAATGAGTTAAAAACAAATGAATGGAGTCAGCTGATCTCATTAATTTAGGGAGGTCAGTCCACAGTCAGGGTGCTATATAGAGCTGAAGGCTCTGCTGTCACCCACAGAGTGCAGGTTAGTGGGGGCACAGAATGAGAGGACCTTAGTGGGCAGGTCAAGAACAGAATTTGATATTCAGTCCTGTAAGACACAGGGAGCAGCAAAGGTGCAGCAGGATGGTTGTGATGTGCTCGCTGTTGCCAGTCTGTGTCAGGACTATGGCAGTTGAGTTTTGAATCAGCTGGAGTTGTGATATAAGATTATATTATTATAAAATTAAGATAATTATTATAAATTAAGGCATGAGGGTTGCCCTGGACATGACGTAAGCTACATAGGGTCTGACAATGGATTTCATCTCGATACGTAATGGCAGTCAAGGTGCCATTGTCTAGCCTGTAGAGGTCTGTGCGTCCCTCCATGGATATGCCTCCCCAGTCTGACCATCACTGACCCACCACCAAACCGGTCGTGCTGAACGATGTTACAGGCAGCATAATGTTCTCTGCGGCTTCTCCAGACCCTTTCACGTCTGTCACATGTGCTCAGGATGAACCTGCGCTCATCTGTGACAAGCACAGGGCACCAGTGGTGGACATGCCAATCCTGGTATTCTATGGCAAATGCCAGTTGAGCTCCACGGTGCCCACTAGAGGATATCGGGCCCTTGGGCCACCCTCGTGAAGTCTGTTTCTGATTGTTTGCTCAGAGACATTGATACCAGTGGCCTTCCTGCTGGAGATCATTTTGTATGCTCTGGCAGTGCTCATCCTGTTCCTTCGGTCCTGCTGATGGGTTAAGGACCTTCTACGAGGGGCCCTGTCCAGTTCTCCTAGAGTAACTGCCTGTCTCCTGGAATCCCCTCAGTGCCCTTGAGACTGTGCTGGGAGACACAGCAAACCTTCTGGTATTTCATATATTGATGTGTCTGCCATACTGGAGAAGTTGGACTACCTGTGCCAGCTCTGTAGGGTCCAGGTATGGCCTCATGCCACCAGTAGTGACAGTGACCGTAGCCAAATGCAAAACGACTGACAAAACAGATGAGGAGGGAAAAATGTCAGTGGCCTCCCTGTTAAACCATTCATTCCTATTTTGGGGGTCATCTCACTTTGCCCCTCTAGTGCACCAAAGCAGCTGAAACTGATTAACAAGCCCCTCTGCTACTTCACTGACCAGATTAATAGCTCACAAGTTTCATTGACTTGATGTGATACTCGGAATAAAAAGGGTTCCTTTAATTTTTTTGAGCATTATATTTTAATGTAATATTTGTTACATGGTTTTATAAGTCACTACATAAATTACTGAAATACACTCAATGATAGTTTTAGATGGCCCCGCACTTTAGTCCTTCACAAATGCAGTAGTTTACAAATATCGTATTTTAATTTCTCTTTGAGAAGCATGAAATATATTTGTGTTGAATCTCAACTTATGATTACATTTTTGCTACGTATGTACTATTGAGGGACTTTTTTTTTTAAATCAGATGGTCACTATTTTAACAAGCAATGTAAATAACTTGTTTACTCTTTACCCTCAGATCACATTCTATTTGTTTATCAAGCAGAACTGAATATTTTCATTTTCTACACAATACTGTAATAACTGTACCATTCAGCAGGCTAAAATAACACAGTGAGACACACAAACACACTCACTATGCATACACACTACGGGTGCCGTCATTGGTTCCCCTGTGGATTAGACTGTTGAATCTACACAATGGCTGTACATGCTGGGGTCTTTTGCACATGTCGTCCCAGTAGCATGTGAGGTGTCACCAATGGTTTACCCTGCTCCTCTCCTTTTCCCTGTTCCAGTCTCAGTTCAAGGTTGTCAATGACAAAATAATTTTTTTCTGAGATATTCAGTTTGTTGAAAAAATTGCCTGTGGCCAGCATCCAGCGTAACGTTTTATCTAAATTCTCCACTCCTGTTTTTGTAGCATTATAGTCCATTATCATTTCTGGCCATGGAATCTCCTATCCTTGTGCAGATCACATTGTGCACCAAGGATGTGTCATTTGTTTAGACAAACTTTAATGTTTTCACTGGCTTATTCTGTGTGGCCAGCAGTTGAGATGGGAGCCCTGGCTTATTTTTCCTTATTGTCCTAAGCATTGTTACCTTCCTCTTGAGGAGCTGCTGTCCCAGTTTGTGTAAAAGTAAGTTATTGCATATGGCGTTGTGGCCATGCAGCTTATGTCATGTCCAGGGCAACCCTCATGCCTTAATTTCTCACAGGAGTTCCTCCATCTGACTTCCCTTTTTTAATGAAATGACATCCTCTGCTCCTTTGTATCTCTGTGCTTCCCCTTGAGCAAGTTATTTGTAGCTTTGGACTGGTTTATCATTTTTATGCAGATGATGCTTAGATCTATTTCAGTGTTAAAAGTGACACTTCATCACAGCATTCTCTGCTCACAACTTACCTCAGTAAAATTAAAGTTAAAAACTGAACAGAGCAAAACTCTTTAAGATTAAATTGCAACATAACTGAACTCTTGCAAAGTGGCACTAAAGTGTAACTTAAGAAAACAAACTCCTCTTCAGCCATTCTTGGTGATGATCTCATCAGACCTTCTTTTACTGCAAAGAATCTTGGTGTCACTTTGAATACTCCTTTTCTTATTTCACCCATGTAAGCCACATTAAGAAACATTCTTACTTCCACCTGTGTCACATTCCTTATGTTTGCTCATTCCTCTCCTTCTCGAATGCTGAGAAATTTGTCCCTGCTTTTATCACATCCTGCATTGATTATTTTAAGTCACTACTGGCAGGTGCCACTTCTAATCTTATATCACAGCTCCAGCTGATTCAAAACTCAACTGCAACAGTCCTGACACAAACCACTAACAGCGAGCACATCACAGCCACCCTGCTGCACCTTCACTGCTCCCTGTGTCTTACAGGATTGAATATCAAAGTCTGTTATTGACCTGCCCACTAAGGTCCTCTCATTCTGTGCCCCACACTAACCTGCACTCTGTGGGTGAGAGCAGGGCCTTCAGTTCTATATAGCGCCCAGACTGTGGAATGGCCTCCTGAAATTAATGAGATCAGCTGACTCCATTCATTTGTTTTTAACTCATTTGTTTAGGAAGATATTAAACAGACCTGACATTCTGCCCCTTTCTTTCAGTTTACCCCCTTTATCTGTCCAGGTACTCGGGGGTTTGCATTTTTATCACAATTTATGGTATTTGTTCAAGATTTGTTTGTATTATTATTTGTTGTATTTTAGTCTGGATTATTGTCTTTTATTCTATTTGAATGTTTTGTATATCCTGTATTTATCTTTATTTAGTGAAGATATTATTTGTAGCCAATGGTATATTGGTCCTGTTGTTCTTTCTGAATTCTGGGCAGGGTGCTATATAAATAAATTGTGTTCTTATTAGTATTTTTATTTTATTTTTTTTTCTTTTGATGGCCCATCATTTATAATAAGTGACAAAAACTAGAGCAGTTCTATATAATGCAATTAATATATAACATAATTCAGTGTAGAATATGTATTGCCGCTTTCTTCACATGCATATTTAAAAATATTAGATTGGCTTAAATGTTCTAAATTGGTTTAGAACAATATTGCACACATGCATAGTACATTTTAAAAAACGTAATCACTTTTATTAACGTTTTACTAAACTCTTAACGTGGTGTAAACATTATAATTGTATTGTATACTTCATTTCATGAATGTAAACTAAAAAACTATTTTCAATTAACACAGATCTCGATGATTTTAATTTTGTCGACATGTTAAATGGTTCCCACAGACCCGAACACAACGTAAATGTTAATATTAGTATTTCTCAGAAACGATCCATATTGTTTAGTTTGATGTATTACACGATGTGATGGCAGAAACCCTCTGAACTTCACAATGATGCGTATTATTTGGTTTGATGTACTGTTTATCCCTTCTCATTTTTATCGCTTAATTTCTGAATGGGTCCTTGACCCGACGTTACTTTTCGGGCTTTGCCTAGACCTGCGGAAACCTTCCAAAAGTAAGTTTACGAAGTCAGTCCTGAAACGACGGAGACGTCCCTTCCGGGTCTGTAACTGCGGGTTTAGAACTGCGGTGACGTATGGTGCTGTGGCTCTGCAAATGGATGATATTGGCAACACTTGCAGATTTTATTTTTTTCTCCAGCCGTCTGGAGTTTTTTTTTTTTTTGTTTTTTCTGTCCTCCCTGGCCATTGGACCTTACTTTTATTCTGTGTTAATTAGTGTTCTCTGATTTTAATTCTTACTTTGTCTCTTTTCTCTCTCTTCATCATGTAAAGCACTTTGAGCTACATTATTTGTATTAAAATGTGCTATATAAATAAATGTTGTTGTTGTAAATGTCATTTGTTCATTTCAGAATTATTGTCATGTTTACACAGCGCAGTGAAATTGCATTGAAAATGTATCGGGCTGGGACTGTTCTTTTCCGAAGGCACATGTCTCCTGCTGTAGGTTATGTAAGATATCATATCACCAAATAATTAGTAGTGGTGAGTGTAACAGCTGAGTTTCATTTCTCATGCAGTTTTGCTACTGTAAAATGCACTAAAAGGTGTGTTTTGGAGTTTTAAAGGTTTTTTGAGGATAAAAAGGAAAGAACTTAAGGGTTATCAATTTTATACACATCTTTTGGACTTTTTGTCTTGGCTATGATGTTAAACTGCATCTGGCCCTGCAGGCGGACCTCCAACTTGCAGAGAAATCATGGGGCTTGCTGGCAGGATTGGCACTCCAGCCACAGTTAAAAAAAAAAAAAAAAAAAAAAACTTCACAAAGCTCAGAGACTACAGAAAAGACTCCTTTTTGCTCTCCGCGGGAGTAGCTCTGCATCAGCCGCCCAAAGGAAGGCTGCTCGCATCATGGAGAGCATGGGGGAAAGCCCTCGGGAGCCCTATCTTCGGAAGAGTTGAAACCGTTGGAGAGCCAATGGGGTGAGGTCTGTTGGGGATCAGAACTGGTGTGGTGCTGAGGTGTTGCCTGCTGCACGGCAGCACTCGGGTCCCAATTTGAGGCGGCCCATACGGGTGGGCGCATGGAACGTCTTGTCTCTCCGGCAAGATGATCATCTTCCTCTGCTGTCGGAGGAGCTGCGTAAACTCCTCATTTCAGTGGCGGCACTCTCTGAGGTGCGCAAACCCGGGACTGGCCAGATCTCTGTAGGTGGATACACCTTTTATTGGTCTGGTCGGTCTGATGTTTGTCATACTCGGGGGGAGTAGCTATTGCTGTAGCAGATTGGCTTCTTTCCGATGGTGTCCAATGTCACTGCTTTCAATGGGTGTATTATGGGACTCGGATTACGGCACTCCCTGGGTGCCTTGTCTGTTGTCTCAGTGTTTGCTCCGACTGCGGTGAGTGATGATTCAGTGATTGAGACATTTTATTCGCAGCTTCACTCGGTGGTTGATGGGTGCCCACAGGGTGACACTCCTCTGGTCATGGGTGACTTCAGTGCAACCACTGGCACTGACAGGACTGGCTATGAGGATTGTCTCAGTCCCCATGGGTCTGGTGACCGTGGTGAAAGTGGCTCTATGTCCCTTGACTTTGCAGAAGGTCAGGGGCTGCGAATTGCTGGATCCTGGTTCCCACGCCCTGAACCGCATCGTTGGACTTGGTACTCCAATACTGGTGGTATGGTGAAGGAGATCAATCACATCCTTGTGGGCAGACGCTGGAGGCTATTACAAAACTGCAGGGTCTACAGAAGTGCCCAGTTTGTGAATTCTGACCACAGATTTGTTGTTGCTACGCTTAGGTCCAGTAGGTTACCACCTACTAGGAAAATGAGCCTAGACTTGGCCAGACTCCAAGACCAAGCTGTTTCTAATGAGTTTGCATGCAGTTTGTGTGAGGAACTTTCAGATGTGGGTACGACTGCCGATCCTAAAATGATGTGGAAGACCTTCCATGACAAGACCCTGAAGGTTGCTCAGGGTTGTGTTGGTGTTACCGGTGTTCTCAGAAGGAAGTGTTTAATCTCGCAGGGCACCCTGGATATCATCGAGAAGAGTCACAGCGCACGGCTCAATGGCAACTCTGGTTTGTACCGGAACCTGAGAAGGACGGCTGCGAGGGCTCTGAGGGCAGATAAAGAGGTGATTGTTAGAGGAATCTGTGAGCAAGTGACACACCATCTGTGGTCTAGCAATCCATGTCCTGCTTACAGAGGAATCGAAGCATTACGCACATCTGAATCTGTTCCTTGAAGAGTCGCATTCAGGGCGGCTGATGGAACAGTCCTTACGGATGACACTGCAGTTGTCATCCGCTGGGCTGGCTACTTTGATCAGTTGTTCAAAGCTGATTCTCCGGCTAGGACGTTGGATATCTCTGGGTCCACAGTTCTTGAGGCTGATCCTCCGAATAACTGTAATACATCTAATTTCACTGAGATTGCATAGGTGGTGAACCAGTGGTGGGGAGGTGGGGCGGAAGGCTGCAGGGATCTGTGGTATCTGGGGTGAACTTCTCCAGGCTGGTGGTAAGGCTGTCCTCCTGGCATTGCAAGCAATCTTTGCTTCCATTTGGGAGACTGGCATCATCCCAACTGACTGGAAAACGGGACTTGTCCCTATCTGGAAGGGAAGGGTGATCGCCTGGATTGCAGCAACTACAGGGGGATTACACTGCTCTCGGTGCTGGGTAAGGTCCTTGCCAGGGTCGTCCTCAATAGAATCCGTGAATACTTGGGGTCAGGGGTGTGTTCTTGCTCCTACTCTGTTCAATGCTTGTATGGACTGGGTGTTGGGCAAGGTCGTGGGGTCCAGCAGCTGTGGGGCATCTGTTGGTGAAGAAAGATTCATGGATCTTGACGATGCTGTGATCTTTGCAGAGTCAATGGAGGCTCTGATCGTGGCGAGTGAGGAGTCTGAGTGTCTGGGCTTGCGAGTGTCCTGGATAAAAACCAAGATCCAGGTCTTTAATGACCTCTTGGGCACAGCCATCAGCAGTGTGTCTGTTTGCGGAGAGAGTGTTGACCTTGTTGAGAGGTTTACTTACCTTGGCAGTGATAATCATGTCTCTGGTGACCTATGAAGTCAGTAGACAGATTGGGAGAGCATGGGGGGTCATGAGGTTGCTGGAAAGGGGTGTGTGCCATTCCCGATATCTATGCAAAAGGACGAATGTCCAAGTCTGGTGCTTCCTGTCTTGCTATATGGTTGCGAGACATGGACGCTATCCAGTGACCGGAGACGAAGATTGGACTCCTTTGGTACTGTGTCTCTCTGGAAAATCCTTGGGTACCGTTGGTTTGACTTTGTGTCGAATGAGCGGTTGCTCATGCAGTCCCGAATGAGGAACATTAACTGCATTGTAAGGGAGCGTCAGTTACAGCACTACGGCCATGTGGCTCGTTTCCTGAGGGTGATCCGGCTCATAAGATCCTCATTGTTGAGGACCCGAGTGGCTGGACCAGGCCAAGGGGTTGCTTACGTAACACCTGGCTGCGGCAGATAGAGGGTCATTTCCGGAGGGTGGGACTGGACTGTGCGTCTGCCTGGGGGGTTTCAAACTGGGATCCCAAGTTGTTTCGTCATGTAGTGGGTGCGGCAACACACTGTACCAGTGCATGCTCCCCAACTTGACTTGACTTGACTTTGGACTTTACTCAGACAAGGGTCTTGGTGAAAATTAATGGGGAGAAACTCTCTTTTGGAAATTTAATATGGCTAAACACAACCCATGATCAGAAAAAAGGCATACTCTTGGACAAAAGCTGTGCTACACTAAGGCAATGAAAATGTTATCCAGTTTATCTGAGAAGAAAAGGCCATACCTGCAGTCTTAGATGACGTTCTGGATTGGCTAGCATAAAGCTGTGTGTGCTGATAAAGGTGTCCTTTCATCAGTCCAAGCAAACTTCTGGTTTCTGATGGGAACTATATTTTCCACCTCAGTACTAGTGTTTTGCAAAACCCCTTACAACCCTTCTCCCTGATGTGCTATATAGTCTATATTTTAAGTTGGACCAACGTACATGCAAAATGTGATGAAAATGGATATGGCCATTAGTGTGCATTTGGCAAGCAAAGAGACAAATTAGAATTGTTTTTATATTTATCTGTTTTGATATTTAAAAATACTGTTTCTTGAAGAAATATATAAACAATTGTATGATAAGAAGCTAAAAAAAATAATCATACAACCATCAGAGTGGATTCAATTTGCATTTTAAATGTGCATCATTCCATTCTCTCATGCCCCTTGTTTCAATTAAGGTTGCCAACAGTTGTATAAGAAGCGTTGGATACAAGGCAAGGACAAAGTAGAGATGGAGCTCCAGGCTATTGGAGGGTGCACTCAGTCATACAGAGCAACACTTTAGAGTAGATAGTCTTTAGGATATGGGAGAAAGAACTAGAGAAACCATATGTATAATGGAATTAGGAAAACAGTGCACACTCCCACCAGACAGTGACTGGGCTGAGAATAAAATCCAGTCTTGTTGAGCTATGAGACAGCAGTAGTATGCACTGAACTACCGTGCATCTAAGACTTGAAACATACTCTGTTTAGTTAAAAAAATAGTTTTAATCATTTATGTTTTTATTTTAATCTTGAAAGATGCTCGATTTTAATTTTAAAAGGTAAAGAGAGTTATGGTACAGTATTCTGTTTTTTCCCCATCTTCTCTTCCTGGAAGATTATAACTACATTAAATCTTCAATAAATGAGAAGAGTTCTCTGAACAATTAGTAAAGTGTTAAAATTGCAGTCTTATTATTGAGTTTATTATTGAGTTAAAATTTTGTTTCATTATCTATATGTAAAACTAGCAGTCATATTTCAATACTAAACTAGATGTTCTGCTATCTTTCTGCCAGTCTGTGTTATCTATTTTTATCTACGAGTATGTTACAAAGATCTGAAACAGCTTGTGACAGTGAATGTCATGTCTTCATTTTATAGTTTGAGTGTATAATTCACACTATTAATATAGATGGCTACATTTTAGTGAAACCACTATTTGGTTTTGTTGCTCATTATTTTAAAACCTTTAGTTACCTGGACGGCCTTTGTGAAATGCTGTACTAAATGAGTAGCCCAATAGAGTAAATATTGTAGTTTAGCGCTGTGCACATTAATATATTTTTATTAAGCATTGTATGTGTGTGGGATATTTTTAGATGTCTATGGATATTTACTCATTCAAATAAAAAGATACCTCTTTTTTCCCATAGTTCTGGGGTGTCACAGTTTCCACTTTGAAGAAATAGCAAAATAGCACGAATTTGATTCTGTTTGAAAGTTTTTTTTTTTTTGTTTTTTTTTTTGTGCTAATGTCACATTTGTAATAATTGTTCTTAATTTGCTGCTAATATATATATTAAAACTGTAAAAAAGTGTAATTTCAATGCTGGGTTTGCTTATGTACCCTCAATCAGAGTTCAAGGTACTATGTTATCTGAAAATCTTATTCTTTTTAAACAATGCAGAAAAAATATTAGAATTTAAAGGACCTAAATATTAATTAGTAAATACAGAAAGCTGTGAAAATTACAATACTTGACTGCAAAGGAAGGTTGGTGCCATTAGACATGTGTCAGGGTGGTGTTTGATTTTTTTACAGGCTGCGATTGGGGCAATGTGTGACTACAATACAAATAAAATTAACATTGTTTTAATTTCACAACATGTATGCCTGAGTGTTCATAACCAGCAGATTAAGGCAAACAAAACTTTATTTTACACAAAGCAATGCTGCAGCATTGCACTTTAATAAGCCAAATGCTGGTTATATCGATCACAAAAACTTCTAAAGTAGCACTGGTAGTTTTTGCTTTTCATTTGCTTTTTTGAATATTTAATGGGAATTAATTTGTAATTTTATTCCTTGTATTGAATGAGTTCCTAATTGGTACTGCCGGTACTAAACACCTTCCTGTGTAGCACTTTGAGTTGCCTTCTCTGGTCACATTTCTGAGATTGTTCATCACATCCCAACCGCAGGTATTGATATACTGAAACGATTGTTGTGGTGAGAAACTCTTACCAGGATAAAAAGACTGCAAGTAACGTGAAAGAAATCTTTAAAGAACTCACTAGAATAGGTTACTTAAAGAGTAGTAGTCTGATTTCCTGTGTCAATACTTAAGCACAACAAATTTTCTTCAGATATTTAATACTTAACCTAATATTATGTGATTCACAATCTTCCTCAAATCAGTTCTTACACTCCTAGACTCATCAAGCTGTTAAGAATGCTTTATTAAACAGATTTGTATTTGTTCTAAAGTGTTAACATATTTTTTAAGTTGTTGACAAAACCAGAGTTATTTCTCCTAGCATGAAGAGTTTGACGATTCATCAAAGAAACTAGCCCTAAAGGTAGTATCATGAGGAAGACTAGCAGTGGTGTATTGTATTGACCTTTTGGCTAATTTCTACACACCCAGTAACAGATAAAGGGGAAAAGTCCTAATTAAAAGTTAAAATAAAAATTACATTTTGTAGTACTTAAGTCCCTTTAGGGTATGTAAGCACTTACAGAGTAATGCAGTTATAAATGTTGTTAGATTTTGTGCATGAATTATGTGAATTATAGAGTCTTTCATCTATGCAGCTGCAACTCCTTATTGTTACGCTGTTTTGAAAAAGATTTGTGTCTAGTTTATTGAAGATTCTATCATAAAATAGAGCAATTCTATGCTAATAGACAGAACTATAATGTAACAAACTTATTTAAAATCAAACATGCCATAATTCAGTTAAGATTCTAGTGTTTTCCTTGTCTTTTTATCTGTATTTAAAGCATGATGTTAAAGGTGTCTTTTTCCTCCACATTTTTATCTAATAATTTGAAATTTAATTTCTTCTTATGTTCACTTTTTATGATACTCGGGGAGTGTGTTATGAAAAGAAACTGTATATTTAGGTAGAAAATTTTAGATAGGTTATCCTAGTCCCATGTTTCTGTCATATTTCACAAGCATAAAGGGTCTGCCACTTCTTTATCAGTGTGCTCTCTGGGGCCTAAAGAGGCTTTATTGCATTCACACTTATCAAACTAAAATGAAAGAAATGGACATGAAGAAAAAGAAGCTGAATGTAGAAGCCCACTTTTTTATGATCATTGTACACTTGTCTATTCAGTTCATAAATAAATAAAAAAAAATCCCATATCTTGAGCAAATATAGCTTGATCTCATTGAAACCTTTTCGTAATTTTGTTTAAAAAAAACAGTGTGATAAAAATTAATATTTTACATGTAATGATAAAAGTTGTACAGTATGTTGTAACATTGAATCAGAGTTTTTAGTGGACTCTGCTACTGTAAGTGCAGTGGCTGTTTAAATATGTGTGGTTTTTATCTGAAATATTCTCTACAAACATCCATCCATCCATTATCCAACCCGCTATATCCTAACTGTGGGGTCACGGGTGTCTGCTGGAGCCAATCCCAGCCAACACAGGGCGCAAGGCAGGAAACAAACCCCGGGCAGGGCACATACACACACACACACACACACACACACACTAGGGCCAATTTGGAATTTCCAATCCACCTAACCTGCATGTCTTTGGACTATGGGAGGAAACCGGAGTACCCAGAGGAAACCCGCACAGACACGGGGAGAACATGCAAACTTCATGCTGGGAGGACCTGGGAAGCAAACCCGGGTCTCCTAAATGCGAGGCAGCAGCGCTACTCATTGCACCACTGTGCCGCCCATGTCTACAAACATTTAAGTGAAAAAGAAAAAAAAAAATAGTCTGATACTTGTGTATTGCATTGTGAGCAAAAAGACATGGTCACATGCCTGCTCATATTTTATGTCTAAAATGAATATGAATTTGAACAGATAATGTATTTTAACAGTTCATAACCAGTACCTTAATTTCATTTTTTAAAGCAATATGATTAGGCTATAGTGGGAATATTGGGCTATGCTTGTAATAGACAAACAGTTTTCATATTATATAGTAACTGGAAGCTTTGCAAAATTAAGTAACCAAAGTGTCAAGCATTTATGTATTGTATAGTATAAAACTTCACTTTTTTTTTTTTTTGGTAATGGAAACTGATAACATTTTCAAATTAAAATAAGGTTAAATATTTAGATATCCTTACATTTTCTGAAATTTAACCAGAACAAAACTGATTTTTAGTCCTTTTGAGGTGTCTGGTATGACCGCTAGTAGTCTTGGTCCACTGGAAAAATACTGGATCTCATCAGCTAGGAATTTGGGTGTCATTTTTGATAGCGATCTTAAACTAGATAAACAGATAAATACTGTTGTTAAAAACAGTTTTTTTTCCAGTTGAGACTGTTGGCGAAGATAAAGGCATCATTTTGTTTTCTGACTTTAATAGGGTAATACATGCTTTGATTTCATCCTGCCTGGATTATTGTAATTCTTTGTACACAAGGGGTCAGGCAGTCCCTGTATTGCCTACAGCTTGTTCAAAATACAGCTGCTTTGCTTTTGACAAATACTCAGATGCGAATACATATTACTCTGATATTGGCCTCTCTTCATTGGCCACCTGTTTAGTTTTAGAATCGATTTTAAGCTTTCATTGCTTGTTTAAAAATCTTTAAATAGTTTAGCACCAGTATATCTTACCAGACTTCCTAAACCTTATGTCCTGCCTTAGTCTTTAAGATCACCTTATCAGATTCTACTAGTGGTACTTTGGACAAGGCTGAAGCATAGTGGTGATTGTGCGTTTGCAGTGTCTGCTCCACGGCTCAGGATTAGATCTGCTCCTAATTTGAACATTTTTAAATCCAGGTTGAAAACATTTTTTTTTTCCGCTGGTTTTAATTCAAATTAAAATGGTTGCTGGTTTGTATTTTATGTATTTGATAGCCACTGTACTTTATACATGTTGACTATAATTATGGAATGTTTTTCTGTTATGCTATTTATTTATTGTCTTTGTATTATTACTACTAATACTTTGTATTATTATTTACTGTACAGTACTTTGTGATGGTGAAGATCGGGTTCTTGCTCCCTCTTTCATTTATGGGAGCCTATTGAACCCGACACTGTTGATAATGTAACCAGATGAGCATGGCAGATGTGGACAAAACACACATGAAGCAAGGGGATGGTGTGAAAGTGAGCAGTTCTTTTATTAAAAGCCAAGTCCAAAACAAGTATTCAAAAAGTGCAGTGCTCAAAAAAGTAGTTTAATAAATAATCCATTAAATGAGTGCATAGCAAAGGTTAAAATGATTAAATAAATAAATCCAATAAAAATAAGTTTAAAATTCAAACAGGAGTCTTCTTTAAAATGCTCAGTCCTCGGTGTTTCCCTTTAAAATGGACAACTCTCCGTCTTATCCTTCTAGGACCTTGCAGCACGGAGAGACTTCTACCAACAGGCACAGACACCCATCAGTCTTGGCCCGTGTCCCCTCCGTCCAATCCACGGGCAGCCACTGGACCCTGCTCCTTTACCCACCACTGCCAATCCAGACTCCACCCAGTGAAAGTGCGCCATCCTTCCAGGAGCAGTGGTGATCCTCGTGCCCCCTACTGAGTGCTGGCCACATGCTACCTCCTGGGGTACCATTCCCATCTGCATACTTCTCTCTTAAGCTCCAGCTAACCACTGCTCCTGCCTTTCTCTCTGTCCTTTTATTTTAATTTTTTTTTCCTTTTCTTTCGGTTCCCTGCACTCCCCTTTATTATGCCGGTGCGGATGGCTGATTGCCTTGCACCAACCTGGAACTGGGGAGTCTTAGGCAGACCGTTCGCACCTGCTACCACTCCCTAGTATGAGCATAAAAAATTTTTGTGTGTTTATATAGGTGCTTTATAAATAAAGTTGACTTGACTTGAAATATTTCCAATGTATTCCTGAAAGAAAAAGAAAAATCTTGTATAAATATGAGTTTAAGGAATATATTTTTGCTTTAGTAACTTACTAAATATTATGCTCTCATTAGCCTAACACATACCGAATATCCCAACACACTTTATATCATGAAGAATGCCATCAGTTAAAGGGCTCATGATTAGTAGCAAATTTGAATTATTGATAAATCAAGTCATTTGATTTATTAAAAATATTTTGATAACAACATGCCATTAAGCCTTACAATGTTGTCAATACTATCCACCTAATTTCTCCAAAATAACTATGAATTATAAATCCAAAATAAAAAAAAAAATGTTGTTCATAAATATCTTAAAACACACTTTGATTGCAGTCATTGACCTTTAAATGGATCACCCATCATTTTTTTCCATGGATTGTGTACAGTATATGACTTGCTTTATACAAATGAATGTTGCAGTTCTCTTTATCTATGATTTTACAGTCTGGCAGACACAAACATTTATTTCTAAAACACAACTGAATATTATGTTTTAATTCCAACTGTCCATATATGAAAGATTCTCTGCTTTCTAAACAGTTTTTTTAGGCTACACTATAAACATATGGTGGATTGCCATCTAATACATAAAGAAATTTAAGCCAGCATATATATTTTTGTATATACAGTATAATTGCTAGATTATATGTCTTACTCTAATCCAAATTTTTTAATATACATGCTCAGGAAGAAAATATTTTTTTTTAAAATGTATTTGTTAGCTGAAATCCTGAAGTTAAAAAGTTACATATGCTTCTTGCATAAATAATTTGGAACCATGAGTTTTAGTAGCTATAATTTCCTTAATTATGATATAATTGCTTTTCCAATTTGTCTTCGCAAGTGCACCACTGAAGTCATAATCATATTTTCTAGATTAAAACTTCAGGTTATTTAGGAATCTTTGTTCACACAGCACCCTGCAATGAGTATACAGAAAAGAAGGCTAAAACATTTCAAGAAAGTTGGAAATATAATGGTAAATGGTATAGATTAGGAAGGAGGTACAAAGTTATATTAACATGTTTTCAGTCTTCTTCTGAATGCCTAAAAAGAACATCCATTTTTAGGCAAGAGAAAGATGGGCAAGCCTGATAGGTCACCTTGAGTGGTTTATGTTGATCAGTTAAAACTTAAATTAGTATATTCTGTGCATTATTATCATTTTGTTCTCTTTTGGGGATTACTCAAATCAAAGAATGATGACTGTAAAGGCTATTTGTATGAGCTTGCAACTGATTGACAAGTATAATTCTCTGATTGCATATAGTGGGACAAAGGGGGAAGGAAGTTCCGTTTTGGAGTTGCTTTCATAATTTGGTTTGTAAAACCTGTACTTTTGATGCTGTTTTGTCCACTACATTAGAACTGTAGTTGGTGTCATACTGACCCTACACTTGATGAATCAAGCAACAGCATAGGGAATGTTATGTGTTTGGGTCCCTCTGCTAGCAATATTGATGCAGGTTTTTGTGAACTTTGCTTTATGTGTGCCTTCTAACCCATTTCTGTTATCACCCTATGTTCTCTGAACTTGGCTGTGCTAGGAAATAAAGAATATTTTTCTGAGGAGATGGGCAAAATGATGCTGTGTGATATCTTGGAAAATTGGTTATACAGGATAGTAACTTCTGCTGCTCCATATCCTTGTCTTTGGTGAGGGTACTGCAATCGTTTTAGTGATCCTTCCAGTTAATATGGAGGACTTTTGAGAGGAACTGCACATGGAATATTTTGAGAATTTTCAGGTGACAAAAGTATGTAAGCTATGTCTCATTCCCATACAGAAAAGAAGTAATGCAAAAGGCTATTTATACCAGTAGTTCTCAATGTTCAATCTTCAGTGTGCCCTGTGGCTGCAGGTTTTTGCTTGACCAGTTTCTCTATTAGCCACTGTTACCTTTAATTGATCTTATTGTTTAATTAGCTGACATGTTTTTCCTTTTGTTTTGCATTGGGTGCGTATTAAATAATTGGCTAAATAACCAAAACATTAAAAAAACTTTTTTGTCTTTATCTATTAATTCTTACCCATCTAACACATATACAATACATTCCTGCTTAATTCAGTAAAAATATAGCATAACCAGTTTGCTAATTCCCAGTGTTTGTAAAAACATAGAAAATGGGAAATAATGGCTTGCTTAATTAAGGTAGGAGTACAATTAAGGGAAGAAGTGAGTTAGAACCACAGGGGGAACTGAACACTGAATGTTGAGAAGCACTGACTTGCTTGGTTTATGTTTTTGAGGTCACAGTTCTTAAAGAAACAATAGTTTCCTAAAGAATCTATTGGCACAGCTAACACTGTGCTAAACTGGCTAGCTATGGTTGTCTTTCCAGACTCCAAGCTGCCAACCTAAAGAGAATGTTGTTGAACACTTTTCAGAGATGACTATTGCTGAGTAGGGACATCCTAGTAGAGGATCTGGCTTTCCTGACTTTGAGAAATATACTTAGGTTTCAGTAAGCCTTGGAGTACAGTTTTGGAGTAGTTGGAAGTTTTTTTGCAAAGTGGGCAAAAAGAGAATCCTCTACATTTTGTAGGTTAATGACTATTGCTTTGGTCACATTTTGTCTTAAGATAGTATAGGTTTAGGTTCTTACCATCAAACTGGTACTTATTTGCAACAGCACAGAGTATAGTCAAAGATCAGAAAGGATAAAATGGAGGTAAGTGATGGAAAGGGTTGGTGCAGTGATAGTCCTGTTTGACCCTATTTCAGATGGTAAGGGGATCTGTTTCATTACCATTGCAACTGACAGTTTCAGGCTTCTCGACATTCAACAGGTACAGTATAATAAGTTTAGGAAGATATCCGAGTCTAAATTGGATCTTCAAGAGGCCTTGCTATTAGTTTTGATCATAGGCTTTTGGCACATCATTAAAGAAAGTGTTACTAAAAGACCCATCTGGAATTTGCCAGAAAGCATGACAACTACCTAAGCTTAAGGAAAAGGTCTTCAAGTCAGAAGTGATACAAATTGTAATCTATACTAATAAACGGCAAAGCCGTCACTGACTGACTGACTGACTGACTGACTGACTGACTGACTGACTGACTCATCACTAATTCTCCAACTTCCCGTGTAGGTAGAAGGCTGAAATTTGGCAGGCTTATTCCTTACAGCTTCCTTACAAAAGTTGGACAGGTTTCATTTCGAAATTCTACGCGTAATGGTCATAACTGGAAGCTGTTTTTCTCCATTTACTGTAATGGAGATGAGCTTGAAAGCCGTGGGGGCGGAGTTTGAGATCATCACGCCTCCCACGTAATCGCGCAGTACGTAGAAAACCAGGAAGAGCCCCAAAAAGCGCTGAAGAAAACATGCATTATATAATTGAGAAGGCTGCGAAACAATAAGAAGCGAGCGAGTGATATATACAACCATATTCATGAGTTCTGCTACTTCGGAAACAAAGCACAGTGTAAACCTACACTTTAAATTAAGTTCATAGACAGGCTGCCGCTGGCGTTTGTAATTTAGTGCCTGCCCATATAAGGCCGTCCGTCAGCGGCAATCCAATAGCAAACTGCCACGGGTAAATATTCACGGGTGAAGGACTGTGCTTATGCAGAGGAAGATGAGATAGTCAGGGTGGTGTTTGGCACAAACTCAGCGAAACTGCGAGAGAAAGTTTTAAGTACCGGGACTTCGGTAGCATTAGATACAGCCATGGACATAGCACGACATGGCAACAGCACAGCTGGGAACCTTCGATGCATGTACACCAAGCGGCTCACGTGAACTGACGCAGTGCACAGACAAAAAGCAACAGTTCCGAAGAGCGCTGAACAAAAACCGAATTACACAATTGAAAAGGCA
>JANRMT010062790.1:51656178-51711352 GCA_026402145.1 Polypterus bichir lapradei | reverse complement strand
ACTCATCACTAATTCTCCAACTCCCGTGTAGGTAGAAGGCTGAAATTTGGCAGGCTTATTCCTTACAGCTCACTTACAAAAGTTAAGCAGGTTTCATTTCGAAATTCTACAAGTAACGGTCATAACGGTCGACAACGTCCGCTATGTTGAACTTTCTTATTTATGGCACCATCTTCACGAAATTTGGTAGGCGGCTTCCCTGCGCTAACCAAAATCGACGTGCGTACTTATTTCGATGGTATGACGCCACTGTCGGCCGCCATATTGAACTTTCCAACGTCACTAATTTTCCACCTTCCCGTGTAGGTAGAAGGCTGACCCCATCTTCACGAAATTTGGTAGGTGGTTTCCCTGCGCTAACCAAAACCGATGTACGTACTTATTTCGGTGGTATGATGCCACTGTCGGCCGCCATATTGAATTTTCCAAACATCACTAATTCTCCAACTTCCCGTGTAGGTAGAAGGCTGAAATTTGGCAGGGTCATTCCTTACAGCTTACTTACAAAAGTTAAACAGGTTTCATTTCGAAATTCTACGCATAACGGTCAACAGCGTCCGCCATGTTGAACTTTCTTATTCATGGCCCCATCTTCACGAAATTTGGTAGGCGGCTTCCCTGCGCTAACCGAAACCAATGTACGTACTTATTTCGGTGGTGTGACGCCACTGTCAGCTGCCATATTGAACTTTCCAACGTCACTAATTCTCCAACTTCCCGTGTAGGTAGAAGGCTGAAATTTGGTACTTATTTCGGTGATATGATGCCACTGTCGGCCGTCATATTGAACTTTTCAATGGTCTTTGTTACTTATGGGCTCATCTTCAAGAAATTTGGTACGCGGGTTCCCAACGCTAACTGAATCCTACTTACGTACATATATACGTCCATAGCCTGCAGCTCGGTCACCGTGTGAGGCGGCGTTGGGTCCCCCATCCCAACGCCTCCCATGTTGTTGGCTGCCTGCCTTTATAAGGCCGTCTGTCGCTCCAGTCTCTACATTCCCTTCCTTGCTTCGCCACGGTGTTCACGTCTCCCTGCTGATAACTACAGCCTTTTTATTTAATCCACGGCTTCTCCGCTGTTTTATTGTTCATTTATTACGATTATAGTTATTGTGTAGGTATTTTAGACTTACTTTACATTGTTCAGGTACCCATTTCCTTTATCATTCCAACCGTACCCCCATTAACATGTCTATCGAGGTGATCACCATCGATCAAAGAACTGTCACTTACCAAGTGGTTTCCATGTCCGGAGATGGCACCTGCCTTTTCCATTCTCTTTGTTACATATTGCACGGCCATATCAGGCTCACTCTTGATATCCGGAGGAACATTGTGTCTTATGTATTGAATGACTGGGACAGGTTCAAGGTGTGGACTGATGACAGTACAGGAGATAATTATACTACACAGGAGCACTAGAAGAGTGAAATGCTTAAGTGTACCGAAATGGCCAAATATTTGACACCTTTGGACAACCGCCAATGCCTCTTAAACATCTTAGATTCACAGGTGATGATTTCAGTAGTGGACACTTTGATGTTTAGAAATGTTTAAACTCTCAAAAGCTGGATGTGAAGTTATCAATGAAACTGGTTGTATACTTACAACGCTTGACAGATGCCGAATGTCTCTTCAGCACAAGTCCTACAAATACTGTCGTAATTGAAACAAACAATGAAACTCAAACCGATTATGACAGCAGCAATCCAAGCTGTGAGATTTGAAACAAGATTACTGTTCACATGGCCAACTGTACGTTGCATGCTCAAGAGTAAGCTCAGCACACAGCTACAGCTTGGTTATTTTACAACTGGAGGGCCGAACTGACAACGTGGCATACAAAGAGATCCTTAACAAATAATTATTGGTATATTTCCCTTCAGTTTTAAAATGGTTTAATTGTCTTCTTAATAAAAATTTTAAAACAGTACTTCGCCGCGGCGAAGCGCGGGTATTTTGCTAGTCTGTACTAATAAAAGGCAAAGCCCTCACTGACTGACTGACTGACTGACTGACTGACTGACTGACTGACTGACTGACTGACTGACTGACTGACTCACTCACTCACTCATCACTAATTCTCCATCTTCCTGTGTAGGTAGAAGGCTGAAATTTTGCAGGGTCATTCCTTACAGCTTGCTTACAAAAGTTAAGCAGGTTTAATTTCAAATTTTTTCCGCGTAACGGTCAACAATGTCCACCATGTTGAACTTTCTTATTCATGGCCACATCTTCACGAAATTTGGTAGGCGGCTCCCCTGCGCTAACCGAAACCAATGTACATACTTATTTCGGTGGTATGACGCCACTTTCAGCCGCCATATTGAACTTTACAACGTCACTAATTCTCCAACTTCCCGTGTATGTAGAAGGCTGACCCCATCTTCAAGAAATTTGGTAGGTGGCTTCCCTACGTTAACCAAAACCGATGTACGTACTTATTTCGGTGGTATGACGCCACTGTCAGCCGCCATATTGAATTTTCCAAACATCACTAATTCTCCAACTTCCCGTGTAGGTAGAATGCTGAAATTTGGCAGGCTCATTCCTTACAGATTACTTACAAAAGTTAAGCAGGTTTCATTTTGAAATTCTGTGCGTAACGGTCATAACGGTTGACAATGTTTGCCATGTTCAACTTTCTTATTTATGGCCCCAACTTCACGAAATTTGGTAGGTGGCTTTCCTGTGCTAACCAAAACCGATGTACGTACTTATTTCAGTGGTATGATGCCACTGTCTGCTGCCATATTGAAGTTTCCAACATCACTAATTCTCCAACTTCCCGTGTAGGTAGAAGGCTGAAATTTGGTACTTATTTCGGTGGTATGTTGCCACTGTCGGCCGTCATATTGAACTTTTCAACGGTCTTTGTTACTTATGGGCCCATCTTCAAGAAATTTTGGTACGCGGGTTCCCAACGCTAACTGAATCCTACTTACGTACATAAACTCAGCAAAAAAAGAAACGTCCCTTTTTCAGGACTGTGTATTTCAACAATAATGTTTTAAAAATCCAAATAACTTTACAGATCTTCATTGTAAATTGTTTAAACAATGTTTTCCATGCATGTTCAATTAACCATAATCAATTAATTAACATGCACCTGTGGAATGATCGTTAAGACCTTAACAGCTTACAGAAAGTAGGCATTTAAGGTCACAGTTCTAAAAACGCAGGACACTAAAGAGACTTGTCTACTGACTGTGAAAAACACCCAAAGAAAGATGCCCAGAGTCCCTGCTCATCTGCATGAACGTGCATTAGGCATGCTGCAGGGAGGCATGAGGACTGCTGATGTGGCTAGGGCAATAAATTGCCATGTCCACACTGTGAGACGCCTAAGACAGCGCTACAGGGAGACAGGAAGGACAGCTGATCATCCTCGCAGTGGAAGACCACATGTAACAACACCTGCACAGGATCGGTACATCCGAATATCACACCTGCGTGACAGGTACAGGATGGCCACAACAACTGCCCGAGTCACACCAGGAACACACAATCCCTCCATCAGTGCTCAGACTGTCCGCAATAGGCTGAGAGAGGCTGGACTGAGGGCTTGCAGGCCTGTTGTAAGGCAGGTCCTTACCAGACATCACCAGCAACAACGCCGCCTATGAGCACAAACCCACCTTCGCTGGACCAGACAGGAGTGGCAAAAAGTGCGTGAGTTTCTGCATGACAGCAATGTCAGTGTTCTGCCATGGCCAGCGAAGAGCCCAGATCTCAATCCCATTGAGCACGTCTGGGACCTGTTGGATCGCAGGGTGAAGGCTAGGGCCATTCCCCCCAGAAATGTCCAGGAACTTGCAGGTGCCTTGGTGGAAGAGTGGGGTAACATCTCACAGCAAGAACTGACAAATCTGGTCCAGTCCATGAGGAGGAGATGCACTGCAGTACTTCAAGCAGCTGGTGGCCACACCAGATACTGACTGGTACTTTTGATTTTGAGCCTCCCTTCATTCAGGGACACATTGTAAAACATTTTTAGTTTATGTCTTATGGTGTTGACTATTTTAGTGTTCATACAAATATTTACACATTAAGTCTACTGAAAGTAAAAACAGTTGAAAGTCAGAGGACGTTTCTTTTTTTGCTGAGTATATATACGTCCATAGCCTGCAGCTCGGTCACTGTGTGAGGCGCCGTTGGGTCCCCCATCCCAACGCCTCCCACGTTGTTGGCTGCCTGCCTATATAAGACCGTCTGTCGCTCCAGTCTCTACATTCCCTTCCTTGCTTCGCCACGGTATTCACGTCTCCCTGCTGATAACTATAGCTTTTTTATTTAATCCACGGCTTCTCCGCTGTTTTATTGTTCATTTATTACGATTATAGTTATTGTGTAGGTATTTTAGACTTACTTTACATTGTTCAGGTACACATTTCCTTTATCATTCCAACCGTACCCCCATTAACATGTCTATCGAGGTGATCACCATCGATCAAAGAACTGTCACTTACCAAGTGGTTTCCATGCCCGGAGATGGCACCTGCCTTTTCCATTCTCTTTGTTACATATTGCATGGCCATATCAGGCTCACTCTTGATATCCGGAGGAACATTGTGTCTTATGTATTGAATGACTGGGACAGGTTCAAGGTGTGGACTGATGATGGTACAGGAGATAATTATACTACACAGGAGCACTAGAAGAGTGAAATGCTCAAGTGTACCGAAATGGCCAAATATTTTACACCTTTGGACAACCGCCAATGCCTCTTAAACATCTTAGATTCACAGGTGATGATTTCAGTAGTGGACACTTTGATGTTTAGAAATGTTTAAACTCTCAAAAGCTGGATGTGAAGTTATCAATGAAACTGGTTGTATACTTACAATGCTTGACAGATGCCGAATGTCTCTTCAACACAAGTTCTACAAATACTGTCGTAATTGAAACAAACCATGAAACTCAAACCAATTATGACAGCAGCAATCCAAGCTGTGAGATTTGAAACAAGATTACTGTTCACATGGCCAACTGTACGTTGCATGCTCAAGAGTAAGCTCAGCGCACAGCTACTGCTTGGTCATATTACAACTGGAGGGCCGAACTGACAACGTGGCATACAAAGAGATCCTTAACAAATAATTATTGGTATATTTTCCCTCAGTTTTAAAAAGGTTTAATTGTTTTCTTAATAAAAATTTTAAGGCAGTACTTCGCCGCTGCGAAGCGCTGGTATTTTGCTAGTTTTTATATAAAATTCAAAGAACTACATGTGGTGCAAACTAAAAACTGCCGATTTCTCATGAAACACTTTTCCTAAAGAGAAATATTGCGATGGCAGCTAAATCACAGTTATTCTTCTAATCAGCAAGTACTGGAAAACTTGTTAGCAGTGGAGGAATAATAAATGGAGCCCTATGTTTTAAATAATTTAAAATTTTATTTTTAGCATAAAAATGAGCCCATGTAGATGGTGAAGTGAAAAAGGTGAATGTCTTTGAATGGTATAGTCAAAGTCCCAAATTCAACACCATTGAGAATCTTTAGTACATTTTTTAAAAGGTGTGCAAACTGGTAGACGCTTATCTTCTAAACCAGTACTTCTCAATGTTAAGTTCATGGGGGTTACTGTGGTTCTAACCAGTTTCCCAATCTGTTTGTTATTGTTAACCTTTTATTTATCTCATTATTTTAATTAGCTGACCTGTTTTTTCCTTTTATTTTGCATTTAGAAAAGTCCAGTAGTGTCTGATTTTTACATAAAGGAAATTGACACATTTGTATGTTTTCTGTAACTTTAAATGTTTATTTTGTTTCATGTAATTCATTTTTTCTGTGTAGTTTCACTTCTTAATTGTACTGAATGCAGACAATTAAAGTTGAGTAGACACCAGCTGAAAGGTGAAGCTGCTTCACTGTTACCCATTTGTGTGATTATTAGTAAACAAAATGCAAAGTGCAAAATTGAAGAAAAATATAGGTCAACTAATTAAACAATGACATCATTTAAAGGTAACATACTGATTGGAAGAAAAATGCAGCCACGGGGGCCCTGAGGACTGAACGTTGAGAACTACTATTCTAGGCTATAGGTATCCAACTCAGATACTGAAAGGTCACGGTGGATGCCGGCTTTCATTCCAGCCACGTTCTTCTTTAATACCCAGTAATAGCTGCTATCGAAACATACTAATTTCTTTCAAAGACACTGGCCCTTTTAATTGTCTTTCTCCCTTAATTCATAAAATAATGAAACGCAAAGCAAGCCAACACTTAACAAACTAACCTGATCTGCTTTCCACCCGTGTGTCCATAATAGACCTGTTTCAATAAAATATATGGAAAGAATGAAAGGTGTGGGTCTAAGAAATACTGATTTGCTCCGAACAAAGAAAACATTTTAATGGTGTCCTCAGAAATGAGCAAATCAGCTGTTTGGGAATTGTCTTATGTGGCAAAATGAGAACAACATGTCATGGAATTTAATAAGATGTTTCATTAACAACAATTAGGAAATTGGTTGGAGCTTGCCAATAACTTAGCTGGTCATCTTTTGGCTTGCTTAACATCCCATTTTTGTTTAGCTGCTAATCAAGATAAAAAAGACACAATTATGGGTCTATGTTTTACAAAGCAAGTACTGTAATTGAAAACTGAGCTAGAAGATGTTTGTTCATTTAGCAGCAGTAGTAGGATGTTGTACCATGTTAGCCATTATGGATGCAATGAGAAGTAAAGCAAAATGACACATTTTATTGGCAAAGTAGAAAGATTACAATATGCAAGTTATCGAAGCAGTTCATGTATATCTTGCCTGAAGAAGGGGCCAGAGCTGCCTCGATAGCTTTCATAGTGTAACCTTTTTAGTCAGCCAATAAAAGGTGTAATTTTGCTTGACTTCTCATTTAGCAGCAGTAAAAAGTAAAGTGTCTGGAATGAAAAAATGTAGCCACTTTGGCCCATTAGGTTCAGAATTTGAAACTTTAAACTTAAAGCTGAGTTTGTGGCAAAAATTATTTCACTGATGTACTGATCTGTGTAGAGTATGAATATCTGCATGAGTAGTATATTTTAGTTTATGATTTGAGAATATCTGATGACAAAAAATAACTTTGTGTTTTAAAAATCTTTTTTGTTAAGCATCTGACTTTGCATTAAAAAGTGAAACAATACGTGAAATCCAGCAATATTGTGAAACCTTTTAAAGGGTCAGGATTCTGTATTTCATGCATGCCATATGTAACTATGGTTAAACTATTTGTATGATTTATCAGTGTTATTGTCTAATCTAAATTTTGTTTTATTTGTTTACATTGAAATCCACACTTCAAAGCCAAAATTAACTTTTTAAATTTTCTTTTAACGCCATTGTAGGATTATATTAGATATATTTTTCAGCATGTGCACTGATTTGCTACAATATTTATTTGCATTTTTGATTGGGCTCCTCATTTAGGTAGATTTCAGAAGCCATTCTAATCGAACAATGCTTGATTAGTTGCAATTTCAGCCCTGTGTATTTTAAGTGCTTGTGATTTCAGTTTTTCGTTTTTTTGTCTTTTCTTTATGTGAGAGTTTCTGCACCTGTTTAACAGTTAATTCCAAAATGTTATTGAGTTATTGCCTTCATTACCATTTATCTTGTTTTTGCAGAGAGAACTGACATACCCATATGAGAAATGGATTGTAAAGGGCAAAGAGGACGTCCATGAAAAAAAAAATCAAACACTATCCCCTCAAAAACAGTCAACCTAAAAAGGCAACACAAATGAGGAAAGCTCACAAACCAGAGAAACACAACAAGTGAGCTGGCAAGATAAAATAGGCAGCAGGCATTAATCATGACTCCCCACAGCAAGAACAAGAGAAATCAAATGCAAAAGAGGCAAATTCCTTTAACCTTCAGTAAGCCAGCCAAGTAATTATATTTGGAAGACTAGCTGCCCATGTGCATGACAACTTCTTTCCAGGATAGGCACATGCCTAGGGAGTGGGAATAGATGCATAGTATATTTGAGGGACTATAGAAAGACCTTAGATACCTTAGTCCTGTTATCCCAACTGTTGAAGGGTTGCGGTATTCATCTGAAACCTCTTTAAACTTATTTCAAGACATCCTGAAGACAAGAATATGGAAGTATGGAAAGAAAGGAAGAATGTGGACACTGTAAGTAACGAGTTTAACACAACAATGTATACTGTGCATATTTCATAGAACATGGTTATATCTTTGTGGAAACAGAGAAATTCCCTATTACCTACTGTAGCAAAAAAGTTAGACTTCTGTGAGTAGTAATCTGTAATCCAATCAGAATTAATGAGTACTTTGAACAAAACAACATTCAGTATATTTCTGGAGTGAAGTGGTGTCCCACCCAGGAATAGTTTTTGCCTTGTGCCCAATGCTATCAGAATAGGGACTGGCTTCTCATGACACTATAAGAGCCAAAGTGGATTCTGTATGTATATTTTTGTTCCATTTTCACATTGGTAAATGTGTGCAATGTTTAGAAACTCCAAATAGTTGACAAGATGTACATTAATCACAATATTTTATCACAGGAGCTTTATAAAGCAAACCATATGGTCCTTACTTACAGACCACTGAGATTTTCAGAGAGCTGATGCTATATAAATGTAGGAAGTGTTTACATAGTGCATCTTTGAAAACCTATGACGGGCGTTGTTGGTTGATCTTGACTAATGGTTTTTATAAAGAGTGAGCAGTGCATACTTCTAACTGTAAATCAGAAGTTGAGCTTTTATCTTTTAATATTAAACAAGAAGCATGTGAAGAGAAGGCATAAGAAGTGAAATGTGTAAACAGAATTGTGCCTCAAATTGAGACCCTGGCACAGGAAGATAATATGCATTTTTTGGAAGCAAAGGGAATAAAATAACTAACTTCAGTAGTCCATCCAAGAATTAACAAATTCTTGAAAAAGAACTTAAGCCTCTGAAAAAACAGAAAAGTTGGCATAAATTCTGCCACTATTTTATTTGATATAATTAAAGATGTGAAACTCCAAAGTTCTAACTACTCCTAAGTGCAACATGTAGGCTAGTTGTACAACAACCAATTTAGTTTTTTCAGGGTTGGATTGAATTTAAGGTTCTGCCATCTTCCAAGTATCGTGGTATGTAGGCATTTATCCTTTTTAATTTTATTGTAAGGATTAGTGAGAAATAATTGAATTGAATTAGCTTGTTTATGGCAAAAATGCTTCTCAGAAAGATTTTTGCATTTCTCTGAATATTCTCTGCCCCAGTCATAGATATAGAAAAGAAATGAATAAGTACAGAAGAGTGAAAAAAACTATGGGAAGGCAGTATAAGTTGTGGTTTACCATCAAAGAAGCCTAATGCACATGGAAGCAGGAACAGATCTCGGGGAAGCAGATTATGGCCAGCCCCTTTTCAGGAGGGTATTATACATTCAATAGCTAAACTGTATTTACAGGTTAAATGGGTTCTTGGTTTTGGATTTATGTATTTGTCATACTTCTGAAAGTGCTTCCCAGATAGCCAGTGAGATGACGACTAGAACTTTGTAGCTCAAAATTATAAAAACTGTGGATTGCTAAGAGCAGCAACCTTGTCTTATTTGCTGATCTTTTTTTCCAAACTTAGAACCAAAACTTGGATTTCTGTCATAGGATATTAAGTAAATAATATGCATGCTCCTGGGTGTTCTTTCCAAAGTCCAGTGGCCAGCTGAAGTTCTTTTTCCCCCACAGATCACAGAAGATATCATCCAATATTGTGAGGTTCTTTGGTAAAAGTAGTAATTCTGAGGACTATCGGTTTTGCCTGAGGTTTCTTGCAATTTTAGTAAAGAGTGCAGTGATTGCTTTGATATGTCATCGGCAGCATGCAGGCTATTGAACTTTTAAGCAATGAACCATGTGAATCTTTTGTCTCCTGCAACTTTTGTATTGGGTTTGAAAATGTGTATATGTACATACATATCTTTTAAGTCATGTGTTGAGATGTCCTGTTGATTAAATGAATAATGTTAATTTGTTGTTATAAGGCTTTCCAGAGAAGGAAGATGGCAGAGTGTGCAGATGATGCAGCTTCTCAGAGTTCTAAAAATTCTGACCATAGTGTGTTAAATGTTGTCTCTCATGAAAATTGTGCTATGTAGATTATCCATACAATAGATTAATGCCATACACTGCTTTACATCACTGAGCACTGCTCAATATACAGCATTACCCCAGCATTTAAGGAGCAGTTGAGCAGCCTTGGCATTCTGCCAAGATCAGACAGAGAGAACATGGCCTTGCATGAATTGGTTATCGAAAGAAAGATCAGCCATCACTGTAAATGATGTAAGTAAAAAACAGCAGCAAGGTAAACGATTCACTGAGTCACACCAGTGCTATCCAGTGTTGTAATGTCCAACTGTAAAGTGCTGTCCTTTATGCTTGCCTTGGGAGTTTGCTGTTATTATTAATATTATAGTTATCTATGTCCCTCTGGGAATTTAAACATAAAGAAGCACTGAGTCTACTTTATAGACCTGTTATAGAGCTGTAAACTGCAGATCCTGGTGTTTTTATTACCATGGCTGGACATTTTAATGAAATGAACTTGAAGATCACTCTTCCCAATTTTTATTGACATGTGAACTTTCCAACCATGGGGGACAGAAAAAAGACCTTGTTTTTACAAACTCTCATCATGCTTAGAAAGCCATGTCACATAGTGATATTGATGACAGTAGTATCATAAAGCAACGGGGGTTGTGGCTGGGCAACACGTGACGGAGAAACTTCTGCTGGATGTGAATGTTTATAGGAGCAACATTCAATAAAAGTTAATGTTAAATATACTTACCTCTGATTGTACATTCTATGTTATAACATTGTGTTAAAGTTACTACTTGAGAGTGACCTTCTATGTTATAACATTGTGTTAAAGTTACTACTTGAGAGTGACCTTCCACTAAAAAAATAATAGCAAAGAAGAGAAACAGGCATGGCAAAGTTTAACCCATTGCCAACGTTTTTGTTTGAAAAGCTGACCCGATGGCTTCCATTAGAAAGTACAGTGAGTGGGCGAGAAGGCTGAAAGTTATTGGAGTACTGTGGCATCAATGCGAGTCAGGATGAGTTTATTCAAGGTCACATAGTGGTTGGCATTTTGGATAAAGAGCTCTCTCGCAAATCTCATGTAGGCTCAATGTCTGATCTCATGTAGGCTCAAACAATACATACAGTTAATTAGTGAAAGGAGTTTATGTATCAAGTTAGCCTGCAAAGGGAGGTGTTGGCCTTTGTGCATTAAATTGCATACTCCTATAGGAAAAACAGGCAAATGTCCAGGGAAACCAAGACATACTAAGGTCATTCCAAAGACTGAGCAGAAAGAAAATAAATGTTGAAAAATATATGAAAGGTGCCCTGCACTGAAGTCCACTACAATGGGCAAGAAAACTGCGCTGATAAAAATTTAGTTAAGAGGGGGCACAACCTTATGCAGTGCACATGGCTCACAGGGTTCCCTTGCCAAAAGTCCAGAAGAAGCTTAGTAGGATGGAAAACAACTGCATAATTGAGCAGATGACACTGCCAAATAATTGATGTGCACCTATGTTGCCAGTTCTAATGAGAAATGGGGATGTATGCATTTGCGTTGATTTTAAAAACTAATGAAGCTGTCTAGAGAAGGATTTATTCTTCCCACCTCAGAGAAGATTGCAATACTGAGTGGAACTACTGTGTTCTGTTCATGGGATGCAGTGAGTTGGTTTTGGCATATACCCCTGCATCAAGAAATTAATAAGCTGGTTACATGTTTTACTCCATTTACCAGATTCCATTTCTATAGGGTGCCATTTGGAATAACAGGCACTCCAGAGATCTTTCAAAGGAAAATGGCAGAGATATTAGACGGTTTAGAGGGAGTTACTATTTTCATGGATGACATACTTATGTTTGGATGTACCATGGGGGACCATTGTATATCTGGAAATGTTTCTACAAAGGATTGAGTCAGCTGTATTGATCCTAACGAAAAGTCTGCCCTCTGACAGAAACAGTTATGCTTACTTAGTCAACCTCCAGGAGTTGAAGAAGCTGTTAGGCATGGTCAATTATTTGGGAAGGTATACTTAATCTCTCAACAATGGGGGAGTCACTACTTGAGGTTGAACTGCAGGCAGTGCTTTAGTTAATCAGATCTGGGTCTCCAAAACATATGAGTAATACCCCAGTGATTGGTAGGGAATTCTTTCCATTAAGAGAAGGGCTGTCAATGTACAACGTCGTAACCACTAGAGAAAACAGAATTGTTCACTATGAGAGAGGACACATGATAGGTATCAAGGCCTGATTAAATTTAGAGAAGGGGCCAATGCCTTAATATGGTGACCAGGGGTATTACCATATGTCCAGAGCAATGTTCTGTCATGTCAGTCATGTTGTGAACTGAAAAGGGCACAGAAAAGAAAGCCTTTAATATCCTGACCAGCCATGGAAGAAAATTGCGTAGATCTCTGAACATAATAAACAGAATTATTTAGTTGTGTAAGACTACTTTTCAGGGTTTATTTGAGATTCTATATATACCCTCAACCACAAGAAAAAATTTTGTACTAAAGCTGAAAGCAACATTTGCAAAGTTTGGAATCCCAGAAGAGGTTGTGAGTGACAGTGGTCCCTAGTTCTCCTGTGCTGAGTTTAAGAAGCTGGTGAGAAATTAGAACTTCAAGCATACTACATTGAATCCTCACAATTCACAATGCACACTGCAAAGAGGATCATTAAGCAGGATGACTCTCTGCTCTCCCTTAGGTTGACACCATGTGTCCATTGAGAGGTTAGTCTTCCCACATCACATGGCACTGTCCAGTTTGCCTATTGCCTAAATTGTTCTACTGAGGATGCCACATCAGTTACTCTTCATCTGTTCCTGTCCCATCTGGACAAAAGCAACTCTTATGCTAGTATGCTGTTCATAGACTTCAGTTCAGCATTCAACACCATCATCCCGCAGAAACTCGTAGAAAAATTGAGTCTGCTAGGCTACAACACTTCCTTATACAGCTGGATCCTGGACATCCTGATAGAGAGGGCCCAGACAGTCCACATAGGAAAGATAGTCTCCAGCACCATCACAGTGAACACTGGTGCGCCCGAGGTCTGTGTACTCCACCCGCTTCTGTTTAAGTTTCTGACATATGACTGTGCATCTGCGTATATATTTTCTAAATACCATCATTATCTTTGCTGATGACACAACAGTGGTGGGTCTCATAGTCATCTAACAGATAGGAGATACAATAATTGGCAGATTGGTGCAAGTGTAACAGTGCATCGAGGGCACCAGATTTCTTGGTGTACACCTGGCAGCTGACCTTACTCGGTCAATTATCACCACCTCCCCAGCCAAGAGGGCTCAGCATATACATTTCCTTTGCTGACTGAAGAAGGCAAGTCTACCTCCTACTAGAATTATGTAGACTTTATTATCCCAGAGTGAAATTTTTTTGCAGTAAGAAATTACAAAAAACAGAAGATGTTGCAGAGATCCAATAGATAAACAATAGCACAGCATTGGACAACCAACGTTATTGCATACATGCACACACTCCATATCAATGCAAAGAAGCATAATTACTATCAACAGTACACAAAGCAATAGGTTTAACATTTAGCAGCATCTCTGCAAGTAACAGAATTTAAAATGCTTATAGCTCTAGGAGTAAAAGAGTTCTCAAATCTCTTGCTCATTACGTTTGGAAACCTGATGGTAACAGCTGGAATACAGAGAAAAAAGGATGGCTACTGCCTGACAGAACTGAGTTGGCTTTCTTTCTAACCTGTTTTCAATACATTCAGTGATAGAGGTCTGCTGTGAACCAATAATTTTACTGCAATTTTTTATAATATTTGTTAATATGATTTATATTCTTATTGCTGAGGTTGCCAAACCAACACATAAAAGCAAATATAACAATGGATTCAATAAAGGACTTATATGAAAGTGTTATTATGGTTTTGTCCACATTAAAACAGTTGAGTTTCCTAAGAAAGAAAAGTTGTGACCGCCCTTTTTTACAGATTTGCGTTGTGTTAAGATCAAAATTTAGTTTGTCGTCAGTTATTGTTCCCAGGTATTTGTGTGCTCTACCATCTCAACTGTCTCCCCTTTCATTAAAGTTGAGACAGTGGATGGTGGAGAGCATCTGAAATCTACACCCATGTCTTTTGTCTTAGAAATATTTAGTCTTAAACTGGAGCAATCACACTATTGTACAGAATCACTGACAATTGGTCCATGGCTGTCTTCCTTATCTTGTAGAAGACTAACAATGACAGAGTGTCTGCAAATTTTAGGATATGTCTATCCTTGTGTAAACTCCTGCAGTCATTTTATACAGGATAAACAAAAGAGGAGATAAACCGCAACCTTGCAGAGTACCTACAGATGTGCTTAGGCTATCAGAGAAACAACTATTGACACTCTTTTTGTTGTGTTTGTTAAAAAATCCAGCACCACCCCACCAAGTTAAGGTCCAAAAAGAAGTGATCAATCAGTTTTCCAACTAAAATATGGGCCTGGATCATGTTAAAAGCTGATGAACAGTCTATAAACTGCAATCTTGCATGGTTTTTGATCCTTCCAAGTGCTCATACAAAAAATTTAAAAGTGTTGCTGTTGCATCCTTTACATCCCTCTTTGCTCTGCATGCAAATTGGTGAGGGTCCAGAAGAACCTCTTTGTTTCTCAATTAGCTTCTCAAAGGATTTTATGATATGCAATAGGCACAGTACTTGTAAATCCAAGAACATTTCAGATATGGAGTGCAACTTTAGAGAGAGCTCCTTTGCACAGTAATGAAACAGATGGCCACTTATTCCATGTGGACCCGAGGTTTTTTTTTTTTTTTGATTTTTGCTTATTTAAGGACCTTTCTGACATCATTCTGGTCAAACGAGGATTGACTGCTTGCTCCAGTCTTCAGTTTGTTCTTTTGCTTTCTTAGTTTTGAAGCAAAATCTTGTGTTTCAAATCACTATTCTAACCACATTTTACGCAGGCACCATTGACACTGTCCTGACCATTTGCCTCACCATGTGATTTGGGAACTGCATTGTTTCTGACCATTAAGTTCTACATCAGGGTAGTACATACAGCAGAAAGGATCACTGTGAACTCTCTATCCTCCAGTAAAAATATCTTTTTTTAAGCATTGCATCTGCAAAGTGTACGGCATTCTGGAGGACAGCTATTAACCTCACACCCCCAACCCCCCCACTCCCAACGGTCTCTTTGACTAGCTTCCATAAGGCAGAAGGAACCGTAGCATTTGAAACAGTTGTGTCCACTTCTGCAACAGCTTATATCCCTTGGCTTTCTAGACTTTGAACTCTGTGCTACCCCCCCACCCTCAGATCTGCTCATAATATTTTATGTATATGCAGTACATTTGTTACTATTGTTGTTTTTATCATTTAGTTCTTCTTATTTATACTTATTATCTATTTTGATTTATTACTTTCTATTACCTATTATTTATTTATTTATTTACTATACTATGATAGATTAGTTATTTACTTCTCTTGCACTTGTCCTGTTTTTATGTATATGTTGCATGGTGTTCCTGGGGAACGTTACTTCATACGACTGTATGCTGCAATACTGTGTATGGGTGGTATGACAATGAGTTTTTTTGTGTTTTTTTAACTTGACATATAGTAACAATACTGTTAATGCACAGCTTAGACTGTGCATTTCATCCTGTTTTTTTTTTTTTTTTTTTTGTTCAAAGTAATAAAGCAGAATACAACTGCAGACTAAAAGGTTGTGTGGTGTTGGTTAATGGAACATGTAATATGACATTATCTTTAGGTCTATTACCTGTATGCCTTTTCAGAAATAAGTATCTTGAAATATTACAAATTTTCTGCACTTTGCCAGAAAGTGAACCAGTGATTTACAGAATTAAAAAACATGGATTTGTGTTATATATTAATATATTTCACTTCTGTTACTTTTTGCAAGTATTTTAATTTGCTTAGAAAGAAAAACTATAAAAGCAGAATTAACTAATACTCCCTGTTATGGGAGACATGCACGTTAATGATTGCATGTGGTATTAATAAAAATAGATTGTTTAGATTAATATTTTTAAAGGAATACTTCATTTAAAATGAGTTATTTAGCCCTTGTAGTTTGTATTAATGGGCGAGAAAAAAATTCAATCTCATGCTTTTGTGGAGAATGGACATAAAATTCATGATAGGATTGGAACCTAGTGGTGACTGATGCTGGACAACAGCAAAGAAAATAATAAAATGTCCATTAAAAAATCTCATGTTATTTGTGTTGGATTTTTGAGATAGATTAAGTACCTGTTGAAAACCAAAACAGACAAGGGGAATTTGTAAACACTATAGTCAGAAGTTGATTGAAATGAAGTCCATGAACTTGTATGACTGCAGCATTAGCCAGTATGCCCCCATATTACATTCCGATATAAATTAAACCATAAAATGTTAGTTTTTAAAAGCTTTTAAGAAGTGCATCTAAAATTATTAATGCATAATAAAAAATGCATGTTGCAAAGTTAAGTGAATAATTAACCACCATTTATAATAAGTAAAGATATGTCACAGATATTTTAGATCTTTAATAACTAAACTTTTTGATTTTACAGTAGGGTCTTGGATTTGTTCTTTGAGTGGACAGGTAAAGGAATTATTTTTCACCTGCCTCTGTGTTTTTGTCAGAACTTAAGCAGCTACCCTTTTTACCAGTCTTGTAATGCTTATCACTTTAAAATCCTTAACAGTTTTAAAAGCAAAGAGTGCAGACAATTTTATTGAATGAATGAAAGATATTTTAACAGTGAATAAACTGGATAGGAGCAAAAGTGCACTAATAGTCATTCTGTTTTTGCTGAAATTGTGTTCTAACATCATTTAGACAAGCTCTAAATTCTTCTGTGGTTAAATGGTATATTGCAGAAAAAAACACGTAGAAAGCCCTTTAACAGACTAGTGATGTGAAGACCTGTCCAGGTCTGTTTCCTGCCTAGTGTTGCTGTAATAGTCAATGGTCCCCTGACACTTAACTGGACAAAATGGATTTAAGAATGTTTATATTAGTAGCTATATATAAAAAATGTATTAGGCATTCATTAGGTATACTTAAAACAATAAAGAAATGTGTGGCACAGTGGTTAGCACTTTGTACCCAATTATGTTAGCATTTGATTGTACTTCTCATGCAGGCATCACAATAAGACTTTATGGTTTAGTTGCTTTTGCTCATGAGGCAACTCTTTTTTACTTCCTGCAATTGAATGCTTTAAGCCCTCAGAACAATGTATAAATTTTCCTGGATGTAATTAGAAAAGTAAGGATCAATTTTGGTTTAACAAGGTTTTATCATATGTAACAATTTTAGGTATGGCAGTGATCTTCTTACCTAAAATGATGCTCATGAAGGTCTGAACATACAGATATAGAAGATTTATTAAATAATTAAACATTTGAGTTAAATAAATATTGGTTAAACACAACTGAAAAAAATAAATTCATCATTTCATTCGGCTAATTAAACAGATACTCATCCCAACCTCCAGGTAGGTTGACTCATTCCTTTTTCCACCAAAGTAAAACAAAAGGTGTAATTTGGTAATACTTTTATATGTTCCCTGAACACTGCTCTGTGAGACAGTCAACACTATGTCCTGCACTCCTGTCTGAGAACATGTGTTCTCCAATTAGCCAGATGGTATTACTACTACTACTTCTAAATCTCTCATTTCCCTCCTGGTTCCTTTCTGTTATTATGCACCTACTGGTTTACCTGCCATCCTTTGCCCTTAGAGTTTTGCTTGTTTTCACCCAGGTTGCCTGTCTTTTTCTCAGTCTGGGTGCCTTGGGTATTCAATGTACCACCTACAAAATACTGGTATAACTACAGATGCTGTCCTTCCCATGCATGCTTCTTTCAGTTTTTAGGTCCTTGCTGCAATCTTCCTTTACATAAGGCCACTTTTTCTTTCATTCAGTCCTTCTCTCGACCAATCCACACATCACTCATAGCGTAATTGTAACATTTAAAGAACACTAGTTGATAATGATTTAAGGTCAGTCAGTCAGTCATTCTCCAACCCGCTATATCCTAACACAGGGTCACTGGGGTCTGCTGGAGCCAATCCCAGCCAGCACAGGGCGCAAGGCAGGAACAAACCCCGGGCAGGGCGCCAGCCCACAGCAGGGCACACACACACACACACACCAGGGACATTTTAGGATTGCCAATGCACCTAACCTGCATGTCTTTGGACTGTGGGAGGAAACCGGAGCACCCGGAGGAAACCCATGCAGACATTGGGAGAACATGCAAACTCCACGCAGGGAGGACCCAGAAAGCGAACCCAGGTCTCCTTACTGCTAGGCAGCAGCGCTACCACTGTGCCACCATGCATGATTTAAGGTTTCTAATACTTTTAAGTTGATGCTAATTGTACTTGCTCTAATATTATTTCACTGAAGTCCCACTGAGTATAGATTTGAAACTTAATGCCACCAAAAGGCACTAAACCATTTTGTTTGTTTGAGAAATATGATGCATGGTGTCCCCAAATAAGTGGCTTCTACATATCTGTTTAAATGCATTAACAATAGGTCATTATTGATTTATACCGATTCTGTACTGTGTTTAGTTTTACAGGCTAAAGAAATATTGTGATAAAAATATATACTGCTAATAAGTACATTAGAGGGGCAACAATGAGACGAACCACAAAACAGGAATGGTTTTTGCAGGCGGAGGCCACTGACATTTTTCTCTCCTCATCTTTTTTGACCGTTTTTGTCACTTGTTTTGCATTTGGCTACGGTCAGTGTCACTACTAGTAGCATGAGGTGATACCTGGACCCTACAGATGTTGCACAGGTAGTCCAAATTCTCTTGGATGACACATCAATATGTGCCATTGCCAAATTGTTTGCTGTGTCTCCCAGCACAGTCTCAAAGGCATGGAGGAGATTCCAGGAGACAGGCAGTTACTCTAGGAGAGCTGGACAGGGCCATAGAAGGTCCTTAACCCATTAGCAGGACCGGTATCTGCTCCTTTGGAAAAGGAGGAACAGGATGAGCACTGCCAGAGCCCTACAAAATGACCTCCAGCAGGCCACTGGTGTGAATGTCTCTGAGCAAACAATCAGAAACTGACTTCCTAGTGGGCCCTGTGCTCACTGCCCGGCACTGTGTAGCTCGATTGGCATTTCCCATAGAATATCAGAATTGGCAGGTCAACTACTGGCGCTCTGTGCTTTTTCGCAGATGAGAGTGGGTTTACCCTGAGTACAATTTACAGACGTGAAAGGGTCTGGAGAAGCCGTGGAGAATGTTATGCTGCCTGTAACATCATTCAGCATGACCTGTTTGGTGGTGGGTCAGTGATGGTCTGGGGAGGCACAGACCTCTACAGGCACCTTGACTGCCGTTAGGTATTGGGATGAAATCCTTGCACCCATTGTCAGACCCTATGCTGGAGCAGTGGGTTCTGGGTTCCTCCTGGTTCATGACAATGCCCGGCCTCATGTGGCAGAGTATGCAGGCAGTTCCTGGAGGATGAAAGAATTGATACCATTGACTGGCCCCCATGCTCGCCTGACCTAAATCCAATAGAACAACTCAGGGACATTATGTTTCAGTCCATCCAATGCCACCATGTTGCACTTCAGACTGTCCAGGAGCTCAGTGATGCCCTGATCCAGATATGAGAGGAGATCCCCCAGGACACCATCTGTTGTCTCATTAGGAGGATGCCCCAACCTTTTCAGGAAAGCATACAAGCACATGGGGGCCATAAAAACTATATGATTTTGAGTTGCTGCAATGAAATTTTGGCAAAATAGACTAGCCTGTCGCATCATTTTTTCACTTTGATTTTCGGGGTGTCTTTGAACTCAGCCCTCTGTACATTGATAATTTTATTTCCATTTATGGAAACAATGTTGCATTGTTACTTACCCTATGTAGTTTGTAGTTAACACTGAGAAAAAAATTTTATCTCCTGTTTTCATGCAGGATGGAGATTACAAGGTTTTTGATAGAATATATGTCCTTAATGACCAACGCTGAACAACAGCAAACAGTTTCAAAAACGTTAATGAAAAAATTACGTGGATTATGTGACACAAAATGACATGAGAAGCCATCCAGTTATGTGTTGACAATGTCCCAAACAAGCGTATTTGTACTAAAATAATGTTATATAGACTACTTCCTAAAAAAATCTCATGATCAATAGTGAAACATGCTGAAACATAACCATGCATTTGAATTGAAGACCCATCTACACCTTTATTCATTGGTGATGAGTCCAGCCCAATAACAAATTATTGTCTGGATAATATAGAGTTTCACATGACATAAACTTTGTAAAATGCCCTGAGAGATGAGAACAATTGAAGATTAACAGTTAAAGAAAAGTGAATGAAAACATTATCAAGAAGAGAACGTGTGCATATCCAAGATGCTTCAACAAGCATAAGGTCAGTTTATCCATGCAATTTCCTAGTCTGAAACTAAGTAATTCTAAGGCACTTCACTGTTGATATTAATATAAATGTAATAACTGAGGGGCGGCCTACAGTTCAATGCTTGTTGGTGTGTGAGCATGTTTAACAAGAGTTTTGCTGCAACAGTGAGCCGCCTAAGGACAGAAACATACCTAAAAAGAGATGTAAAAGAGCAAAAATTCATTGAGCTTCAGTGCGGCTCTAGAATTTGAAACCTCTTTACATTCTAATATGTGTCTGCTGGAATTATTCCGCAATATAAGAAAATGTAATTTTTGCATTTATTGTGATGTGTGCTTTACCGTAGGAGCTATGGATTCAACTGTTTTTGATGATTACTAACTTAAAAGGAACCTCTTGTATCTGTTTAATTTTTATTGCATATTCTGAGCTAACCATTGTCACAAAAAGCAGACACGAGTCATAAAAAGTTTTTGGGCAGCCACCCATATAATATTCCCTGGATGCAAATGGGTAAATTGCTAGTACTGATGTGCTTAGAATGGAGTCCAAAACAGAACTGATGAGGTTAGTCAAATATGGCGGCTTTAAAGGCCAGAAAAGGAAATAAAGTCATCAAGGGTGGAAGGGTCTTTTTCCATAGGTTCGGACGTGACGTCATCAAAAGGGCCGGAACAGGAAGTTTCTTCAGTCATGGGTTCTTCACCGGAAGTGACATCATCCAGGGGTCCAGAAACGGAAGTGATGACATTAGGGCCAGGCAGAATTTCCCGTGAACGGTTTGCAGGAATGTGAGAAAAAGGTCAGTGCACTTCCCTGGGGCCTCGTGTATAAATGGTGCATATACACAGAAATGTTGAGTAAGAACGTTTCCACGTTCAAATCACAATGTATAAAACCTATGCTTGGCGTAAAGCCATGCACATTTCCACGGTACCTCATACCCTGTTGTACGCAAGTTCTCTGCTCGGTTTTGCAGACTGGCGGCACCCAGCGTCAAGGCAGTGCTACTGTTCCTGTGTGGTTATCCTTTCTTTTCCTGATGCGGCTTTATAAATACAGTGAAATTAAACGCATATTGTTTATTAGTTTAATGCATCTGATTGTAATTAACCAGTAACAATATAATGGTCCACGGAATGGTCAAACTATTCCAAATACCATAGCTGCTTTAGCGGTGTTACTCTCACAGCACATTATTTTACTTCTTTCAGCTGCTCCAGTTAGGGGTTGCCACAGCAGATCATCTTTTTCCATATTACTCTCACTGCACCACTCGGAGCAGCTGATCAGAAAGAGAATTATCGGTATACAGCATCAAGCACATGCTGCCTCAGCCATGCTTCCTATTTGAACTGTTTCTCACATGGCAAACGCTTCAAACCTTTCCTGTACGGACCTCGCGGTTCAAAAAGAGTTTCATCCCAAGAGCTCTAAATGCACTCAATCAAGTGATCCTTTTAGAACTATCTGTACTTATAAGTACAATCACCTCACTGTAAACTTGCACTACAGTTATAATATTGCACAACCTGAGCCACTTTATAAAGCGCGTATTTACATATGATGACAATATCATTTTTAAGGTGAAATGCAGCAAAATATGTTTCTTATATTATACAGATAAAACTTTAACTTCATTAACTTGCTTGGAGAAAGAAAAGGAAGGACAGGAATTGCAGGTTAGTACGTTTGAAAGAGACAGTACTGCAGGGGCGGCCGCCAAATCCCAGGGGCCGCCATGCCAATATATATTGAATGTAAAACAGAAAGAGAAAATAACGACGCAGCTAAAAACGCAGCGGCAAATTTCGACAAAAGTTAAACACTTGTGTCATGAGCACGAGGCAGCTATGCAGTGTCCGCAATGGACGTGGCCATCCGCCGTGCATAAGATACTATATTGATATTGGCGGGCGAAGGTGCCACCAATTCTTTCTCTGCCCAGGGCCACCATGAGCCTAGAGCCGCCCCTGAGTACTGCTGCAATAAATTATTTCATCGCACAATCACTGTGCCACCGTGTTTCCATGTTTAATAACATGCTTTAACTCTTATCATCATGAAAATGATATCACGTATACATCTCAGTATTTTAGTTATTCAGAGAGCTGTAATGTCACGAATGTAATGGAATCTGTGTCCTGTTGGAGGTAGAGAAAGCCAGTTTAAGAAGCACATAATGATTCATACCCACAGAGCACATAGAAGATCACATACAAAACAAAGCATTTAACATGCTACTTTACTTACGATGTGATTTGAGAAACTAGTTAATTAAACGATTTTAAGATGAAATTTATGATGTTCTACTTTAATGACAAAATAAACTACGTGTTAAAAGTGGAAATTTTTAGATTGAAGTTGACATATCGTGCTTTTTCCCCACTGTGTGCCTTTTTTTTTTCTTCTGTCCCCTTATAAGCTTTCATATTACACTCAGATGGTGGGCTACGACTCGCCTCTTCACGGCGACTTTGATATGTGACAACTTCTTTTTTATTTTGCCACTGTGCGACTTTGTGAACTTGAGCTTTCGACTTTCTCCGACATGCTATGTCACTCCATCAGGTTCCTTTTGTTGTTTATACCACTGTTTAAACCAACAAATAGTACATTTTTCCTTCCCTCCTCTTAGTATTCGCTGAAATTCTTCCATTTTCACTCTTGCTTTTCCCATTGTCTTTTCACAGAACACTGAGCTTAAGGGCTATTTATATTGATTTGCATATTCAAAGAGGTGCAATTCTGGGAGGAGTTGGGGCGGGACAGCAGGTGCGTGCACGAGTGTTGCTTTTTACTCTGACCGGGATTTATGTAGTGGAAGAACGCGGAAGTTGGCAAACGCACAGATTCCTGCATCTGGATTTTTCTGTGCGTAAGCACATTTCGGCTGTTGTGCTTACATCATGTTATGCATGAGGCCCCTGGTCTGGCGTAGAATTACTTCATTTAGACTCTTTAGCTGCCTCCCATGCACACATGTGTGACACAATGAACATTACATACAGTTATTTACACGGGAACTAAAACTAAGGCAAATATTTTTAAAATGATCAGTATATGAATTTTTTTTTAACAGTTCTGAAAATTTTGAAATAATTTCATAAATAATGATTATTTTTTTCCCATTGCAACATTTCTGTTCCAGCTTTTTAAAAGCCAGTCATTCAGCCTCATATTTAAAATTTAACATATCTCCAGTTAGCTGGTGCCCTGTCCAGGGCTGATTTCTGTAGTGCTTCTGATTCTACTTGTATAGACTCCCAGTGATGCCGTAATTTGCATTAAACAGATGTGAGAATTTTATGATATTTATAACTATAAAATAGTTTGTTCATGTGAATTTTCAGAGAATATTTATTTGTGAAGATATTAGGAGCCATAAAAATCTTTTTTATATCAGTCCCTCAATCAGTACAGCTCATTGAAATTTGTTTTTGGTGTGAAATCATTCCGCACAGCTTACGCATTCTAAAGCTTTGAATAGATTGTATTTTTTGTGTTCTGCATGTATCATTCCTGTATTTGCTCTCTGTTTTCTTTCACAAAAAATTAGTATTAAAGATTTTAAGAGAGGGCGGCATGGTGGCGCAGTGGGTAGTGCTGCCGCCTCGCAGTTAGGAGACCCGGGTTCACTTCCTGGGTCCTCCCTGCGTGGAGTTTGCATGTTCTCCCCGTGTCAGCGTGAGTTTCCTCCGGGTACTCTGGTTTCCCCCCACAGACCAAAGACATGCAGGTTAGGTGTATTGGCGATTCTAAATTGTCCCTAGTGTGTGCTTGGTGTGTGGGTGTGGGTGTGTGTGTGCCCTGCCCGGGGTTTGTTTCCTGCCTTGCGCCCTGCAGGCCCCCGTGACCCTGTAGTTAGGATATAGCGGGTTGGATAATGGATGGATGGATGGATTTTAAGAGAATGTTAGTTTATGTATGAATATATCATGCACCTTAAAATAACTTAGTATGGAGAAGATAGTTATTTATATTTTTTGATAAAATATTTTATAAATTCAATACTTCAAATGAACATTAGAAATTCCCTTTGAATGTAATTTTTAAAAGCTGGGCTCTGTCACATTGACTATACAGTTATTTACTTGTCACCATTGAGACAGTAATTCTTGTTTGCTGTGTATTTTGAAGTTGGACTTTGCTGTTTTTTCACTTAGGAAAATCTTAGTCTTAATCTTGCTTAAGCATTGATTGTATTTAGAAATAATGACAGTGGAGTTACAAATCATTTTGTTTTCCATTAGCTTGCTAGATATAGCATGACTGTGAGAAAAATAGTTTATTACTCAGACACCAAGAATAGATTGTGGGTGACATAAAGGAGATTAAAATGAGAGAAGCCTTATCTCTGCCTTTCTTTTCTGCTTTCAGATATAAACTTCTGTGAATTTTCTGTACACTGGGAAGCAGTACTGAATTAATTTTGTAAAACTGTGCTATATTTAATATGTATGTGTGTTTATGTGTGCCTGTACATATACCGTACTTTTATGTAAATAAATTGGAGATCATCTTCTGTTAACTCGGCACAGCTATAAAAATAGTTTATTTTAAAAATGTATAGGGGTGAGCTGATTCCATTGAAATCATAGAGTTGACATAGAAATATACAAAAACCCTTCTTCCTCCTAGTCAAATCTTTGCATAGACATGTTTTATGAAAAATTGGTGGATAAGCATGTTTTCTCTGATCAGAGTATAAGAAAAGCAGTGCAAATTGTCCACAGTACAGTATAGTCAATTTTGTTTTAAAAATGATTGAATTTGTTAAAGATTCTAAAGAGTCAATATTTTGAATAAATAATGTTTAATGAATTCATGTTCTTTTTTGTTTGCTTGGAATCTCATAGATTTAGATTTTAATTAAAATTTTAAAGTCATTCCTTTCAGAATTAAGTTATGTTGTGTAAGAATTCTGATGTTGACTTTGGTAACAAATTGTCACTCACTAAGTGTTTGAGAGAGGGGCTATAACAATAAAGAGACTTAAGGATGTTTTTGGCCTTTTCAGAATAACTCCTTGCTCCCTGTAAATCTGTTAACAGTGTTACTGCATAGTGTGTTAGTAACAGTGATGAATCAGATTAACTTTCTCAATAAGATGTGATATTTGGGCAATTTCAAGAATGAAACCTTTACAACTGAGCAGCAAGATCAGGACTGAAGTCTGTGTGTTTGCTTTTGTCAATTAAGTGTCCAGTTTGTTTCCTTCTTAATTCTCTTAATTCTCTTTGATCTTAGATTTCACTAAATGCAAGTATAATTAAGCTCTGATGATGGTCAGAAAATTCATTTTTAAGATCTAAAATTCAGAGGAAATAGTTTTGACCAAGGTTACATTTTGGTACTGTACAAGCACTGGCTCAAAGTTCACTTGTCTTGGGTTTGAGCCGCCACTTATTGTATATGTAGAGTTTGAGTGTTCTCCCAGTGGGTGCATAGGTTTACCTCCAGGTAATTTTTGCTTACCCACACCCTCACCCCAGCCCATTTAGCCCACCCCAAACCCCGCCCCACCACTACATCACATTACATGTCAGTGTTAGAGAGAGGTTGGAGGCATGCACTAATCGCACATTGTTGCACCCACCCCACAACAAACCAGCTGGATTGGGGACCCATGTGCAGTGGGTGACACCTCAGCACCACACAGGAACAGTGTGAGGGTTTTTTTTACAGTGGCTGGAGTGCCAATGCTGCCACCAATCTCCAAGTGTTTCCCTGTAAGTTTAAGGACCTACTTGCAGGGCTGGATGCAGGTTAACAACATACCCAGGATGAAGCAATTGCAGGCCTGGCTCAAGGGACCAGCAGAGCAGAGTCACTTCTGGCATTTACAGGATTTAAACCGGCAACCTTCTGATTGCCCATGCAGATCCCTAGCCTCAGAGCCACCACTCTGCCCTGTTAAGTTGAATATTAGGTTGAGTGGTAATTTCAACTTGGCCTAGAGTGATTGTTAATGTAGGTGGATTTTTGGGCTGGCTCTGTAATGGAGTGGCATCATGTTTAAGGCAGCTTTCTTTATTTTGTTTATAAAAGTTATGGAAACATAAAATAAGAGGCAACACACTTAAAATTACCCTCTTCCTAAGTAAACTATCATCCATTTATGCTGTGAGCAAATATACTGTAACAAGCAATAAAGAAGTCTAAGCACTGAAATACATCACATATATATATATATATATACAGAACACTGTTTCCTGGGATAATTAACTTATTTTTTTTCTGAGTTTAAAAATAGCTCATATCACTCATCTGTGAGAGAAAATGTCTTGAGTTTTCTTTTCACATTAAGCACAAATTATACATTATTTGTGATAAAAATCTCTTTGAACCACCACCTTTTTGGGACTAGTTCTTCTTGTGCTTAGCAGGATTATTAATATACCAATAATTGTGTTTCTCCAATACTGAGTTAGTTACATAGAACAAAAACCTGCAGCCATACTTCTTTCAGTTTTTAGGTCCTTCCTGCAATCTGCCTTTACCTAAGGTCTCTTTTTCTTTCGTTCAGTCCTCCTCTTGACCAATCCACACATCACTCATAGCGTAATTGTAACATTTAAAGAACACTAGTTGATACTAATTTAAGGTTTCTTATACTTTTGTTTAAATTGATGCAAATTGTACTTGCCATAATATTATTTCACTGAAGTCCCTCAGAGTGTAGATTTGAAACTTAATGCCACTAAAACCTAAGGTACTAAACCATTTTGTTTGTTTGAAAAATATGATGCATAGTGTCCCCTAATAAGTGGCTTCTACGTATCTGTTTAAATGCATTAACAATAGGTCATTATTGATATATACCGATTCTGTACTATGTTTAGTTTTACAGGCTTAAGAAATATTATTCTCCATATCAGACTATCCTAAGAATTTACTGGCTAATTGCAGTCAAGAGGATGTATGAACAAAGTCAAGAAAGTTAATCTAATGATTTCCAAGGTTAGGATCTAGTTTCTAGGAGTTTCTCAGGTAGACATTGTACAAGACCAAACAGGCAGAAAATTGGCAGGTAAACCTTGCAAAACACCTCTGGTATTCATTTGAGTAAACTAACACTATAATCATAACGATTAGGGCAATGACAAATAAAAATCAAAGACTAGTTTGAATGTTTTACTATAATTTACATGTTGTGTTTATTGTTTGAAAAATGTTTAGAAATCAGACTGTAGTTTCAGTGGAACTGCAAGTGTACCCCAAATTAACTGTTTGAGAGTCTTTGAAGAGGTACAGTTTTTTTTCTGAATAGATTTTTCTAGTGGTAGATAAAGATATGAATATATTATAGTTTATATCATTACAGAGGAGGTAGGCTTAACATACTGTACATGGTGTTTTAAATAGCATATCTGTTTTAGTTTCTTTTAAGAGGTTGGTTTATAATATATAATACCATGTATAAAATAAGCAAAGAGTTAATGAAGATAGATGGCAGTGATTGGGTAGTAAATGGAGTTTTTGAAAAAAACAGCATGTTATATTTTATCTCGGTCCAAGCATTTCCATCTACAATAAATGTTCTGTTTGATGAAGAGAATGCTGGCAAAGAACCATTGACCCTGTCTGTTTTATAAACCCCACTTAATTCAACTTTATGTTTAAAGGAAAGAATAGGTATGTTCCTTTTTGCTAGAGATGACATAATAAAAGGATTTCCATCGGAGGAATTGGACGAAAACTGTGGAACAATGCATGGTGGAAATTTTGTCAAGACGTAGTTTGAGCCTAGTTATTGCAAGTCATATACAGTAGAGTCTCGCTTATCCGAAATAAATGGGCCAGCAGAACATCGGATAAGCGAAAATGTTGGATAATGGGAGGTGTTAAGAAAAAGCCTATTAAACGTCAAACTATGTTATTTTACACATTACAAACCTAATAATCATGTTTTACAGCAAAACAGCAGAATAAATTAACTGAAAAAATGAACTTACAGTTACAGAATTGTCAGAAGTTAAATACAGTATGTACTGTACTTAAAAAGTTCAGTCCTGTGATGATTTAAAGACATTTTTGATCGTAGTCTGCTTTCCTGACGAGTGCCGTTTCTTAGCTGCCAAGTCTCGCCATCTTTGCAGCATCATGTCGATTCCTGTAGCTTCTTCTTGTTGCTCAATATAATTAATTGCAGTTTCTAGAGCTTTAACTCCGTCACTCATATAGTCAACATCGGTACGAGCGTATACTGTTTACTACAGTATTGTGACTGCGTGTGTGTTTGTGCTGTGACGTGCGAGTCCCCATCTTGCACCCGAAAACACAAAGCTGAGTCTCAGTACTTTAGCAACACCAGCTTTATTCAGCTTGAAACAGCAACAGCGCGGTTATTTATTGTAGCGGGATCTACCGCTCTCCTATACACAGACACAGCAGTCAGGCAGGGTCAGGGGAAAGTAATATTGTGCCCTGCGCATTTATAATGTACTTTGTTCCTTGTATCACCCATCGACGGCAGGGGCTTATAGCATGTCCGCAATCTTTTTGGATTCGCTTTTATGGCAAACTGCTACAGTGCTGGGAGACTGCGATTGCTTTGGGACGCTCTTCCGCGTGTCATCCTGTTGGGTGGAATCCCACAAGAGTTTAGAAATTCACACCATCCATGAGTCTTTTCATTGGTAATGTGCAGGTTAATTTGCTTTATGTATTTTTACTTTTTATTTTGTATTAATTATTTTTATATGAATAGTTTTGGGTTGTGGAACAAATCATCTGAGTTTCCACTATTTCTTATGGGGACATTCGCACTGATATACTGTACGAGTGCTTTGGACTGCGAGCACGTTTCCGGAACGAACTATGCTCGCAAACAGAGGTTCCACTGTAATTAGCTGTGGTAGAGTCGGGAGCAAAAAAAATAGATTATGCTCACGCTCGCAATATGCGGTTCTTGTTGCCGATTGATGCAATTTTTTTTTTTTTTTTTTTTTTTTGCGGTGGGACATTCGGATAATAAGGAATGTCGGATAAGCGAAGGTAGGATAAGCGAGACTCTTGTTTTATGTAGAGTGAAGTCTTTTAAAGGTCATTATTTTACACATCTATATACTATATATATATAATACAGAGTTGACTGACTCATTCATTCATTCACTTATTCATTAACAAAAACACCATTTCCTGTTTAGGTAAAAAGCTGAAATTTGGCAGGATGGTACACCTAGGTCAGTAGGTATCTTCCAAGAAATGACATTTTGATATATTGATAGAGGTATTTGAAGGGTTCTTCAATGTACCACTAACATTAATACACTCCAATCTCAAGCCCCCCCCACCTGCTCCTTGATATCATGTACTAAAATGTCAAGTAAAGTTTATAACGCATCATAAGGGGGAAACAAGACATTGACAACTTGAAGAATTTCCTGTAATTTGGTTTTACTTCAGCCACTGCAAGGGATTTTATGTGGTGTTTGCTGTGAAGGTGAAAGAGAAAGGTTCTGTAAAGGTCAAGTAAAACGTGTTTAGTAATAATGCTTAAGTCAGGTTGCCATAGAGGGAGAGAGAAATACTGGTAAAGTGGTTTCCTCACGTCCAACACGGCAGTTGGCGACTGCATCTAGCACAGCTTAGTTATCCCGTCCAATACGATTAAAGGGGTGGGGGTGAACAACTGTACATATACTGTAGTTTACAATTTATTTCTTTTTACCTGTTCTTTTTTGCACATTCCTTACTTATGTCTTTTTTTGAACCTTTAATCCTTCATAAAAAGTTCTTCCCTTCGTTTACATTTCAGACACCCGTGTCTTCTTTTCTTTACCAACAAAGACATCACTTCAATACCTTTACAGGAAGAAAATCAATGTTTGAAGTGCATTCGCACCCCAAAAGCTCCCACCGCACTACCAGTAATTGTTTAAGAAGCCTTTAAACAATGGTACCCACTTCAACCACTGCTGCCTCTAAATGATAGTGCTGTTTCTAATAAGTTAAAGTGCAACATGATTCTATGTTTTAGCTTTATTATCTAGCTATGGCTAGGGCAAAAATTAAAAACAAAATAATAATAAATAGAAGCTGGAACATACAACTGACAAAACAAACAAAAGTAGTGCTTGAGTGAACAATGTACACAAATAAAAATCATAAACATATAAGAGTAGTAGTAAAAACTCTTAATTCCCATTATAAATATGGATTACCCATTTAAATTCAAAAGAATAAAATTTTCTTTAAAACTGCGTTTTGCAGTCCCTTTCAACAAATGCATGGCTAGTGACTAAGAAAAACAATAATTTAGTCAACGGCAGGAATGTTTTAGTCATGTGCAATTTATTTGTAACATATTTAGCAGTAAAAAGTTCTAATGAACTAATAATATTAGCCCCTGGTTTAAAAATAAATAAAAAAATAAATAAACTACAAATACTGCATACAAAAAAGTACTGACTTAGTTACATAGTACTTCCAATACATCCAATCAACCAGTGGCACTGTAACTGAAGCCCATTGTCTTTAGAAAAAGCCTTGTTTCGGTTAAAATTCATATGTATTCATAATTTAATGTAATAACAAAAGTATTTTTTTCTACTTGTGTCTGAGAGTATTGCAAGATATGCAAGCTGTAGAAACAAAAGCTAGATCTCCAATAAAAGATATCTCAATGGAAACATATTAGCTATCTATTAGTTAGATATTTATTCTTTTGTAAGCATGAGGAAAAGCTAAACTAAGATCTTCCTTTATGTTGGAAAGTATACAAATATTATGACAAATGACAACATTGAACAAAGGCTTTCTAAAATTGCAAATAGTTTTCTCTTCCCTTCTGATGTTCATACAAAATGGTATTTAAATGTAAAGTGTATGAAATTTACAATTCACATCTTTAAAGGTTGAAAGGAAAATGTAATCATTGCTGTTGTATTCTACAACAGAATCCTAGCAGTGCACTGTAAATTCAAGCAAACATTGTTATGTTTAATATAGGAAATAAATACAAGTTGAAGTAATAATGTGAAACTTTAATGCAAATATTTGTACAATTATCTATAGATAATGCAATGGAAAGAGAAGAATCCCCATGATGTGTAACAGCAGCTACAATAGATAAAGAGAAAATGTATCTGTGATATTTATGCAAAATTTGCAGCATTCATGTAAATGTATTAATAACTTATTTTAATTATCATACTATATGTTGAATTGTATAATAAATGCTAATTTCAAAAATCAAGAATTACTGAACATTTAATATGTATCAGTGGAAAGTTGGCATTATTAACTAAATATAAGAGGCAAATAGTAACAAAAGAAAATCTTGAATATCTGACCTACTACATACAGTAGGTCTAGAGGATCATTATTGTTTTATGTACAGATTGCTGTGAAATTCTTACTTGAAATATATGCAAAGGAAAACTGGAAAGTTAAAGGAAAGTTTTGGAAAGGTACACTGTATGTGTTTCTAAATGTGGCATGCATTAGGCAAGTGGAAGGAAGTACAAACAAAACAATACTGGAGCAGGTTGAAATGCTGGAAAACCTGTGCCTGGCAATATGCTGATCATCAGTGCATACTTTGGATTTTAATATGCTTAATTGATTTAATTATTGAGAAACTTAACAAAAAAGTAAAGTAAAATTAGTGATCTGCAACTATATTTTAATGACGAGTATGGTGATACGTAAGAGAGTTGTTTCCTCTGTGAAACATATTACTGTGTAAAAGGGAAGTGTTAATTATTAAAACCCAATGATGATTAAAATTTTCATAGATACAGTATCCTAGCAGACTTTATCACAAAGATGTTTTTGACAGGAGGTTGGCTTTTTCTGCTTCTGTGTTTAACCTATGTAACATAATTTTTATAAAAACAGACGCATGATGTTATTTTAAACTTAGTCTACATTAAATATACTTTTTCAGAATGAGCATATTTTCATAAAATGAGGTTTGTTACCCATTCCAAGGATTTGAATGACAGAAAACAGAACAGATTGTAAGTGTTCCACTGTTTTATTAGTAATATTATCCTCCTGCACCAATGAAGGTCTGGCTGTGGTGCTTTATGTGTGGAATATGAAAACTGCTTTGTGTTTTAATACAATACAGTCCATGGTAAGCTTCTGATGTGGTATTGCCGTGCACATGATATAATTTTCAACTATTACATTCAGACTTTTCAAGTAAGTTAAACTAGACAAGAAATTTATAGTTTTGTTAAATTAAATTGCCAACAATCCATTTCATAGCACACCAGGGTCAGTGCATACAATATTAATAACAGCATTGGGCAAAAGGTAGGAGCCAAACTTGGACAGGGCATCAGTCTATCAGAGGGCACACACATACAGTTACACTTAAATTAGAGTTGGCTGTTAATTCAATGTGCATGTCTTTGTGATGTAGAAGGAAAACCAAAATACTTTCAGAAAAGTCCAAGTAAACACAGTAGGAACATGAAAACTACATACAGTTTTCCAGGACCAATGTTTGAACCCTGGAATGTAGTCTTACCTACTCCAGTCTCAAGTATGCGGCACCCAAATCAATGCTAATGCTCTATGGAGAAAGTTTTGGTTTATGGCTTGTTTTGAGGCAATCAGAAATCGTTCTTTTGTTTGATGTCTCAGTAACTAGGGTGAATAACACTTTAGATGAAGAACTCTTTTATTTGTGAACAGAGCTAACTTCTGATATTTAATTAAGACTTCACAATTTGAAATTTTGGATTTTAATGACAGTTGTAAACAAAAAGAATTCAAATTGTGCAGTACTATGTGTTGAATGATTTTGCCTTTTTATATAAACAGGCAGTGGAAGAAACTAGCAAGAATGCCAACCTGCTGTATCTGTATAACTAGATAAGTTATTTGTTATGCTTTGTTTTTGTTGTGTTTGTGTTTTAAAGATTTCTCATTCATATACAGATATTTCAGGATGGGAAATGTCAGGATTTTGATCATCAACAAAAGTGGGTTAAATACTTGTAAAGAAATATTAACCTTGAACCTATTAAATATTTGCATCCTTTTTTATGAGATCCTTTTCCACCTGAAAAGCATAAGGGAAAATAATGCATCATTTGATTTTTCAATTACTATTAAAAATTATCAAGGTAGTAAGTAAGGTCAACTTTTGCTTCAAAATGGGGTATTCTGCAAAAATACCAGGGCACAGATTGGAAAGTTGTAAATAGTAAATTTTACGCAACTGTTTGGAAATATATTTTCATAGAAAACCATAGATACATTAAACCCTTTAGCAAGCAGGAGAGCTAAAAGAACTAAGAAACTTTCTGCAAATGTTAGGTGAATATCAAGTAATACAATTTGTTGGTTGTAATGATCTTTCAACATTTAAACTTCTATTTTCTTGATTTTGCAAGAGATAAGAGAAGAATTGGTTGAATCTTAGATTTTTCTCATTCTAATAAAGGATTTCCAAAATGTAATTGTTGAATAACACTGAGTGGCTTCTTGACTTCTAAATCAATGAGAGAAATGTACAGTATGTCCATCCAGTGTTATTTAAAACTGTGGATTGCTTGTGTGAGTGTCATACACTGGAAGAATAGAAAAAAGTAAACTTTTTTTTTATGGCTATGAATGTAGCAGTATATTCGACATCTAATGCATACTTGATGCATTTATAAAGTTTTAAATTATGTTTCTGTATATAATTAATATAGGAGCTTAGTGAACATAAAATATATTGTTATGACAATAAAACTTTTTAAATTTGACATTTTAAAGCTGAATGAATGACACCATAATCGTTTTTGTAGTACAATATTATTACATTCATTGTTGTTTTTTCTTCTGCAGATGAATTTGCGTTCGGTTTTCACAGCAGAGCAGCAGCGTATCTTACAAAGGTATTATGAAAATGGAATGACCAATCAGAGTAAGAGCTGCTTTCAGCTTATACTGCAGTGTGCCCAGGAAGCCAAGCTGGACTTTAGTGTGGTGCGGGTAAGACAATTTATATGTTTGGCTGAAGAGCTTATTGGGTTATGAGCTGTATGAAGTAATGCTATGGCATGGTAATTTAAATTTAGTGTAACATTTAATGTTGTCGTTAGAGATTTGTTTGCCTTTGCTTTGTTAGTCTTGTAGAATATTAATTTTTTTCCAACTTTGTGAAAGTCAGAAGTTGGCTGTAATGTGACGATAATATATTCCTATGAATTGAAAATAAGTTTGGAAAATAAATCAATGAATAATTTTAAGGTTCAATTTTTTGTTCTCCACATTAAGAATAATTTTTTGCAGAAAATTGCAAGTGAAAGTTTCAATGCAAGTTCTTAATATTGCTTTAACAATGATTTTAAGTGAGTCTTAAAACCTCTGGAATAATATTACTTTTGAATTAAATGTTTTCATTCTATTTTACATAATGGTTTCAGCAAAGCTAATTTTGCAGTTTATGAATAATTCAGTAACAAATAACATAATTTGATATTTATAGGAAAGGAATTAAATCTTTCTACAAACTGTGTGCAACCTGACCAGTTTGCACTTTTATTCTTGGTTGGCTCTGTGGCATAGTGCTGTTGCCTAATGGATTCAGTGTCTTGGGATCAATTCCCATGCCCATTCAGGGCTCAACACTAACTTTTACAAGTGGTTGCCAGGCTTCACAACCAGGCATGAACTTTTGATTGTCATGTGTTATGCTCTGTGTTCATACCTAGCCTATGAGGATTGGGATGGTATAATTCAGTTTATTAAGCAATCGTTCATAAATATTTTCACAGCTAAAGCACTTCTTAATTAGCAATTAAAGTTTAAAGTGCCAGATTGTTATTTTCAAAACACTTATAGAATACATACTTCATTACTTGTACTTCATTGAATAAGATTCCATCCTACAAACCAGTGAATAAAAATGAACTGCCAAAACATGGCAAATTACCAGAGTTGGGTTTAGTAAATCATGACTGATCCTAAAAAAAAATGGAAAAATGTTTTCTAATTTTGGCATAAATTCCCAAATCCCAACATGATAAGCAGCTTCATAGGGATTCATTGTAGGTTGCAATAAATTCAGTTATTGAAATATATTTATCAAAGTACAACGTATTGTGGTAGAAATTTAATTTCTTATTGAAGAAAGAAACATCCCATAATACGACAAATCAGTTATCAGACAGGAAAAAACTATTCATTGCATCTTTTAATTACTCCTCAGCAAAATACCTTAGGGGAGCATTCTTCAAAAGCAGTCTATTACAGCATGGTCAGAATGATCAGAATAGAGAATAGAGGTTAATTTTATAAGCTATTAAATTTACATACAGTGTCAATCGATGCATACATTTACACTGGTTGGTTCATTGGTTTAAACCCAAACGACTTATGTAAAATAAAAGCCTATTTATTATATTATATTTTTATACCATTTGAGCTACCACCCTTGAAATTTCTGTGCATATAACAATTGTCCATTCTGGTTATTTACAGGACATCTGCTGATTTCTTAGTCATCTTTCAGTACATTTTGTTGTTCACTTGATCCCTATCTGGCCTCCTGACATGCCCGCAAATGTTTCTGACATTCATTAACCATTTATGCTATTTCTTTAAGCTATAAGCTATGTTACCCTAAAATTATTCTTCTACAGTATGAGCAGCATGGTGGCATAATGGTAGCACCACTGCCTCGCATTAAGGACAAGTGGGTTCACATCCTGGGTGTTCCCAGCACAGAGTTTGCATGTTCTCCCTAAGTCAGCTGGGTCTCCTCTAAAAGGTCTAAAAATGCATGTTGGGTGAATTGTTATGCTATTTCTTATGCTATTTCTTTAAGATACTGTATAATCTATGTTACCCTAAAATTATTCTTTCACACTCCCCCCTTTGGGACTTCTTAAAGTCCCACTAAAACTGTAAGGACCAGTTTCCTACTATAACTCTATTCCCAATCTGTATAAAACACGTGTATATTAAATATGTCCCCCTTTGGGGCTAAAAAGAAGTAAAAGACTCCTGGCTGGCTGAATTTGGGGAATAACAGAAATCAGTGGAAATCATTAATACCTCAATAATAACTAATAAAATCAATAATAGTGAACATAGAAAATCAAGTCAAATAATAATGTATTAAAAACTATTTTCTTCAAAGTATACTGGCATTACATCCTTTCCCCTCTAAATCTCAGATTTGTGTCCCATAACCTCATAACTTCTAAGTACAATGATAAAATGTCAACAACTATTTGATTTCCTTCTTATCCAACAAATATTAGCTATCTTAGTTCACAGAAGTGTACCTAGTCCTATATTTTTCATCAATTGTCAGATCATTTAATATTATTGTTGGTGGTGACACAGACAGCACAAGTATACCTGAAAACTTCAAAATGTGTCTATTTTATGTTGCCAATGATGCATACAAAAATAACCAGGGAACCTTATACAAAACCATGATCACATCCTTATGCTGTCATCCACAAAGTTGCCCGTAATTACATCCAGCTGTGGTGTTAAATTAAACAATTAGCTTTGCTGCATAAAAGCAACTATCTTGCTGAAAGTAGGTATCAATCCTCCCTTCAGAAGATGTTTGCACTACTCTCATTAATGCAAGCCACTGGCTAATGTCAAGGTCACGTAAAAATTGTACCCAAACTTGTTATTGATGTTAAAAGTCTTCTGCCACCAGCTGGGATCCTTAGTTTGTATCTGGGCTTTCCAGTTACACAAACTGCACACTCAACACTCCATGTATAAGACACTCCATTTCTTTTTATGCCAAATTATTACTTTGTTTTGCTATCTTCTATATTACTTAGGCCCAAGAAGCCATAATATTAATTATATGTCCTGTATTGCCATCAACTATTTCTGTGTATGTGGCCCTAATTACCCTAGTTCCTAAAAACACTGTTAGCACTATGCCAGGTTCTGTAAACTTCAATGTTTTGTACTATACCCAGTATCTAATTTAGCACATTTAATCCTTAAAACCCAATATCATACAATTTGTGTACTAATGTTGTATCTAATCCTAATGCAAAGTTCTTAATACATTAATATTCACATTTGTTCCATCCTTTGGTATTAATTACTATTACACAATAAAATTCACATTCTTCATGAAAAACAAAAGTCAAACAAATTGTACATTTTGCTTGTTTCAAGTCTTCCAGTTTAAACTATATCTTCATCTGTCCCTTTATGTTAACTCTATATTATCCATTCTTTTAGTAAAACCAATAACCAAGAAAGCTTAAAATTGGACCAACTTTTAACTGGTAATGATGCAAGTGCTAATAATCCTGTTTTAAATTTTGATGAATAATCCAAATTGCATAGAAACATTATTCCTTAAAACTTTTTTTCCCACCAAGAACAGTATCAGTAGACTCAGATGTACTATAAACATCTGTCTAAAACTATTTACTCTTTACTATAATTGCTGACCATGTTATGCTAATCACATTTTCCAAACTTGTTCAATTGTACTACTTCAATTACTATACAGGTTAAACCATTTAAATAATAATTATGCAGTATTTACATTAATAAAATAGTTACAAACTGGCATGTGTTCCAGTTAGTATATCTCTCATCTTCATGTACTTGAATAGACTTTATCAAAGCAGACAACTACAATTACAGGTAAAATTCAGTTACAACGAACTGCCAGGGACCTAAAAAATATTTCTTTGTAATGAAAATTTCATTGTAATGAGATTCTGTATTTGTCACTATAGTGCTTTCTTTAACTTGCGTCCAGGCGTTTGCAGTCATTTCATTAGCTTCTTTCTCATTAATTTTAATCTCCTCCTGTCTACAAGTTATGCTGACGAGAATGTTTCTCAGCATTTCCTTGCGGTAATACACTTTCAGGGTGCAAATGATGCCCAAATCCAGTGGCTGAAGCACTGCTGTGCAATTTAATGGGAGGAATTCAATGCAAACATTATCTAAATGAGGAAGCAGGTTGTGGGCAGCACAGTTATCAATCTGAAGCCAAATCATCCTTTTCTTCTTCTCCATATTGTAAGGTTTCTGAACTCTCTTGGGATCCCCCCCCACTCCCCACCCAACAAGAACGACATGCTGAAGTGTGACCCGAAGTAGGATTGCCACGTCTGCATAAGATTGTTTGTCCGTTGCCGGGGCAGGGCAACAGCAGACACACAGAGCTGCAGTGAGGTGCCACAGAAACAAATCCTAAAAGATCGTGGTCGCACTATAAGTCCCTGTCTTACACCCTAAAACACGAGGCTGAGTCTCAGTACTTTTGCAACACCAGCTTTATTCACCTTGAAACAGGAACAGCACGGTTATTTATTGTAGCGTGATCTGGTTAGTGGCCAAGTAATCCTGTTACCTGCATTTACAATGTTCCTTGGATCACCCATCGAGTTCTTTTCTGTTTGCTTCAGTGCTGAGCCGCATCAGAGCTGTGAGCCTGCTGTTGCTCCGGGAACAGATAAACAGTCTTCCACAGACGCGGTGATCGCACTTCGGGACGCTCTTCAGCGTGTGGTCTAGTTGGGGGAGGTCCCAAGAGAGTTTAGAAACCTCACATTTTTTTGAATGAGTGTCGCATTAATAGGAATGCTTCTTGAATGACCATCACTTAACCACATAAAAACGGCTTTTTCGATGTCTTCAAATGCAGCAGTTCGCATATGTTTGCAACCCGAAGTTTTTCTTCTTTTTTTGCTCGGTCTTTCAAAAAAGTTGACAGCGTTGATGGTGAAATTCCGAATTCACTGATGTCTTTTTTTTCTTTTTGCCGCAATCAAGAGCTGCAAAAATGTGAAGTTTTTTTTTCAATATTAACTGTTATCATTTTTTTCATGTCTGCCGTTTCTATAGTAGGGTGACAATGAGTTAAATTCCAGTCGATGTTTTTCAGATGTTGACGAGCATTAAGCAAAAGGTATGACTGAAAACCACCGAAAACAAAAACAGCAAAAAAAATAAAAAATTTGCGAGGAAAGTTCGAAGAAAGAAATTTTTTTTTATAATGTTTCTGTTCCACAGAGCGTTGTGCACAACTGAGCCGCAACCACAGAACTAACTGCTCTGTGGCTGATTCATTCAAGCATTTCAAGGTCTTTTGGGCACTTCATTGTAATGAAAGTATCTGCTGAATCTACTTCATAGTAACGAGGTTTCTATAGACTCGTGTCATATGAGGAAACTGTCGGGACCATAAAAATACTTTGTTGTAATGAAAATTCTGTTGTAAAGATATTTGTTGTAACGGAATTTAACCTGTATAGTGCCTCCGGTATAGTGCCATCAGTTAATTGGATATACAGGTGCTGGTCATAAAATTAGAATATCATGACAAAGTTGATTTATTTCAGTAATTCCATTCAAAAAGTGAACACTTGTATATTAGATTCATTCATTACACACAGACTGATGTATTTCAAATGTTTATTTCTTTTAATTTTGATGATTATAACTGACAACTAATGAAAGTCCCAAATTCAGTATCTCGGAAAATTAGAATATTGTGAAAAGGTTCAATATTGAAGACACCTGGTGCCACACTCAAATCAGCTAATTAACTCAAAACACCTGCAAAAGCCTTTAAATGGTCCCTCAGTCTAGTTCTGTAGGCTACACAATCATGGGGAAGACTGCTGACTTGACAGTTGTCCAAAAGACGACCATTGACACCTTGCACAAGGAGGGCAAGACACAAAAGGTCATTGCTAAAGAGGCTGGCTGTTCACAAAGCTCTGTGTCCAAGCACATTAATAGAGAGGCGAAGGGAAGGACAAGATGTGGTAGAAAAAAGTATACAAGCAATAGGGATAATCGCACCCTGGAGAGGATTGTGAAACAAAACCCATTCAAAACTGTAGGGGAGATTCACAAAGAGTGGACTGCAGCTGGAGTCAGTGCTTCAAGAACCACCACGCACAGACGTATGTAAGACATGGGTTTCAGCTGTGGCATTCCTTGTGTCAAGCCACTCTTGAACAAGAGACAGCGTCAGAAGCGTCTCGCCTGGGCTAAAGACAAAAAGGACTGGACTGCTGCAGAGTGGTCCAGAGTTATGTTCTCTGATTAAAGTAAATTTTGCATTTCCTTTGTAAATCAAGGTCCCAGAGTCTGGAGGAAGAGAGGAGAGGCACAGAATCCACGTTGCTTGAGGTCCAGTGTAAAGTTTCCACAGTCAGTGATGGTTTGGGGTGCCATGTCATCTGCTGGTGTTGGTCCATTGTGTTTTCTGAGGTCCAAGGTCAACACAGCCGTCTACCAGGAAGTTTTAGAGCACGTCATGCTTCGTGCTGCTGACAAACTTTATGGAGATGCAGATTTCATTTTCCAACAGGACCTGGCACCTGCACACAGTGCCAAAGCTACCAGTATCTGGTTTAAGGACCATGGTATCCCTGTTTTTGATTGGCCAGCAAACTCGCCTGACCTTAACCCCATAGAAAATCTATGGGGTATTGTGAAGAGGAAGATGCAATACGCCAGACCCAACAATTCAGAAGAGCTGAAGGCCACGATCAGAGCAACATGGGCTCTCATAACACCTGCAGTAATCCAGGCCAAAGGAGCCCCAACTAAATATTGAGTGCTGTACATGCTCATACTTTTCATGTTCATACATTTCAATTGGCCAACATTTCAAAAAATCCTTTTTTGCATTGGTCTTAATTGATATTCTAATTTTCCGAGATACTGAATTTGGGACTTCCATTAGTTTTCAGTTATAATCATCAAAATTAAAAGAAATAAACATTTGAATACATCAGTCTGTGTCTGTGTAATGAATGAATCTAATAAACAAGTTTCACTTTTTGAATGGAATTACTGAAATAAATCAACTTTTTCATGATATTCTAATTTTATGACCAGCACCTGTATAGGAAGTACTATGTAACTAAGTACCTTTCTGTATACAGTAAGTGTAGTGTTTTTACCAAAGGCTAATATTATAGGCAGGCAGTGTAGTGTAATGGTTAAGGCTTTGGACCTAGGACTTCCAACCCTGAGGTTGTGGGTTCAAGTTCTGCTACTTTACAGTGTTTGACCATGAGTACTTCACCTTCCTGTGCTCAAACTGGAAAAACAAATAAAACATAACCAATTGTATCAAATGTAGGTCACCTTGGATAAAGATGTCAGTAAAATAAGTAATAGTAATATTATTAGGTCACTGGAGCAGCTTACTCTTGAACATGCTATATACAATTGCACATCAGTAAAACATTCCTGCATTATATCACTTTCTGTATTTCCTAGAGATCAAGCAATTATGCATAATGAACAAAAACTGGCTATTTACATTAGATTAGATAATCTTTGTTAATCCCAAGGAGAAATTCAGAATAACCTCGCACAGACATGGGGAGAACATGCAAACTCCACACAGGGAAGACCCAGAATGAGAACCTTGGTCTCCTTACTGCAAGGCAGCAGCATTACCAGTGCTCCACCGTGCCACCTACATTTCTGATCCACTTTCAAAAAACCAGTGCATCACTAGAGTGGATAATGTTCTACCATACCAGGGGCTAATAAGTGATTGCCAGTTGCCTGAAAATGGTGACCAACAGCTACCTGGCAACTGTTACTCTCAAGCCCTGCCATAGCTCCATATGTGGAGTTAGCATGCTCTCCTCAAGTATGAATTGGAAGATGTGAGTGTGTGTGTATGCATGACTGGGGGGTTCATGTGATATTCTGGTACTCTGCCCTGTGCTGATTCCTGTGCCTTGATGCTGCTTGGCTAGGTTGTAACACCTACAACCCTGAGCTGGATTAAGTGGGTTTGAGAATATTGTGTGGTATAAAAGATAAAATCCCTTTTAATAATGTGATTTTTTATTTATTTATTTATTTATTTATTTTTTTAAAGACGTGGGTTGGAAATAAACGGAGAAAACTGACATCCAAGATGGAGCAGAATGGTTCTCCACAGAGTTCATCAAACAGCTCAGGTGGAAATGGAAGCACTACAGGTAGCAGTGGGACTGTTATGGTGGTGGACAGTCCAGTGCGGAGTGCAGCAGTTGGCCCTCGATGGACACAGCAAGCACAGGTCTTGCCTGCCACCTCCTCCTCCTCATCCTCCTCAAACTCTAGTGGAAACAACAGCAGCAGCAACAACAACAATAACAATAATGATGTCATAGTTATGGGTGTCTACACTCTTGCACCACCTTCTGGGCGTACTGATACAACATCCTCATCAAACAGCAACACAAATAAAACGACAGTTAAGGTAGTTGGTCGAAGTGAAACAGAATCACAACAGCAGCCTCCCCCAGCACATTCAACTCAGCTAAAAACTGCCAGCCCAGTTAACTCCTTTACTGTCAAAACAGCCCCATATCCACGTAAGGTTACACAGCTTAGTCCTACAAATTCAGTGTACTGTCATATCAAGAACAGCTTAATCATGTCTGGATCACAGACTGGGGATCAAGGGGGTGCATCAAGGGCCTCATGGACCAGACCATACTCTCAACAGCAGTGGCCTTTCCCTTCTGAACAACAGCCTTCAAACTCTAGTGCCAGAGTTCAGGAACCATCTTCTTGCCCTGCTGGTAATGTCAAAATCCAGCAAGTTTTTACCTTGGCACCTGGCGGTGGTGAACATCAGGCAGCAAAGATTCTTGGTCAAACCTCCACTGTACAAACACAGCAGACTAATAAGGCCCGGCTGGCAGAAAGCATGGGATGCTTCTCTATTGCAATGGAAACTGGTGATGCAGATGATGAGTATGCCAGAGAGGAAGAATTGGCTAACATGGGTGCACAGATGCAGATCTGTCCAAGTGGTGTGGCAGAACCTGGAGCCTTGAGGCAGAGGGACAGTCCTGGGGTGTTACCTGCTGGCCGTGGTGGAGGTGGACTAGTAACACCTCAGCAGGGAAATTGTGGTACTTCAGAACTGTCTCCAACTGGAGTTTACCCTGCTAACCGAGATTACCAGTCACCATCTACTTCAACGCACTATCCAGCTGGTCCAGGGCCATTTTACAACAGCAGTGGTGGCAACAGTGGTGCTGGTGTTGGTATGCACCGTAGTAATTACTCAACAAAGTTTCACCCTGTAGCAAATAACCATAACTCACCTCAGCGTATGGGCAACTATCAGGTAGGTAATAACCTATGTTATTGCTTAAAAAGAAAATGCATTTTACAAATTCTAATTCTGGGAATTCAAAGGCTTTATTTGTATCTTTTTTTGAAGCAGTGCAGCTAAGTTTCCTAATGCTGGGAAAATTATGCATTTTTGCTACTTTTGGTATATTTTAAGAAGTTAGTGGTGACACCAAAGATTTTGGGCTGTCTATTGGGTAAGCTGTGGTAATATATAGAAAGAACTTTAATAACTAACCATGTTCTAGAAACATGTTGACATTTGGGGCTGAAAGAACTTTAGATTTGTTACCTGAGAAGAGAAGAGAGCTGGTTGCAGTAGGCAACCCAGTAGGGTGTAGTGTGAGCATGATGGTTGGAAATAGGTAATATAATTTACAATGCACCAGTCAAATACAGTTTCTAAACTTATTTCTAAAAATGTTGTTTATGGGTTAAATTTTGTCCCTGGTCTGATCATGCTACATGGAACATATTTTACTCTTTAGAATAGCAAACTATTAGCCCCGCAAACTTGTGACCTAACATGCCTGGTAGCTTTCATTGAAACTGAAATTTTGTTCAATGAATTCTGTCAGTTTAAATAAGTGTTTACTTTTGCCAGATTTTCAAAATTGATTATAACTAACCTTATAAATTAGCACTTTTACGTGTGCTTCAATAACCTGATTATTCACAGAAGCCTGATTTCTAAAATGCCACATAAACTCTTATTCCAATTAGAGAAATCAGGGTATTGGTCTCTAAGAAACCTGATTTAAGAGAGGTAGATTTCTCATAATCCAATAATGTGGTCATGTGAAAACTTAACCAGGTTACTGTTAAGGATTTTGTAGACTGCCGATGCCCAATGCACTCTGTCAGCCTGTGCATGTGTTTGCTTCACGCACAATTTCAGCAGCCGTGGGCAGAAGCATCCATAAGATACATTTTCTTTGGTTTGGGCGATCACATTATTCCTTCTCCTGGTGGAAATAATCTGTCTCACTATTTCAGAAGTCCCTAAATTTGTGTAGATGAGCTGAACATACAATGCTAAACTCACCAACACAATCTTGAGAGCAGCAATGTAACATGTTAAATGTAACATCTGTTAAATAGTCTGATTCCTTTTTAAAGAAACAAATAACCTAATGCAGTACTTATCTTGTTCAAGTAAAAATACCTGCATTATTATTATTTCAGCAGCACTGGTTTAAGGCAAGAAGCACGTGTACCAGGTCCTTTGCAGGGCTTAATTGCACAGCCAAGCAGAAAAGAGTTTGATGCATGCAGTCCCGTTAACAGCAATCTGTAAATAAAGCATCAATGATGATGGCATTTAACTCTTTTTTTGCACAGTTTAAAGATGTTGGACCGTTTTGACAAAGGAGAACTCCAGAAGATTACTTTGCTCATGTAAATGCGGATTATTAAGAAACCAGATTTCTGCTTTAACCGGGTTATTCACCTTAACCTGATTATGTGTACATGTAAGTGCACTGAATGAAACAATGTGTCTGGTCACAATCTATTTGCCAAAAGCACAAAGTTTAAGTGTCAGTCTGCATAGTCCTGCACTGATAGTTAAAAATGCACACAATGTAGGGCACATACACATATTGAATAAAGAGATGTAATTCTTAAACTGAATTTCAAGTTGGTTTTTTTTTTTCACTAAACCATCTCTTAACTGAATGTCATTTTAACACTGATCTCTATAACCACTGCGCAAATTCAAGTTACATTCTTTATGGAAAAGTCCTGATCATCCTCTGTTATACCTCCACTCAGTCCAGTGTTGGCCACTCCGTGCACATATGTGGTCACATCGTGTACCATATGTCAGGTAGCATTATTACAGTGATTCATTGTACTTTTGTTGAGTGCAGATGCAGTGGCTCTCTCAGGGCCAAAGTAAGAATCAGAAATGATATGTATACAATATATACACACACAAATATAAAAACAGATCAACTGTCCTAAAGAACCAGCAAGGAGCTAAAAGGATTTCCTGTGCCCATGGTTAATGTAATGAATAGTTATTCCTTGCACTGTGTGATCAGCGCCTTTTATTTTGGTTCATGTAAGTAAAAATCCTCTCTTATGCTGAATGATCTAAACTTGTTATTTGCACTGTAGTGTTCACTTCGGCTTTTTGTGAACTTCTTTTCTGTAGTTTGTTGCATGCTGTAAAAGTCACTACATTTCGAACACAACCCCATGCCTTATAATAAAGTGTATACTGTTACAGTTTGATAGCTGATGGCTTTGCTTTTAAAGGGCCAAGTATTCAGCTCTTGAATATTAATCAGCTGTATTTAGACTCACAGTTAACAATGAATCATATACAAGCTTTAGTTTATTAAAATGCTGCTAGTTTTGTATATGTTTGCTTCTGTTTGCAACTTACTACCATAAAAAGAATAGAACTCATATTTTTTCAGACAAGCTTTGCTTTAAAAAAAAAAAAAAGCATATATTGCAAATGAGAATAGTTGTGTTGTTCTGCTCCCTTACTGAAGGGCTTGCACTCTTTGAAAAACCAGATTCAAGTAATAATACAATAGACTTTAGACGTACCAACAGACTAATGTGGATTGCACTCCGGCTCTTTCCCTGTTGGATTCTTGTTTTCTGACATTTTTTGTGGCATTTCTATTATCCTAGGCAGATACGATAGGCAGCTGCACTATAGTATGTTTAACAGCTTTTCATTTCACTGCTTAGAGAGCTTTTAGTTTATTATAAAAATATATTTTAAATGTATAATATATGTATAATAACAATATGTATAATATACAATTATGTTCTTTACTAAACTGTGTAAGTATTAAAGTATACAGTAGATATTTCTAATATTGCAAAGCTGAACTCTGCAGGTATTATTAAACCCAGAAAAGAGACAAGAATATTTGGTTTTTATGTACAATGTTGCACATTCCAAATGTAAAAGACCATCTTACAAAGAATGTGATGTACTCTGTGAAAAGCAGCTTGGAAGACATCTACTGGTCAATTATAGAATTCTTCCGAAGTGGAGTTGTTCATTTTAAGTGCAGTTTTAGTACCAGTTATAGCAGGAACACCTTCTACTGAGCAGACCAATAAGGAGTTACTTCTTAATATCCTTCCATATTTGTTGACCTACAAATTAATTTTGTGTTATCATAATGTGATGTAGTAAAAATTATCTAGCCAATGCCAAATTTAAAATAATTATATTAAAAATAAATATATTTAAAATATGTTTAAATTATGCTAAATGTTATATGGTCAGTAAAATCAAATAAAGTAAAGTAGAAGTTTTAGAATGATGGAAAAATTAAAGTTGAGCATACAAATGCTAAAATGGTTAAATCACGAAAATATAATTACAGTTACCCTAAATGTGCATTATGAGTGAATGTATATATAAACATTATATTAATAAATAAAGAATGGCAACAAATTAAAAAAACATACTATCGGATTGAATAGATATTAATTTTGAATATTGACTTTGCCATAGTGTTAATTTTGTTATTTGTATTTAAATTGCAGCTGTCAGGTAACCTAACTGTGCCGTGGATTACAAGTAACTCAAGAAAAAGAACAGTAAGTGCATAAATCTTTATAGTAAGGATGTTGCAGTTGTGGATGTATGGTAACACCATGGTTAGTGCTGCTTTTTACAGATCAAGCATCCTGAGTTTGAATCCTGTGCACTTTAAGTTAATTGGCGGTTCCATTTTAAATCCTGTTTGAATGTGGGTGTGTTTGTGAGTGCGTCCTGGGATGGATTACTGCTCTGTCTAGGGTTCTTTTCTGCCTTGCTCCCTGGTCTCCTTTGACTATGAACTGGATTAACCAGTTTTCAGATTTAATTGAAGACTTTAGCAGCATTAACTGAAACACAAGGCAATTCTGCCTTTGGGAAAGTAGGGGCAAAATTATTGCTCATTCTATTTACCTTTTTATTAATTTCTCATCACAGATTTTTCCACTGATACCACATTTAATATTTGAAGAACATCTGTCTAATTATCCTTGCAAAGTTGAAGACTGTTTAGAAAGTCATCCAATGCATTACAGCAGACATGGAAGAACTTTTGTTTTTTCCTCCAATAATATAAAATTAAAGTAATACAGTTTCTTGTGAGGGGCTTGGCACCTAACCCAAACATTGTATGCTTCCCAATATGTTGACTGTTTCTCACTTTACTCCCACTTGAACACTCTTAGAATTGTTATATCAATCATTTAGATGAATCATACAATATTATCTTGTATGAGACATAGTTAATAAGATTTGCTTAAGAAATAATCTATATAACAGCCATGGTTTCAGAACCATTATACAAGCTATCAACCTTGTCAAAAAATTTTCTTCATAGCACTTTTTTATTCTAACAGCAGAAATAATGTTTTAATGGACACATCCAAATAATGTAAATGTACATTATATGCAATTGGAAGATTAGCTGATCTTACTAGGATTGCAAAAATAAGGCACATGTCAGTTTTCTTCATTGATGTTGCTAAATTGGCCCATGAATATATGTAAATATATACATAGAATATCATACATATCATAAAGTGTTGACCATGTCTTATGCCCAGTGCTGATAGGATAGGCTCCTGCTTCCAGCAATCTAAAAATAGCATTCACTAATTGATGAATGAAGAGATTTTCTATTGCAAAGTTTGTATTGAAGATTGTTTCTAAAACATAGTAAAATAAGATTATGAGTTGTATTATGCTTGAGAAAGCTCTCATTTTAGTATTTGTACCACTGCTTCTCAGAATAGCAATTTTTATTTTCTTCTTCTTGATTTTTAGATGAAAGTCAGGAAAGATGTGAAATCAGTCTTGAGCAGTTCTGATTAAAGTGTCCAGTGTGTGCCATTATTAAATTTATCAATAACAGGATGTAGTAACACCTGTAATTTGAGTTGTAACCTGTGTAAAATAATACCTCAGCATTTGTTTTCTACTTTTGTATTGTTCACAGGCCTAAAATCAATCTGTCTGTTTACTAAAATATCAAACAAATCCAAGACTGGTATGTTTTATTTGAAAACATTCTGATCTGTCTTGGGTTTTTAAAAAAAGCAAATGATTTGCATGTAGCTCAAGCAAATGCGCTGGGCAGAGTTTTCACTGGGTTTTAATTAGAATGATTTTTCATTTAAAAGATGCTTTATACTTTTTCATTGCACTTCAAGGTCATGTTACTATAGATATAACACAATCTGTTCAGAAATCAAATAATACAGCAATATTAAAAGACAGTCAAAATGCATTCAGTCCTAAGCATCACTTAGAGCTCCATTCTTTTGCTGATCACAGAGCTGTGTAAACAAAGAGCTCATTAAAAAAATTCTCCTTCAAATATTAAAACATCAAATGAAAAAAAAAATGAATAGAGGTAATGGCCTGGCAGGGTTATTTTTAAATTCCTACTAAATTTGGAAAAACATTTGCAGCATTTTCAGTTTTTGATAGTATATAATATATTATACTATAGTGTATTATATTAATTATTAAGTTACATTAGTTAGGTAAAATAAGTTTATGTTCATATAATGTAGTTAATGAATTTAGTGTTACATATTCTTATTCTATTCACTATTATTCAGAAAAACACCATTAAAGGATTAGGGATACATGTATGCCAGTATCTAGCAGATAGAGAAATACTTTCATCTAAATTGGCCTTATTTTAGAATAGCGTCAAAATATGACCTATTAAGGCCAGTGCTTGATGGCAGAAGTCCCAGTTAGGGGTTGATCTCTGATAATATTTTAGATACAGCGTCTATAAACTTTTGAAAATTGACAAGGAGTGTATATGTGTAAATATTATGATCATACTACTACCACTACTGCAATTACAACACACACACACATACTGCATGCTCTCCGTAAGTATTAAAACAGTTAAATTAAAGTGTTAATTCAAACACAGACAATTTAAAAACAAAGTTTTTAATTAAAACAATTTGAATTAATAATGAAACATTGAACAAGAGATACAAGCAGAAAATGACTTTTTTTACTCTGGTGTGTTTTGTGCATAAACTATGTGTTTAAACTTTTTAGAATGATTAGACTTTTGTGTTCCATTCTCTTATTAACTAGCAGGATAGTTATTAATCCTGTCTTTAATATTGCATTGACTGCCCAGTTAAAATTCTGTGTTTAGTGTTGAATTTGGTTTAGATTTTTCATTACAATAAATATTCTTAAACTAACCTGAAGAGTATGGAGAAGCAAGCAAGAAGCTGAGCTCCTGAAAGAAAAAAAAAATTCAGGTTGAACCACGGGCTATCATGGAAACTGGTCAGAGCGAAACTATCTGTTTGAAATATCTATAAAAGGGAAGAAACAACTACTGCACCTAGCAGTAACTTAGAATTGATCAGATCTGTGCAATAAAAAAACTGCAGCTACCACAGAAATAGTCATTGATAATCGGATTGTACAAAGCAGGTGTATCTATGTATATGATGGCTTTTTTTTTTGCTACTGAATGGAAGAAATAAAATGAAGAAATGATATGGGAGATGGTCCAATTTTAGTTGAAAAAAATCTAGCATGTTAAATACATAGGTTTTGAGGCAATACATACATTGAGTACTTCGTTTTGCATATCAGAGGCAGTATGTTGAACATCAGTGAGGCTTTAGTGTAAGTGTGTGGTGTCTTTACAACAACAACATTTATTTATATAGCACATTTTCATACAAAAAGTAGCTCAAAGTGCTTTACATACTGAAGAAAAGAAAAATAAAAGACAAAATAAGAAATTAAAATAAGACAACATTAGTTAACATAGAAAAGGAGTAAGGTCCGATGGCCAGGGTGAACAGAAAAAAAACCCCAGACGGCTGGAGAAAAAAAAAATAAAATCTGCAGGGGTTCCAGGCCACGGGACCACCCAGTCCCCTCTTGGCATTCTACCTAACATAAATGAAACAGTCCTCTTTGTAGTTAGGGTTCTCACGGAGTCACTTGATGTTGATGGTCATACAGACTTCTGGCTTTTAATCTATCCATCATTGTTGGAACATCACGGTGCTTTGAGTAGATGGTGGTGGTGCAAGCCACCACCAGAAGGATACCAGAAAAGGAAACAGAAGAGAGAGTAGGGGTTAGTACAGATTTTAGAGCCACCATGAATAGTTATTATAATGAGTTGGAGATATAGAGTATCAGGATTTTGATTACAGTGAAATTATGAGAAAGCCATGTTAAAATAATGTGTTTTTAGCAGTTTTTTAAAGTGCTCCACTGTATCACCCCAGTGAATTCCTATTGGCAGGCTATTCCAGATTTTAGGTGCATAACAGCAGAAGGCCGCCTCACCACTTTTAAGTTTTGTTCTTGGAATTCTAAGGAGATACTCATTTGAGGATCTGAGGTTACGATTTGGAATATAAGGTGTCAGACATTCCAATATATAAGATGGGGCGAGATTATTTAAGGCTTTATAAACCATAAGCAGAATTTTAAAGTCAATCCTGAATGACACAGGTAACCAGTGTAGCGACATCAAAACTGGAGAAATGTGCTTGGATTTTCTTTTCCTAGTTAGGATTCTAGCAGCTGCATTCTGCACTAGTTGCAAACGATTTGTGTCTTTTTTGGGTAGTCCTGAGAGGAGTGCGTTACAGTAATCTAGTCAACTGAAAACAAACGCGTGAACTAATTTCTCAGCATCTTTCAGTGATATAAGAGGTCTAACTTTAGCTATGTTTCTTAAGTGAAATAATGCTGTCCTAGTGATCTGATTAATATGCAATTTAAAATTCAGAGAACAGTCAACAATTACCCCTAAGCTTTTTACCTCCATCTTGACTTTTAATCCTAATGTATCCAGTTTATTTCTAATAGCCTCATTGTATCCATTATTGCCAATCACTAAGATTTCAGCTTTCTCTTTATTTAACTTGAGAAAGTTACTATTCATCCATTCTGAGATACAAGTCAGACATTGTGTTAGTTAATCAAGAGAATCGGGGTCATCAGGTGCTATTGATAAATACAGCTGTGTGTCATCAGCATAGCTGTGGTAGCTCACGCTGTGCCGTTTAAGCTGGCATCCTCCTGTATGTTAAAGGTCAGATGATCCTTCAGCTGATGAAACAGCATTCCTGTCTAGAGCGGTGCATTTCATGTTAGTGTACCAACAGAAACCCCTGGTGTGAACCAACAGCTTAAGAACAGAAGGGTTTCTGTTGTCAGCTATGGCTGACATCTCTTTTATAACGGATTAGATGCTTTCACAAGGCTGGCTGTTTGAATTTTCAGTTTACTGTATAAGCAGATTATGGCCTTTCATAACTCCCTTTGTATGAAAAAGTGATAATTTCTGTCAACAGAGTAATTTTACTTTTCTGGAACTCTCTTCTTCCTTTATAGTCATAGCCCTAGTACAAGGACAAATCACCCAATTAGGATTCTTTTATTGTGCAAGAACAGACATACATCATCATCTAGTAAATATTTGTGGTGCTAGAAGGCGTTTATTTCAGCTCTGTATAGTCATTATTTTATTGTCCAGTCAGTAGCTGGAAGAAGAGCATGGATTTGATGGAAAATTCTAGCATAAGAAATGCTGAATTTAGTTACATATTCCCGTTTCTCCAGCAACACACAAAAAATGTTGGTCTCTTGGGTTATTTGGTAATCATAAGCCTTTAGAAAGCTATACTGTTCCTATGTGATGCTTCTTAGGAGAATGCTGACAGCTTTTGTTAATGTAAAGTCTGAGACAAGTTATGTTTGATGTTTTTTACACAGTAATATTTTTAATGCCATCTATTTATATTTAAAAAAAAATGAAATGCACCATTATGAAGAATACTATCCATACATCCATTATCCAACCCTCTATATCCTAACTACAGGGTCACGGGGGTCTGCTGGAGCCAATCCCATCCAACACAGGGCACAAGGCAGGAAACAAACCCCGGGCAGGGCACCAGCCCACCGCAGAGCTGAAGAAAACTAATAAAAAAAAAAAAGTTGCCAAAGTGTACATAACGATAAAACTCATAGTTTCTGTAGGATTGTCGTATAAGCTTCTTGGTTAAATATTGCAAAGATAACAGTGGTGCACAATGAGTTAAGAAAAGAACGGGAGAAGTATAACGGTTCAGAACAGGAGAAGTATAAAAGAAGATGGAAACACCTGAAGGTATTCAAATGTTCTTATTTGGCAACTCTAAATTAGCCTCAATGTTTTTGAATATGTGTGCCTTGAAGTAGACCAAGGATATTCCAAAGATGAAGATGTATTCTACTCTTTATAAATGAAAAGCTACCAAGATGCTATTGACATAGTTAAAAGAAACAGGAGAATTGTTTGCTGTTAAAGACCACTATATGCACGTTATTCCATTTTTTGTATTCCCTTATCAGTCTCAGATTTGGGATAAAGTGGAAAAGTGGATATAACTTTCAATTCTTCAAAAATTCACATTGAATATGCCAAGATTATGTTGGAAAATGTCTTGTGGAATTTTTGCCCTCAAGTCCATAATATATCTTTGGCTCAAAGCCGATAGACCTCATCATCCAAAAAACACAGTACTTTCTGTCAAGGGGTGCAGGGAATACCATGCTGTGTGACGGCTTCTCAACAGCAGATCTTGAAGCTCTGGTCAGGATAGCTCCAACTATCAAAATATTTTGTTACAAAACCTCCTGCCCTTTACCAAAAAGCTGAAGTTAAAGTAGAATTTTGCCAGTCAACATTCCATTGATTTGTACACACAACCAACTGAAAAAAGGAACTGGCTAAAGGAAAATCAATTGTCTACACAACCTTTAATTAATTTCAGCTGTAGTTAATGTAAATGATAATCAAGCATATCATGTCATACATGTTTCCACCTTTCATAAATATTGTTGGTTAAAAGAAGTTATGTAAAATATTATTTCCTTTTTTACTTAAGTTAGAATTCCTGAACTTTTTTCCTGTGTACCCTTCTTCTGTATTTCCTTTAATGAATGGTGATGATTCATTTTTATTTTCTAGTTGCAAGATCGAACACAGTTTAGTGATCGAGATTTGGCTACTTTGAAGAAGTTCTGGGACAATGGAATGACTAGCTTGGGCTCTGTGTGCAGGGAGAAGATCACGGCTGTAGCTGCTGAATTAAATGTGGACTGTGAAATAATTAAGGTACAAACTAAAGGGGTTGGGAAAAGTCGTTTTTTTTTTTTTATTATTATAATATGTACTCAATAAAAGGAAATTTTTACTTGCATGTCTTCTCATAACAGTTGATAATAAAAACAGTGCCACGAAAAGACAAAAAAAAAATACATAGTATGAAATATATTTGCTTTTTCAATGGAAACGTTTGGATACTTCGGGCCAAATTACATGTTTTGTTGGCATTTGAAGCAAAAACAGTAAATATAACAAAAAACTAAAACAATTGCATTTTTATGAAAATATGGCATTGACAAAAGTTTGGGCACCCTTCTTAGTCAGTGCTTAGTCATACCCACTTTTGCAAAAATCACAGTTAGCCAGCGTTAGTTGTACTCCATTATGAGCCTTTGAATTCTTATTTTTGAATTTTGTTCCATATGCTTCCAGCTGTGAGATTTTCTTCAGCTTTCTTGCATTGCTAGCACTTTTAAGATCTACTTACAGATTTTCAGTGGTGTTCAAGTCTGAGAACTGCAATGGTCATTCCAAAACCTTCATATTGCATTTTTTGAGGTGCTTCATACTGTATTTTGAAGTGTATTTTGGATCATTGTCTTGTTGTAGAAGCCGTCCTTTTTAGCTTCAGTTTCCTGACTGACTGTCTGACATTCTTTTTGAGGATTTCTTAATATTTAGTAGCATCCATTCTTCCCTGTATTCACGTGTTTGTTGTGCCATTGCTGCTACACAACCCCAAAGCATAATAGATCCATTTCCATACTTAGCAGTTGGCAAGGTGTTATTTTCTTCAAATGCTGCTCCTTTTATGTTCTCTTAACAAGCCTTTTGTGGTTGTGGCTCAGGAGGTTTATTTTTAACTTCATATGTCCATAACTCTCAGTTCCAAAATACCTCTGTTTTATGCAGATGTTGTTTTGCATACTTAAGACTTTTTTGTGATGACATCGCATTTAAGGTTTCCTTCTGATGGGTCTTCAAAGAAGGCCATATTTGTGTAAGTAATGCTGTACAATAGAACATTGCGCCACCACTCCTTTCTAGTCTAAACCTGCCTGTAGGTCATATTGGGTTGGGGTGTGTTTGTCTTCCATTCCTGCACAGTATATAAGTGACTAGCAAAATACCCGCGCTTCGCAGCGGAGAAGTAGTGTGTTAAAGAAGTTATGAAAAAGAAAAGGAAACATTTTAAAAATAATGTAACATGATTGTCAATGTAATTGTTTTGTTACTGTTTTGAGTGTTGCTGTCATATATATATACATATATACATATCTACATATACACGTATCTATCTATATATATATATATATATATATATATATATATATATATATATATATATATATCTACATAAATATACACATACATATACACACACACACATATACATATATACATATACACATACATACATACAGATAAATATACATATATATACACACATACACATACATATATATACACATACATACAT
>JANRMT010062790.1:51622949-51655778 GCA_026402145.1 Polypterus bichir lapradei | reverse complement strand
ATATATACATATCTACATATATATACTGTATATAGCAAAATCCCCGCACTTTGCAGCGACGAAGTACTGCTTTTAAATTTTTATTAAGAAGAAAAGAAAACCTTTTTAAACTGAGGGAAAATATACCAATAACTATCTGTTAAGGATCTCTTTGTATACCACGTTGTCAGTTCAGCACTCCGGTTGTAATATGACCAAGCTGTGCACTGAGCTTACTTTTGAGAATGCAACGTATAGTTGTCCAGGAGAAAAGCAATGTTGCCTCAAATCAATGGCAACCTTTTGTAGGGTCTGTCCCTGAGACTTATTAATTGTCATCGCGAAGCAGAGCCTTACTGGAAATTTGAGGCATTTGAATTGAAATGGGAAATCGGAGGGTATAACGGTGATGTGAGGAATACATTCAGAGTGTGGCGCTCTGCTGTTTTTTTTGTGTAGCTGCCTTCACACAGCTCCTCCGCTGCTTTATAAACGAACGCCATATAAGGCCGTCGTTTCTCGTTGCTTCGCGGTTCTGTACTGTTTTATTGTTCGTTTATTACGATTGCTATAGTTATTGTGTAGCTATTTGAGACTTACTTTACTGTTCAGGTACCCATTTCCTTTATTTAATCTGCGGCTTGTACACTATTTTTTGTTTGTTTATTACGATTATAGATATTTATTGATTCCCTTCTTTAGCTGACTGCCTGCTCATATAAGGCGCTCCACTGGTTTTTTGTTAAGCAGCCTTTACACGGCTTCTCCGCTGTTTTATAAACAAACGACATATAAGGCCATCCTTTCTCCTTGCTTCGCCAAGGAAGCTGCCTTTTTATTTAATCCACGGGTTCTCCACTGTTTTATTGTTTGTTTATTACGGTTGTTATAGTTCTCTTTATATAGCACGTTGTCAGTTCAGCACTCCGGTTGAAATATGACGAAGCTGCGCGAGCTCACTCTTGAGAATGCAACGTATAGTTGTCCAGGAGAAAAGCAATCTTGCCTGAAATCAATGGCAACCTTTTGTAGGGTCTGTCCCTGAGACTTATTACTTGTCATCGTGAAGCAGAGCCTTACTGGAAATTGGAGGCATCTGAATTGAAATGGGAGATCAGAGGGTATAACGGGGATGCGAGGAATACATTAAGTGTGGAGAAACTCTAGAGACAGCATGTGTATTAACTTGTGGATTTTTCTGTGAGTATTTGGTGGCAGCGTGACGAAGTTGCTTCCGCAAGACCGTGTTAGCTGTGGAGCTCAGCTCGGAGCATATTCTTTTCCTACCTTGTCAATTGTATAATGCGTTTTTTGAACAGGTTTCATGCATGGAAGTGATCACTCGTACTGCGTTCAGTCAGTTCACGTGAGCTGCTCTCTTGTGTGATGTTGCGATGTCCACGGCTTTATTTAATGTTAGCTAAGACCTGGGACTTAAAAGTTTCTCGCTACAGCAATTTTAACTCTTGTTACAAAGTGATCCAAAGTCTCGTTTATACCTCGTGTCTTCTCATTAAACTTGTATCTCGTGAATAAAGTATTCGACGAAGGCATGACAAACGGCTGTGGGAGCGTGTCCATAAACTTAATTTAAACTTACGGTTTACACCATGCTTTGTTTCCGCAGTAGCTGCACTTATGAATAAGCTTGTATGCGTTTCTCTTCAGTGCTCTTTGGGAGCTCTTCCTTCTTTTCTACGTACTGCGTTCACAGTCAGTTCACGTGATTACGTGGGAGGCATGATGATGTGACACGCAGCTCCGCACCCCACAGCCATCGAGCTAAAGTCCATTACAGTATATGGAGAAAAATAGGTTCCAGTTATGACCATTACACGTAGAATTTTGAAATGAAACCTGCCCAACTTTTGTAAGTAAGCTGTAAGGAATGAGCCTACCAAATTTCAGCCTTCTACCTACACGGGAAGTTGGAGAATTAGTGATGAGTGAGTGAGTCAGTCAGTGAGGGCTTTGCCTTTTATTAGTATAGATTGTTTAGTTTTCTTGGCCTTCTGGATCTTGTCTTCACCCCCTCAGTTCTCCTTAACTGCCATTTTTTAATGATAGCTTGGACTGTGGAAATTGCTAGCCATAGAAATTTGATATATTTTTATAACCTTCCCCTGCTTTGTAAGAATCAGTATAATTTTCAGATCCTTGGTCATTTGGTTGTTGAGTGTGGTACAATGTTTGAAGAGTTAAAGAATTTATTAGGCACTGGAATTGTCATCATCTGACAATTCCTAATGACAATTCCTGTTTAGACTAACACCTAAAGAGCTAAGCCAGACCAGACTAATGACCTAATGAATTCTGTTACCTTAAAACTGAAAGGGTGCCCAAACATTTATAAAAGTCACATGACTCTTTTGGTTTTTTTTTTACTTTTTTTCAGTTTATCAAATGAATCATAACTGTACATTAACATTTTCATAAAAATACCATTGTTTTTGTTTCCTGTTGAAGTTTTTTTTTTTAACTTTTACTTCAAATTTACACAAATAAGTAATATGGCCCGTGGTACCCAAGCTTGGGTTGGAACTGTATGTATATAGAATTAAATACAATATTTATAAATATCTGCTATATAATTAAACCCTAAAGTCTATCTGTTGGAAAGGCCTAGGGGGTGTCAGTGAGCCCCAAACCCCAAAACATGAAGACATAATGCAGTCCCAAATTCAAATAAATGGTTGTTTTTTTTAACAATAACTTGTACACAATAAACAGGTTGTTTCCTTCTCTTTGTCTCTCACTCTCACGCTCTGTCCTTTAACACTGCACTGCTCTCCTCTAGTTGAGCATTGCCTTCCTTTCTCCCAGCTCCAGCTCGCCTGGACAAGGCAGCACAGTCTCTTTTACTGCAGACCTGGAGTAATTCCAATGGCATGGCATGGCCAGTTGTAAGCACTTCTGGGACATAAGAAAGCCAGGGAGCCCTACCACGACAGCACCTTCTGTTATCTGCCAGGGACCCCTACAGGGCTGCACCTCTGGTCTCCTATGCAGCCCTGCGGGTGTCCCAACTGGGACTCTATATGAGGTACACTTCCACCTATTAATGTAGGGTATGAACTGCCCCCTGCCATCCTCTACTGCAAGTTCTTGTATTCTTTAGACATCCTAACCAGTACAGAAATCATCAGCGTGCCCCGGCCAGGTATTGCCCCAATTTAGTCCATCCTTCCATTATGACATCCCAGCTAAGTAATGTTTTTAGCTCCATCCTGGGCAGGACGCAACCGTCCTCTTGGTTACCTGCAGTGTCCAGTCCCTTTGAGCAATCCTATTGGTCAGTTTGGCTTTGGTGTGATTAGTCAGTTTGGCTTTGGTGATGTGACGAAAGATGAAGTTTACAGTAAGTGTGAGACGAATGTAGAGGAGTAAAGGCATATCAGCCATGCTGAGAGAGTGGCCTTCAAAGTCAGAAACTATAAAACCAGACAGGAGGTGAGAAAGGTGCCTCAAAAAGAGTATGAGATGCTTGCTTTACAAGAACAGGCTCAAGAGAGGGACCGCCGGTAAAGAGGCGTTCACACATATGCAAATATGAAGGAAAGGCACTGAAGATACATGTAGGGCAAGAGATAAAAATATTATATACTCTATTACCTGTCTGCGACAAGTACTGTGGCTAGTATACAATAAAAGACAGGACATTTGTTTTTTATGTCTGTTTATATACACTCCAGACCCAGATTAAATCGCTCATAAGGGGCAAGGCTACGTTTTTTCTCCTGTGGACTGCTCACTGCTGCAGAGGAAATAGGGGATTTTGTCAGCAAAAGTGCCCTCTCCGATTATGGAATGGTATCAACAGGCTTCCCTGAGCCTCCCAGGTGATCTCTATTTACACCTGTCAGATGCAGCTCCTAATGTTCTGTCAGACTTGTGGATTTGATTCTTTATGTACCACCAGTCACTTCAGAGGTGCATGTTCTGTCGCCAGTGTAAACTCCCTTCCCAGGAGATCACAAAGCTGGGCTTCCACCTACTTGATGGCAAGCACCTGATATTCTATTATAGTATGCCTTCTCTTCCGGTCCAGTATATTCTGGCTTAGGTATGTACATAATGATGTGCACTACAAAAAAGTTAAGAAAACTAGCTAGGGGATTTTAAACCTATTGAGTACAGTTAGCACTTAAATGTGTGAGCATGGTATTGACAATTAGGTACCATATGTTCAAAATTTTATGAGTATAGGACATCAGCTCCTGTTGTAATTTAGCAAGTAAGTTAGGATTGTTCCAGCTTATACAGTACAGCAAGCTAGTAGTGCAAAATTAAAGTTTTTGCGATAACTTGTTCACAGTTCAATGCTATTCCATCTAGTTTTGCAACAAAGAGAAATATTAGAATGTAAGAATCTAAGACAAAAGATCTTCCTCCATCTTCACTGATCTTTCACTCTTGTGAACAATCTTTATCTGATTTCCGCATACAAATGACACTCATAGACAGACTGCACTCACAAAGGACTATAGTCCTATCTCACTTGAAAAGCAATGTCCTGCAAGTGCACATTCTCCTGGTGTAGTTTGAAAATGGGTAGGGTGATTTTACATAAAATATAGTTGCTTTACGGGAGAAGAAGATAAACTTGTAAAATTATAAAAGGAGGAAAGCATCATCTTCAGTAGTTTGAGAGTTCAGCAGTTTTCATTTCACCCAGCAAACCCTTAAAAGCCAATCCAGTAGGATCAGACCTGTAAAGAGGCCAGGTCTTTGTTGGTTTTTTTGAGGCTTTTAGTAGACCACAAATAAAACATCATTTTTATTCATTGTCCCTAAATTTCTTTTATCGCTATTCCAAGGTTTAATAATTTAGACCATTTTTCTCACTTAATGCCCAATCAAGAAATGTATTTTTGTTTAAGTGCACATTTAGATAATCCAGGAATAAATTAAAACATTACAGACTGATACTTATATGTCATCAAACATAAATGTATTTCACCTATCACAACCCTGTACTTGAAAAACTAGGTTCAGAATAACTATTCTATTTTCAGACCATTTTATTGTGATCTTGTTTTCAGTTGCATTAACTAAAACCAAAATGGCCAGGAACTTGTACAAAGCAGGAACCAACCCTTGATCAAATGCCAGCCTGTCATACAGAGCTTTGTTTTTTAGGTCTCAGATTAGGGGGGGCTGTTTGCTGATGCCCTGTTTGGTTCACATTAGCTTCTTTGCAGTTTGGTAGCTTTGTTAAGACATGGTAAGTTTTTGTAAGGTTTAAGTAGTACATAATTAGTAATATACTCCCTCCTTTTGACTACCTTTAAGTAAAACAAAAACAACAACAAGAATATTGTTTCATAGTCATATACATATTAAAAGTATAAATACAAAATGTATGCAGAGAGTCCGGTATCGTGTTGGCAAGTGGTCACCATATAAAATGTTAAACTGAAATGATGTAATGTTTTTGTAAAACTGGCTGTGCATGAGTCATGTTCTCCATATCTTTATTGACTCCGGCTTCTGAAGTTGAACATATTGACAAATGCCATATGTGAATGATATAAATGCAGTTCAGCAACCTGATTCTCATCACCCATTATCAGCACAGGAACTTTGGCAGTAGTGTGGAATAGTGCTAAACTAAGACTACAAATAATTTCTTTTAGTCAATAGAATCTTGCCATTATGTTTAGGAAAAGATAAAGAGTGTTGTATTTAAAGAGAAAAATCAGTCTCTCATCAAAGGCACAATGCTTTCTAGTGACGACAGCTCTTTAAATTTTAAATAGAACTGTGTGAAGTGACTCATCTGTGCAAGTCAAATGGTATTAAAAAAGTTAAAAAAAATGTTGCTTGGAGCTGCAGAGAGGAAATTATTCTGTTGACTATAGATCACTAAGTTTTGGTTTAGAGCTCATTTTAATGCTCATTTTTCACTTACCATATTTAAAAAGAAACATGCATTACTACCAGAATTATAGTTTCATTAAAATGTTCTGTTTATATTTGCATTGTTATAATTTTTTTGAGTGTTCAGGATTTGTTTTGTTTTTACTATAGCATTACTAAAGTTATATTCAAATACATTTTTACAGTTTAAGCTGTGTCAAAATTGTACCAATTTGCAATATACTGTGTAATACATTTGGATAAAATCTTTTCTACAGACATGGATTGGAAACCGACGCAGAAAATACCGACTAATGGGTATTGAGATTCCACCCCCCAAAGGGGGACCTGCTGACTTTACTGACCTACCTGATGCAGGATCACCAGGAGAATTAACCCCAGGAGGTGACAATTCCAAGACCTCAGACCAGGCCGATGACAGTGACCGCAACGATGAAGTATCCATCTGTCTTTCAGAAGGTGCTTATATTTAATTTTTAACTTAAATCTGTACTGCAATTAAAACAAGAAAAGTTGTACATAAGACTTTGTCTTCTTAAACATGATGTCTAAACTGTATATTGCTATAGTAAGTGCAATTACTCAATGTTATACATTTCACTTTTAGAGGAGATTTCTTGCAATGGAAAGTATAAACATTTCACTTTTTCCTTAACCCTTAGAGTATACAGTATATGTAATGATAATGGCTCTAATAGGCTACTTGTGTTGAGCGTCCTAAAATGCTGATTTATTATAGCTGAAACACACTTTTTCTTTAACATGTTGATGTTATTGTAACAAAAGTATATACTCAAAAGAAAGTACAAGACTTATGTTATACTATATACAATATTAAAGATAAGCATGAAGAACAGAGTAATGAAATATGTCTTTTGTAGTAAGCAATTGACTAAAAAAAGTATTTGAACATCTGAAACTACAGTTCTGGGCATTTATTTTTTCAGAACAAATTGATTATTTTAAACAATTTGTAATTTGCCTGAACGTCTGTGGAATACCCAGGATGCCAAAGTATGAAAATTTAAAATTAAACAGAGATGGATGATCAAAGGGAAAACCAACATATAAAGTAAACTGAAGTAAAACAACAAAATAATTGTAGCTGCAGGTTCTGGACTCCTGTCTATCAGATGGGGTGGATTACCCCACATGTCCACCACAGTGTATTCCAGTAAATCAAACGCTTTTGCCTTCCATCTACCAACTTCCTCTTTTTCTCTATATGACCTAGGCCTCTGTTCCTACTGCCAGTCAAATGGTCGCCTAAAACTCACATTCACTTAACCTCTGACTGTAGTGTAGCTTTAAGCCAAGCTCTGGAATTATTTCTAGGGTCGGGGATACCCTATATTGGTAACATGAACACCAAACTAATCTTCTTGTCCGTCAAATTATGTGTAATTCTCCAAGGAAGCCACCAGCAACCTGTACTGTTTCAGGGACAGAACCTGTCCTGTTTGTTCCCTCATGGGACTAAGTTCCCTCTAGCAGGTAGAAGGTGCTACCTCCTCTGGTGTTTCCTCTTGATCTCACTCTTTCTCATAACAGACAGAGAGACAACCTCAGTAACCACTGAGTCACCTACCTTGTAGCCTTCTGGGGAAACACCAAGCACTTTTTTTCTCTTCCTCACATACTATATGCTAGTGGCTCTGCCTTTTACCTTTCACTGGATCGTTCTGCACATCACACTCACAGGTATACCACTCTCTGGAAGTCCCCACCTTTTCAAACTGCCATGGTGACATATATTATCTTCTTGGCATATATATATTGTGTTTTATTTAAATATAAGTATTTTTAATTACAAGTATTTATTACAACATCTGAAATATGTAAATGCATATTCTGAAAACCAGTAAGTTTAAACTGTATAAATAAATGTAAGCTCAAAACACAAAAAAAAGCCCAGGCAGTGTAGCAGCTTTTTAATAGCATTGCCACTGTTATCACCATTTTCTGTCTTGGACAGTATCTTTTTTATTTTCCCTAGATATACTAAATCAAAGTCTTACTGCGGCTGTCTCTGTGTATATTCTCAGAATGATCTATTTTAATTTAATTTTCTTTTTTGATCTTCATTTTACTTCAATGCATGTCGGGGAAGAATGGCTGTTAGTAACTTGTGCAGTATTAAGCAGATAGTAGTCAGATGATAATAGATTTCTGTTTTAATAGAGATTGTGACCGTCTGTACAGAAAAGCAGGAAATATAATTTGGCAACGCTTGCATTTTGAGCAAACTGCATAGGTTTAGTGGAAGAGAATAGGGACATGTATCAATTTCAGTTACATTTTTCACACTTCACTGTAACACTAACCTACTTAATTTAGTATAAGTACTTTTTGAATTATTTTTATAGTGCTTGATATTTCACAAATCATGTTGTGGACTGCGTGGGGCGTCCCGCACCCCAAACCCAGAACACAAGTACAACAAACAAGGTTCTTGTACAAATAGACTCTTTTATTCCCCAAATAGTTGTTTCACAAGCCTTCTGCCAAACACTGTTATTCTTTTTCTTTCTCCTCCTTCACTCCTCTCCTGGTGAGTTTTGCCCAGCTACAGTCCTACCTGTGGAGAATCCTTTCTCAGTCAGAGCCAGGATTACTTCTGGTATGTCAGAGGCATAGCTCAGAAGCACTTCAGGTTTGGACAGACCTCAAAAATGACACCAGAGTCCTTTTCCACTTGTTCTCTCCAGTGGTTCCAGAGGATCCCAATATGTCTGTTTAGACTACGTACCCCATGCAGTTCTGTGGGTGTCCAGATGGGAGCAAAGCCAGAATTATGCTGCCACCCAGCATATTGGAGGAAATTTATGTCACTGGGAGGCAGTCTTCCTGTGTCCTTCTATTATTATGACCAACTGTCCAGGGAAGATACTCCTAACCATCCCAGCTGGGATGCCAGTCAATCCATGCCCTCCATTACACAAGTATATTTTACTTTATTTTGCTGAATATGTCTTGCAGTGGGATGAACTGTGCTTTACCTTTTGTGTGACAGCTAAGTATTACATGCATTGTTACACACAAGCTTTGTTTTCTCTTAAATCTTCTGCTTATATTACTTTGTCTATTTGTTTTTTTCTCTTTCTTTGAATATCAAAGTAGTAGAACACATACCATTTTCCCAAGAAATGGAATATACATACTTGTTTTAATCTTGTTTCAAGCACAAATTGCATGATTTTATATTCCTTGACTAGCTGATTTGTTCATTTCCAGGATCTAATCACCATAAAAGATGGTACAAAGAGTCTATCTTAGCAGCATGGGTTGTAAGACCAGTGCATAAGACACCAGTACATGATATAATCTCCAGTCCACCTAACCTGAGTGCATTTGTCCTGTGCAAGGAAAACTTGTGTACACAGTTTTAACCCTTAACTACTTGCACTGGTGTATTTTGTACACCAATCTCAGTTATTTTTGTCCAACATCCTTTTACTTGAACCTACTGACAGCATCTGCTGTTTTCAGCTTGATTCACTACAAGTACAGTGTTGCAATAGTTTCCCTGCACTGTGCCCCCAGCAAGTTCCATATGGTACATTTGGCACACAGCACGGGTACTTACGTTTGCATGACAATTTTGTGATGTTCCTCTTGCAATGACTTTATCTGCAAAGAACATTCAATAACTGAAGTGAAATGTGATACATGTGCAAATCCTACAGTGGATGAAAATGTGACCGGTGACAAATGAGAAGTGGATTAGGTTTATTTTCAGATAGTCCTGGATTGTCATACTATTGAGTAATATGGTTTTAAATGACATTAAAAACATGCATAATTTAAAATTATTGCAATATTTTATATTACAACCTCAGAATGTACATATATATAGCCATTTTAACACTGGTGCATAAAGTACACCGCGTGAATACTTATGAGATGAAAAATGGTGTGAGTAGTTGAGGGTTAACAAAAATTACATACACACAGAGAGAGCTCTCAGACTCCAAACAAATTGTGTTTAAACTGTGATTCTGTCCCTGTCAGTCTCCTGGAATGATGAGGCAATGGTACTGTGAGGCCTTTGATTGGCTGATATTTGTATTTATTTTATATCCATCTGAGAGGTAAAGGCTAAGCTTGATATTTTTCAAGTCAAAACTTATTTCTTCAAAATCATGGTATATTAATTTGCCATAAGAAACTGCATTCTAAAGTGTTGCTTTTTTTTTTTTTTATAAATTTTAAAAATACCTTATCTATTAATTCATTATACAATGAGGCTAAAGGATACATGGGCCCATAGGTGAATGCGAAAGCCTTAAAACTTACTAAATTTGTCCATTTGTCAAGCCACTTTTGTGAGGTTCAGCCATTTTAAAGTAGATCAGTTGTGCACATTACATCGCCAACTTACCCCTTCATATTCCTCCGCAGTACATTTTCATTCCGAGGGCAACTTTCCTTGCTGCAGTCTGTAAAATGAGATGCAGAAACTTGGTTCCAAGAGCGTGAATTCAGCTCAGAACGTCCATTATTGACATTATTGAATGTTTATGCATAGCCGTGATTTGCTGTCTTTGTTCTGTACACAACTAGGCAATAATCACTGAAAAAGTCACACTTGCCATTGATTATATTCTTTCAATAAACAGAAGCTTTTTTCCTTATGTTGCAATGATTGACTGCTGCTGCTAGATTGATCATGCATACATATGCTTCAGTGAGAGAGAATATTAAGTAGGCACAAACTATGCAATCCGGTGACGAGAACTAAACAAACAGGCATTCATTCATCTTGCTAACCCAATTAACAAGGCCAGCTGATGCCTGTCTCAGAAAACATCGGATACAAAGTAGGAACAATACCTGGACGGGGTGCTAGTCCATCACAAAGTGAACACAAAGACACAGGCCACTTTAGCAGAGCCAATTTACTAGTATATTATTTGAATGTGCATCTGTCTGTTATTACAAGCCATGGCAGAACATAATCACTGCAGAAACGGAACAGCAGAAGTAAAAACAAGATTATAAGCAAAATATTGCTTGGCGCAGGGGGCTTGTTGGATTGTCATATCTCCACCCACGAAAGAGGCAATGAGCAAACAAGTGAACAGGAACTGAATCCAACCTCAAGAAAAACATCTAGGAATCTATGATAAAATCATTATTTCTAGTTTTCTTTCATTATCACAAGGATGCCTCTTAAAAGTGGAAGGCATGTTTTCTTAAATCAAAATCTTTGATGCTTTAAAGTGGATACATTTGGCAAGTTTTAAGGCTTTTGAATTTACCAATGGACCTATATGCCCTTTTGCCTCATTGCAAACTTCAAGAACGGATGAGGTATTTTTAAAATTTATAAAAACACTTCACTTTAGAATACAATTTTATGAGACAAAATAATTTACTCAATAATTGTGAAAAAATAGCTTTGACTTAAAGAATGCCAAACTTATCCTTTACAAACTGTTTGCATCTTGTTCAAAGTTGGTTTATCTAACTCTTTGCATAGAGCAAGCACAGTGGCACATTAATTAGCACTGCTGCTTTACACATGAAATTGGATTTATGTCAGGAAGTCGTTCATAATTTTTCATCATTTGTTTATAATTTTACTGTCTAAATGGTGACTTCATCATTGCCACCATTTTGTATGATTTTTTTTTCTTGACTTTTGTTTGTATGAGGGCTGCAATTTTATGGGTCTGTTCAATATAATGCCATTTATTTGTTAGACATATGCCATGTGATTCATGACACTGTCGTGGTTAAATTAAAAAAAAAAACTGCAGATAAAATGATTCAGCACAAGTTCAGTGTTTTTATTTTAAAATTACATTAATAAATTCTCCCCAAATCCAGAAATCGTCAGAAGGGATTCTCTTAAAGGGAATTAGATTTTTTCTTGCTTGAAAAAATTCTGTCGAATGATCAAGGAGAGACCTCACAAAAAAACCAAAGTTTTTGAGCACATTCTGACTTAGTAATTTCTGGTTTCAGTTTTAGTTTTCTTTCTTTGACTATGAATTTAAAGGACTTTGTTGAACTTGATGATTGTTCTTTTCTTGCCAGTCTTGGCAAAGCCTGATTTTTTCTTTTGCAATACTCTTTAAAATCATACCACTTGATTTAACACTTTTTTTGGGTCTGTCAGTATTTTTACTGAACAGTCCAAACAGGCACAACCTGTATCTCAGCCCAGTCACTTACTGGTTTTCATATTCCCCCCTGCATCTATATAGGTTTTTGCTTGGGTGCTGAGTTCTTCCTTCTGCATCCCAAAGACCTGCATTAAGGTTGACTGATATCTCAATACTGCCCCGGTGACTATGGATGTGTGTGAATATGCCCTAAAATGGACTGGCATATCACTAAGTGTTGTTGCTAATGCTTTTGGGATAGTTCTGCCCTCAGTTCAGGTAGGGTTGCGGAGCATGTACTGGTACAGTGTGTTGCTATACCCAACACACAACGAAACAGCTTGGGAACCCCCCCCAGGCAGACACGCAATGACTCTATGAGCAACTGCTTGTTCAACACAAAGTCAAACCAGCTGTACCGAGGGACTCTCCGAAGAGACACAGTACCGCTGGAGTCCAGTCTTAATCTCAGGTCACTGGATTCTAGAACCCATTGAGGTTCTGCCCTCAATGACCTTAAACTTGGATTACATAGCATTGGTTGATGGTTTGCCTTATTTCATTCATACACCTCTTTTATTTACTAGGTAAGTCCAGGTGAAATGTTTCACAGGCAGCTAGTTAGTTTTGAAGACATGAAATAAAAAAGAAGTATTGCGAGAGGTTTAACCAAAAGACACAAATATCAGATATATGATAATTTAGAAATCTGAATGGATGTTTACTAATCGATTATATCACACCAGAATTAATATTGCTTAATATTTATATAGTACTGCGGGGGCTGACGCCCTGCCTGGGGTTTGTTTCCTGCCTTGCGCCCTGTGTTGGCTGGGATTGGCTCCAGCAGACCCCCATGACCCTGTAGTTAGGATATAGTGGGTTGGATAATGGATGGATGGATTTATATACTGTAGTATGGGCATATTAATGGAAAGTTGTTGTTGCATTTAAATACGCTCTTTTGAGATGTAATAAGGTTATTCAGTTAAATATGATCCCAATTCTGATAAAGTTTACTGCAAGCATACCAAATCACACTCAATGCCATTTACAAGTTAAAAAAATATTTCTTTAATGTATGACTTCCAAATATAATATCCTTTTTACTTTTTAATAAAAAAGTGTACCAGCAAGTCTGACAATTTCATCTATTTTTAGGAGAATTAGTGACTCGCACAATATCCAGATATCAGATCTTCAGTTACCCTTTCAGCTGAGCCATTTTTGAAATCTGCTGTCCGCTCTAATAATAAAATGATACTGTTTAAATACAGAAGAGCAAACAGCTTGCAAATGCCAGGATTATAAAATTCTTTCAACAGAACCTATATTAAACATTTCAAGTAATTAATTAATAAAAGTTGTAATAAATTAAACTAATTAATTAAAGTGTGCTTTCTTGTGCTGAATGTGAAAGAACTTCCTTGAGGGAAATTTTCTGTCAGTTTTGATTGCAGTAGAATGTGTGGTTTGACTTTGACTAACATCATTTTCTTTGATATAGACCAAGCTTGTTTTACTTAGAGACATGTATTGTATTAGGAATTGTGAAGCCCTGTAGTTCACTAGAATAAATTTTTGATGTTAAATCTCTTTTTTAATTTTTTTCAATATTTAAAAATTAAGCTCTATGAATAGTCTGAATAAATGTGACTTTTGAAAATTTCTAATAGATGGGGCAAGTGACGCATATCAAAGAGAGGATGGAGAAGATGAAGTCAACAACGCTTCCTTAGCAGACAATGTGGTATGTATGTGTGTGTGTTTTTTTTTTTTTTCCTTTTTTTTTTACATTTCATTCCCTTAGGAAGTTACCTTTTCTCTTTCTACTCTGCTGCTGTCCAGTAGTATGTTTTTCTGATCTAACATTTTTCAAATCATTCAGTCACTGACATTGATTTGTGTATGTAGCAGTTTTCTTGTGCTTTACTTTTGTCTAAAGACTGTCCATTTTTGTAGAATTGTCTTATTTATCATTCACCATGTCACTATATTCATTCGTCTACACCTTTTAGTTAATTTATGTGCCTTTCTAACCCTGAACACTTCTGCACTATTTAGCTGTCTTCTACTCCACACCACCTTGCCATTTGTTGTCCATTAATCTTCATGTAATTAATAAAAAAAGTAATAGTGAATGATGAGCATGAGGATTACAATGGTTATTAGTTTTAACAAACTTTTCTGTTGCTGATTTGCAAGGACATATTAGGGTCTGTACATGCTTAATAAATGCAGACATAAAATACATTAATTTCCATTTAATCTTGTATGTTCACTGAAGGGAGGCTTAGATACTTTGCATAGATTTACTGATATACACTATAATAGAAACAAAAATATAAAGTATAACATTTACAAACAATCTGCATGTTGTGCAGAAAATGTGCAGAAAAAGGAATGTATGTACAGGTCTCAAATAAATAATAAATCTACCTCTTAAAATTAGGTTTAGGATTATAAAATAAATCATGCTAACAGAAGGTATGTCCAGTTTCCATCAAGGAAAAGTAAACTAAAAACTTTAGGTAAAATTGTTGCTGCAAAATATAAGTCTGTTATAGGTCCAGAATTCTTTGGAATAAACAAGGTTAAAATATGGCCATTGACTCCTTACTATGCATTCTCCTACACAAGAGCATTATACATTATATTATTTGTAACAAGGCGCTATATAGGCGCCTGACCCGACACAGAGGCACATATAAAATAAATAAACTTTTATTTTTTCTTCACCTGTGCGTCACGTCTTCTCCATAATCCCCTCAGGCACAACACAGTCCCAAGTTTAACACAAATACACCAAAACAGCATGCTCATCTCTTTCTTCAACCACCAGTCCTCCTGGGCAACTTTGTCCTTCTCCACCCAACTCTGGCTGCTGAGTGGTGGTTGCTGGCTTCTTTTATTGGGCGAAATGCTCCAGGTGCTTGATTGCCGACATCTGGCTGCACTTCTGGGTGTGGCGAATATTCTGCCCAGACAGGCTCAAGAGTCCCAGGCTGCACCCAACTCTAATTCCTATGGAGCCCTGTGGAAAACCGAGGCACTGCTTCAACCCAGGGGGGCGGCCATCCAGCCTTCAGGGGAAGGTATTGCACCATCCAGGGCTGCTCCCCCTGAATATACAGTGAAGGGGCATCCCGGCCAGACATGGACCCTGGCTATCCGCCACAGATTATACCACAGTTAAGAATTTTCATGATAGACTGGTATTTCCTGTCTCAACAAAGGAAAAAGGTTGTATGCTAAATTCAAATTAAAATATCTTAAACCATTTTATTTGCAGAAAGCCTGTCTATAATTTGTAGCAATCACGTTCTCTAAAGTGTGTAGACTTTAAAAATCTTTTTTTTCCCACTTATATACTGATGATACACAACTGTCCATGAAGATCATTCCTAGATACCCCACCCAAAGCCAATGCAGAGGCTCACTACTTAGGAATCTATAGATTTTCTTGAACTTGAACTTGGGATGTTTGACTGTACATGGATCTTGTAAAATTACCCACCATGATTTGTCATTAGCCTTGGATGCATACAATATCCTTTGAAATCATGTCTTGTTGCAGTCAAAACTTAATTTCATTGTTCATTGAATATTGGTAAATGTCCACCCTACTGCTTCATTTTACTCAAGGAAATATTTTTTACACCATCATTATTACTAAATTGATTTATTTTAGTTCTCTTCACAATGCAAAATGTTACAGTTATCAAAATGATCAAAAATGATTACTGTTTGGCTCCTTATATAGCTCAGTTGCACAGGCTTCATGTCTGATGTCAGAACAATTTCAAAACTTTGCTACTTTGGTACCTTAAAAGCTGTAAATAACAGTCAATATCAGTCATCACAGCTTTCTTTGTGTCAGTCTGTCAGACATTCCAGAACTTCTAATGCTAGTCTATTCACTCTGACAATGCCAAACTTTCCAGTTTTAAATAAACACTTAGTAGTCTTCATAGGCCTTGCCATATGAAACACTTTCTTGTGTGACTTTCTATCTAATGTTCACATAATACCTGAATACCCAATTTCGGTCTTACTTTTTAGACCTTATTCTGTGACATTTAATCTTCTTTATTCTTCAGTCTATAAGGTTGACCTTGTGTTACTATATCTGCAAGGAAAACCCAGTGTTTCAATGTTTAGCTGTGATTATTCCTCTTTTGTTTTCCTTTGCAAAGTAGTATTCTTTGCTTTGGATGGCAGCTAGCTGAAAAATAAAATATGTAAAATAAATATTTATTACTTTTCCTTCTTCATGGCAGAAAATAGAAATAATTGATGATCAGGAAGAAGATACAAGTGCCTCGGATTTAGAACAAGTACAGACACTTCTAGAATTCAAGGTAAACCATTTCTACTAATGACACAGATAATGTCTTGGTGTGTATATCATCTTTCTGGCCTTTAAATTCCAAAGAGTAATTAAAAATTGTTGTCTTTATGCATTTGCATGAGATATTGCTAAATTAGAGAAAATTATTTGCAGGCCTTTTAATATTTAGTGGCATTATAAATTCTGGGCATTGCATTATCAATAGTGTTAAGCAGAATAAAATGTTGATCTCAATCTTTTATGATGAACAAATCCAGTACAGTTGGTTCTCTCTTAGACATTTTACAATGAGGTGACTTAGTTGTTTCTCATTTTCCTTCCTAAAATATTAACCCCCTGTTTTTCTGCAATGATGCATAGTACTTTGAAATGTCTTTGGCCTCTCTCCTTCTTGTTTTCTGAATATTTCTATTTTTGAAATTGGATGTTACTAGAAAACCAGGGACATACCTGGATAATCAAGTAATACTACAATTAAAGAAAGGTGTGTTTTTCATAATATCAAATGCTTCTGTGTGAATGATAATTAGCTTTATCTTCTTCTGCTTATAACTAAATTTATTTTGTAATTTGTAAGCAGTCTGTCATAACACTGGGGAGAAATTCTGGCTCATTGTTTCACTGCGAATTGCTTCGATCTTTTAGGTTTAGTAATTTTAACTCCTTGTTTTAGTTTATTCTACAATATTCCTATTGGTATTATTATGTATAGATGTTGATGTGGCCATTCTGAAAATGTGATTTCTTCTTTAGGCATGTTTATAAAATTGCTGTCATATTTAGGACTTTTATTTTTTTAAAGCATCATGTTGTCTAGAGTAAAGGAGAGTGGAACCCCAAATTATTCCACATCTTTTTACTGCATAGTTGGAGAGACTAACTATAACCTTTTTAGGATTCTGTAACTGCTTAAATAGATTTAATGTACTAGTTCACTCCAAGGAATGTCTATCCTTTGTTTTTTAGCATTCACGTTTAAGCATTCTGACAGCCTGCACATCTTTACGCAATCTTCTGATTTCATTGTACAAGGACAGAACAAGCCATTTTTAATTGTTCAGCACCATTTGACTTTTTGCCTTTATTTCTTTTTGCTTTCTTCCACTGCTTCATTAAACTGTAATGTTTTGATTAATCTGATTAGCTCCTAATGTGTAGTCTCTAAGTTGTTTTCTTGCTTGAACTTTGGTGATCCACAGCTCAACTCAGGCATGTTGTGGTAGAATTTTGCTTTGGCATCAGCTTGGATTTTTCATTGAATGATAGCAAATAATGTAGGTCCTCAGGCAGCAATATGTTCTTTAGTGATTAAACTTAACAATTGAATCATGAATTGCTGTGTTTGGTTTCCTACTAAGTAAAACCTAAAGTAGGCAAATTATTACCATTGTTTTGGCAGCAGGCCATTAATCTGGGAAGGCCTCAGCATACTAGCTGAGTACATTTGTTTTTATGCTCCTTTTGGACATTGGCTGCCTTTATTGTGTACTTTGTTAACACAACTATTCAATAACATGCACATGGTGAATGAGAAATCAAAGTAGATTAGATAGGAAGGCTATGAAATTATCCAAGCTGATTATTCATAGGGTAATCATCCATGAATTATTGAAACTGTTTAATCCAGTTAAGGATTGCAACATAATTAATTTCAATTCTACTTTCACAGTGCACTGACTGTATTAGAAAACTATTACTAATACAGTATTCTTAAATTAAAACACAGAATGCAACTGAAAGATAAATGTAATGTTGAGAACAGAAATATACCTGCTATTTATACAAACTGTATCTAAAGGTGTGTTTCATTTTACATAATTATAGTACCAGATTACAGAGTCCCTAAGTCATCTAGCCTCTTGGTCTAACTGTAGACACTCCCTTAACTGATATTTTTTCCCCTTCATTTAGAAGTGTGCAATAGTACATTACGGAAATTGGTATCCGTGCACTGCAAGTACCTTTTGATATTCAACCACAGTTAATCCTTACCAAAATGATAGTGCTGCTTTATGTAGTGATGCAGTCATATCTCTGTGTCCCTCTTGTCAATAGTTATTCACTCTGGTTGGAGCCACATTTCGCACCATTGAAAAAGATTAACTAAGCATCATTCAGAAGAAGAATGTTTAGCTGATTATTAGTAGTGTTCTTTCTGGTACATTTATTTTAAGGTTTAATACATTTTCAAAATTATTAATTCTTTATCATGCACAAATAAAAATACCTATCATAATGATTACTTTTTTAAAGATGGAAAGCTGTGTAAACTTCACTAAATCCCCATGGAACCTCGTATTCATAATAATCATAAAGTTATGCCTAGTGTCCTTTCAAAAGCTCCCCGTTAGCAAGCTAGAAAATGCAAGAAGAAAAACCAAAGCAATAACAGTAGTAACACTGAAGTTATATATTGCTGACACCTTCCTATTAATCATGAGGTAATGTCAATTTTCAACTCCAAAGAGAGACCCCAGGCTTAGCAAACAGACAAAAGTCATGAATATAATTTACTTTTGCATACAAACAGGCAGATATTGCTAAAAACATTAGCTTTCAGACCATCATATGAAGGGATGGACTGATACATAAGTCCTAAGTGAAGTATGTCTGTTATTGTGTTCTTAGTGCTACTAATCTATTCAAAACCACTACAGGATACGTGCCCAATCAAATGCCACATGATTGCATTGGACCAAAGTGAAGACATTTTTTCAGCTGGTTAGTTTCCTTAGTGTGGGTTTTTAATATTATATTTGAAAGAAATTTTAAAAACTGTCTTTTTACTACATTAAACAATGCATAGTTAAGACTGTGATGACCTCTTGAAGTAACTCCTCCATATCCATTTGAATAGCATCATCCTGAATAAATTCTCACCTTCTTTCTTTCTCCTAAACCTGACCTAATTTTCTCCTCAGTGAGAGTTTATCCTAGTTTTCTTCCCACCTGTGGACTCTGTATTTCCTCTTGCTTGATTTGGCTTTAAACCTCCTGCCAGGGTGACTTCTGGCCAAATTCCAAACTTCTTTTCAGCATCTAAGACTCCCCAATGTTTACTACAGGAACATCATTCTTCAAATCACAGTGTCCCTACCTCACTGGGCCTTCAGTAGCCCTTAAAGGACCAAACCTCCCATATAGCCAATGCTGTTCATTCCTTAGACAAAGCAGCATGGTCCCCAAGTCTAAAAACTTGTGCTGTTAAATGACATTTGCTGGCAATGTATTGGCCTCCTGACAACCCAGCCTTATTTCGCCTTTGGGTAGCCTGGCTTAATTTTCCCATCTACTGTCCATATGCTACCCCCTGTTGTCCTTTAGGCCTCATGGTCTTTTGCCTGCCCATCATAGCCTCACTCTTCTTTTAGGCAGAGTTTCAGGCACCAGTTTGAAGGCTGTAACTGTCTCTTCTCTGTATTAGTCCTACTACCTGTTTTGTTTCTGAGACAGCCAATACGCATTCTCTGCATACTGCTGTCTAACCGCCCTTGTGTTGTCCCTCTGGCATATAAAGGACCCTCCTTACTGCCAGTGTGGCTGACTCGCTCTCTTTCTTCTGGTGATTTTTACATGGCATTATCCCTGACCCTGGCCAACTTCTTACCACCTAAATATCTCTTCAAAAAGAATCCTGAAGAACTGTATTCTTATTCTGTTTAAATTCTCCTTCTTAATTACAGTAGTAGGGTGAAACTGTGGTGAAGCCAGTGTTTGGCTAACTTTGGCTTTGCCTTCTTTTGTTTAGTTTGTATACTTGCTTGAATTGCCTCTGAACACATTAGTTTTCACCTGCACTGTAAAGACATAAACCAATTAATTAAAGACTAACCTGACCGTGCAAGTGAATGCAGTATTGAGTTTTATTTTCTCCTATAGACCGGGTTCCAGACTAAGGCTGATACTTCTCTGTGGCAATTGATGTTAGTGAAACTCTGTGTTTCTGAGTCCCTGAGTAGGAAATAATCAGTTTTGAAAGTGGAGGTACGTTTGGATAAAAATTCAAAAATGTATTCTGTTTTGATTACATATGTTTAAAATAAATAGATAAATACAGTTTATTTTTGTAAGGAGAGCTTACCCTGTTTTAATCTGTTATTAGAAAATGATAAATGGTTTGGTACACTAGGATGCCTGTTTGTACAGTGTGGTTTATTTTACATTAACAAGTGGGAATACTTCACATCTTGGGTATGTCTACAGAATTTCCGGCATTCATCTTTGTGTATACATGATTGGGTTACTGCTTGTCTTCCAAGGTCGCCAAACTGATACTAAATTTGCATTATATAGATGTAGAGATTAAATTAATCTTTGACAAATGAAACAAATTTCACTATTTTGTCAGTAAATATTTAACCTCAATTCAGTCCCTAAACAGAGCAACAATAGATGGCCTCTTTACAGTATGCCTGAAACCATGCACTGTCTTTTGGCAGTTTTTGGGAGATTTTGCCATTGATTGGGAATCACTATAAAAAATAAAGCACCTTAGTTATGCTGTTTGCTGCATTTAGATCAGGTTACCTAAATAGTATTAAATTGCACATGTACATGGTGATTTACAAATTAAAATGTTTTAAGGAATAGTTTGGATTTAAATTGCAGTGGTTTGCATTACAGTTTATCTTAATTTTGATGCTTTTAGGTTATCAAGGCTGTTGATAGATTAATATACAGTCTTCAGCATTATCAAGTTAAGCACAAGGCAGATGATATAATAGTATCTCTTTTTGTGTTCATTCAATTTGATTTAAAGATGTTTTTCTTTTCCCTTTTAAGTGTCTGTTTATATAATGGAATCGGCTAAGGTAATAAAATCAAGAAGTAGTAAAAGACAGATTGAAATAAACAATACACCCTAAATGACAAAAATAATCTGTGTTACCCTTTCCTAAAATTGGTATACAGGACTTTTTAATGGCCTTTGAATGGAGAAAACGCACAACAGCAACCTTGTTCTTCCTTTTGAGAAAGCAGTGTGGCAGTGGTTATGCATCCTCTGAAAGAATAGGCAATAAATCTTTTAAAGTGGTTTCCCAGTTTTAACAACATCAGATGAAATCTAAATGAAAGTGTCTTTCTCAGCACAGAGTCTACTTAATGAGCACGTCACATCTTTTAAATCTTATTTCATTAAATCTTTAGTGCATTCAAAATAGAAATCCATTTCTCTGGACCTTGCATTGAAATTAGTGAAGATAGGAGAGAAAAAAATGCTAGCTTAATTGAGTAATCCATTTCTCTGTAATTGAGTGTGATACTGAACAATCTGGTGACTACGAAATTGTATAGAACCTACATACATAAGGCCATCCGTGAAATGCACTGTTTTCCAGGCACCTAGTGGTACATTTAAAATTTTGGTTTTGTACTTGCTCAACAGCACTGTAACAGTAGACTAGGGGTGTGAAACTGAATTTTTCATCTGCCAAGTACTGTGTAAGGTGAATTGCTTATTTGTATTACTGTTTAAATTTTACAAGCTTTCATGTGTCTCTGTAAATTACTTACTATAACAAGAAACCATGAATAACTGTAAATTTCTTGTGGTAAGCCCCATCACACTATACAAGCTTTCCAGTGATTTTCAGTTCTAACTTCAAGTCATAGGGGCAAGCACCTGTGTGTGCTCAGCCAGAAGTGCAAAGCATAGAATACCAACAAACAGTGAAGAACCATATCTAATCTATAAGAAAACAAAGAAAAGAGAAGTGTGAAAGCAAGCTCAAGAAACTAAGAAAAGTGGGTATTCTGGACCATACCAAAAAAGGAGAGGTTCATGGAACTTTTAAGCCAGTACAAATCTTTACTTGGCATATTGTGATAGAGTGAACAAATTAAAATTGTGCTCCACATAAACTTTTTGCCAAAATATGTCAATCCTCTCAACCTTTCTGTGGAGCATTTATACATTTAAAGCTAATTCTCATATATTCACTGGTCTCCAAGTGTAAAAAGGTTGAAAACCACTGATGTAGACAAAAAAGCACTGAAAACAAGGATATATAAAACAAGGTATATGACTGAGACCTACACAAATAAATCATAGACTCTGATAAACAATCATTTATAGAATTAAAACTACTCCTGAATGTTTGTTCTCACCTTTGTAGTTAACACAATTTCCCATAATATCAAACCAAGACAAGCAGTATCAAAGACAGTTTTTTTTAACAGAAGGTACATGCTTTGGATAATAGTAGCATTAGTCTGATTGTTCAGCTGCTCTCCTTTAATATCAGTCCTATTAAATATCATAATTCAACATTACATTTCTCACATTTTTGCAATTTTCTTTGTTTTCCATGTTCTATGTTTGTGTATTTATTTAATTATATTTAGAGTATAGATCATATAGATAGTACATGTGTGCATCAGTGTAAGAAACTCTACTCCACCATTTACTGAACAGCCATGAAAATGCAATCTGTTTAGTGTGGGATAGGCATATTCAATATTTTAAAATAAAAGGGAGTCACCAGAAGGTATAGGAAGCAAACTCAAAATTTGTTAGAGGTATTTTTTTAGAATTTCAACTGGGTAGGCTGAAAACAGTGAAGCTGAAAAAAATTAGGATGAAAGACAAAAAAAAATCTCTTATGAACATTAGAACACACCATTCAGCCCTAGAAAGCTTGTCAGTCCTATCCACTTAATTCTTCTATCAAAACATCAATTCTAGTTTTCAAAGTCCCTAAAGTCCTACTGTCTACCACACTATTTGGTAGCTTATTCCAAGTGTCTATGGTTCTCTGTGTAAAGAGCTTCCTAATGTTTTTGTGAAATTTACCCTTAAGTTTCCAACGGTGTTCCCATGTTCTTGATAAACTCATTTTAAAATAACAGTCTTGATCCACTGTACTAATTCCCTTCATAATTTTAAACACTTCAATCATGTCTCCTGTTATTCTTCTTTTGCTTAAATAGAAAACACTCCTCTCTTTTAAGGTTTCCTCTTAACTCGTCCCCTATAGCCCTGGAGTAAGCTGACTTGCTCTTCCCTGGACTTTTTCCATTGCTGCTATGTCCTTTTTGTAGCCTGGAGACCAAAACTATACACTGTACTACAGACTAGGCCTCACCAGTGCATTATAAAACCTGAGCACAACCTTCTTGAACTTGTACTCTACACACCATGCTATATAACCTAACATTCTGTTAGCCTTCTTAAAGGTTTCTGAACACTGCCTGGAAGTTGATAGTATAGAGTCCACTATGACTCCTAAATCCATCTCAAGGTGTACTTCCAATTTTCAGACCTCCCATTGTATATTCAAACCTAACATTTTTACATTCTACGTGTAATACTTTACATTTACTAACATCAAATTTAATCTGCCACAAATCTGACCAAGCCTGTATGTTGTCCAAGTCCCACTGTAATGATTCTAGGTTATCTGCCAATCCACTTATCATGGTACCATTTGCAAACTTAACCAGCTTTTTACTTATATTCTTATCCAAATCATATATGTTAAAAATAGCAGCAGCCCTAGCACTGACCCTTGTGGAACACCTCTCTTAACATCAGCCAATTCTGATAAGGTTCCTCGCACCTTCACCCTCTGTGTCTGAGCCAATGTTGCACCCATCTACAAACATCACCCTGATCACCCACTTCTTTAATTTGATGTCCAGCCTCTTATGTTACACCTTATCAAATGCTTTCTGATAAGAGAGTAAGAAAACTATACTTAAAAAAGAGCATGCACTTCAACCATAATCGCTTAATAATTTTCACAGACTAATTACTTTTTTTATATTACGAAAAATCATCATATACGAGTACTCTGAATAAGTTTGAAGGCTACATTAACAGTTTTTCTATTGTGGTTACTCTGCAAAAAGATTTTTTTCCCTCTTTTTCTGTGTCTGAGCATCAAAGCATCAAAATTGGCAGCAGGTAACAAGAGCCATTTGGATTTACTTGCAGAGTAAACGCATAAAAATCAAAAAGTATCTTTGTTACTACAGAACACATAAGCTTTATTTTGTGTAAAGTTTACTTTCCTTGTGAAATTTAAGGAAGGACTGAAAAATGTTGGAAAAAACATCAGACTTTACTTGCACTTGCATTTTGTTTTTTTTTTTTTTTTTTGGGTGTAAATCCCTAAGTTTACTCAGTGCTACAAGGGCAGATCAAACTAAAAAGTGTTTTCATCTAAGGTACTTCATTAAAATGTTCATTTCCTAACAGTAAGTGTGAACTTGCTAATTTTCACAGCTATCAAGTCACTAATGCTGTACTGTGGAATGCTTTTGTTTCTCAGTGGTGTCAGTTATCTAATTATTAGCGACTAAGAAAACCAAGTGTTTTTGAATGAATATCTAATACGTGGTTGTGTACCTTTGAGTGTAATTACAAGTTTTCTGCAACCTCTCCATATTATTGTCATTGAAAAAAGGCCAGTGTAGAGAAAATGACAGTGGAGCCTTGGACCTTGGAAGTCTTCTTCTAAAGGCAGAAATGAATAGTCTGTCTTGTTGTTCCAGACAGTACTCAGAAGGAGTCTCAATTGACCTTTTGATAAATGTCAGACATAATCACTTTATAGTCAGTTCGAATCTAAAAACAACATGCTACACTTCCCTTTATCACATTGCTATGAAACACCAAATTCTTACATTAAAAAAATATATCATTCCCAATCAGGAAAAATGTGTGACCTTAGGTTATTAAAAACCTGCTAACTGCTGAGTTTTCTAACAAAAAGCCTCATGCCGAGTTGTTTTTCAAACCGTTATTGGAAAGTCAATAAAGCTATTGGAATTTAGTGTATTAAATGCAGTACATTTAATGGAATGTCTATTTCAAAAATTCTAATTTTTATCTACATATCTTGCACAATGAAATCCAGAATAATGTTAAGAATTGTGTTTTTCAACTGTTGTATAATTACTTTATAGTGAAAAGTGTGATTGTTTTAGATGGCAAAATGACTTTGAATTGAAAAACATAACTGTAGATTAAATTTTGGGTTATCGTGTCCAGTAGTTCTTATTTGACATGGGTATTTGAAGAACTTTACAAATGTTTTTTTCTTTGTAATCCTACTTGAGACAGTATTTATAAGTATTCTGACAGATTATTGCTACAAGCAATCGCTTAACATACATTTTAAATCCAGTGTAACACAGGAAGGAGCAAACACAGGCTTAATGGTTATGTGGTTTTAACAAGGTTGATGAGGTGCTCTTCAAATTTCACTGCATGCTTTTCAAAATCTGTGGTATTCTTAGGGATAAAACCCAAATACTGTATCACAAATTATCATTTTTCAGTTTCACTTGCATTGTCGTTGATATTTCTTTCTTCCTCCCATCAGGGAAGCATCTCATTCCTAAACCATTCTCTGCTTTTCACCTCACTTGCTTGAGTCATTTCAACCTGTTTTTTCCTCACTAACATATCAGCAGAATTTAATTATTCATGCTTAACTTTCTCAGTCCCTAATTGACTGCCTGTTGCACCACCTTTTTTGGAATATATACATGTCTAACTCAGGCTTTCCCAATGTCTCATGTTTTCCTCGGAATACAGATCACCTCCATTTAATATTCTTGCAGTAACACCGTAGTGCATTTCACAATCTTTAACTGCATACCATAGAAGAGAATCACATATCAGGTCAACCACCTTTATTGTTCAAAAGCTTGATCACTCTATAAGATGCATGCTGTGCTGGATTATAAAGCATGAGAAGTGTGATAAATGAGAGTACAGCATTCAGTCCATCGAGCATATTTGTTTAAGTAATAACTAAATCGTTTCCAGTATCTCATCACCTTAATCTTTACTTTGTGCACTGGAAAAAGCACCCTTCTTTCTTCTTTTCTGGAATCTACAGTTCTCTTACAATCAAGTCACAGAGATCTGTCACTGCAGAACTCCAACACTTTTATCTGCTTTCAACGTTTCTGACTGCTTTTTATCTTTGTTCACATTTTTCTGTACTTTTAAAGCTTCCCCTTTCAGTAATCTCTTCATACACTACACAGACATCCTTCTAAGGTCCAACTACATACATTTATATCTTTTCCTTTTTCTGTTACTATTTTGTCAAAATATCAAGTGGCTAGTGCTGAAATGAGCCTGTTAATTTCCGACTTGGAATCATTTGACTGTAATCTGGAGCAGCGGAGTAGTCCGACATTATCTTTGGCTGTTTGGTATGGGGATTTAAGCCTCTGGCCACCATGACTTGAGCCATCACAGCAATATGCCTCATATTTAATATTTAGTCAGCAGGGAAGCCAGTGACTCCCTTCATCCTCTTCAAATATTTGAATGATTTATACTTGCATAATGGATGCAAATAGCAACCTAGGGTTCCCAACTTCAAATAGCAGAACTGTTTCTTACAGTATACAGTAATTTCCTTCTGTGCACCTTAGCTCCCACTTGTTCATCATAAACTTTGGTCCCATATGCTTTGTGCGATAGGAGTTTTTGGTATCACTCTCCATGCCTTTAACTGTCTGCCATCTCATCCTACATTCAGATATTATTATTATTTTTTTTAACAATTTAGGGTTTTTTCTATCTTCTACACTATTCTTTTAACAAATCTTACCAATGAAGTTTCTCTGTTGCAAGTAATATTATAGATATACGTTAAAAGAAATTGTTCATTCATGTCACTGTTGCAGCTACCATTTGCTTTGTTTCCTGTCGACCCTGGTTGGGGAGCTTACTTGGGAAGAGTGGAAGCATGTCAGTGAAATGGCTGGTTGAGTCTGGCTTTCACGGCACTCTTTTTTCACTTGAATGCATTAACTTTAAATAAGTTGTAATAATTTGTGATTCTGTGTCTTACTACCTAGTTTTGTTTGGGAGTTGGTGTCAATGCTGGCCCTGGTCCTATTTTGTAGGAGTTTGGGCAGGGGTGTGTGTGATGGCTGCTAGGGGCTGTTTGCATCTATTATTTCTTACATATAGCAATTTCTTCATTTTTCATATTTATTATTTTGATTATACTAATACAAATGTGATCACAAGTGAACTACATTTTTCTCCAAAGGTCACGTTTGACCCCAAGACATCGTATGCTGAACTTTTTTAACCTGCACCTTAACACCATGTAAAATACATCTATGGGAACATATGGTAAGCAACATAGCAAGGCCAATGCAAACTATGTCTCAGATGGGTTCAGTATTTGTAATTAGTAACAACCAAGAAAATTTCTGTTTAACACATTATACTAGACCAGTCAAACCTTTAATTTTTACCTCTAGTACTTGTCCACCTTTAATTGTATTTTTAACATATGCACGTTGTTTTAACCACTTGGCAAAGCATCCCATAACCACACATGTTGGGTATGGATTAAATGAAAGGTTCATTCAGTTGTAATCAGTTTTTTCCTTTTGCTTCCAAAGTGTTTAAGTGAAGTTTCTACTTTTTTTTTTGCGCTTATATATTTTTCATATAAAAGTTCAGTTACCTCTTTTCTTTATGTGACTAACTGACTATTGGTAACATCATCTGACTGCAAAAACTAGTGGTTTACAGACCTTCACAATCTTTCTCCTATATATTGGTAACAACCAGAAAGCAATAATGCTTTAGACATGGTGAAGTGCATATGTTGATCTGCACTTCATCTTTAAAACTTAACAGGTGGAGAAGACCATCTATGTCTGTTCCATCAACACTCATTAATTTTCAAAAGCAAAAAGCTACAGAAGTTCAGTTGCACTGTTTCTGTTATTCCACAAATGGATGTAGAGTGTTTTTAATGATGACTGTAATGTTTACAAGCAGCAGCAATAAACAGAGATTTCAGTAACCCTTGAACTAAGTGATTTACCTTTGGACAACACATCTAAATTTGCCATAGATTTTAGTCACTATTCCTAATATAGAATGGCGGGCAATGGAGCCCTTTCTTTGTATAACCATATCAATGGGAGTAACTACATGCAAAATCACAAACATCGCAAGCAGATGGAGGAGACTGTATTCAAATAGGATTTGGAAATATAATGTTTGCTTTTGTCATTTGGTGTAACCATTTACCATTCAGTTAGGCAGATAAAGCTCATACAAGTGAATGCAGTGATTCTTCATCCAAGGGAGCAAGTAAATAGTTTGTCTTTTTTGTTGGGTAATTCACTTTGACAGATTTTGAGAAATGGTACATGTCAGATGTTGCTGCTGTAATAGTGTATTTGTTGAATTGCATAATTTTGTAAATGCGACACAGGTTGCTCTGCCAGACTACATATCCTGGCATGCCCTGCTAGCTTCATACTGTGCACCGACCTCTGGGGCTGCTGCCATCTAGCGTGTTGGGAGAATAAAAAACCTCTAGCAACTTCTTCTCTTTTTAATGGGCTGTCCGTCCACCCTTTCCAGTCCTTCCTTCAAGGTCTGCACCCTTTCCTGGCTGGGATGCCCGTCCAGCCCATGTGGCATCTACATTTATAGTTGGTAAGGTTTTATAATTAGAAAGAAAAAAGCAAGTTATAAATATTTTACACTGTTCCTTAGCAGACTAGAATCCAAGTGTTTAGTAGTTGCTAAAAGTGTCTAAAGGTGACAGATCAGTCTGTTATTCACAACTATCCTAACACTGAAAAAAACATCATGTGAGTAAATTAATGTGTAGTAGCATATCTTATAACTATAACATATTATTATATTATATATATAATAATGTGTGTGTATTGTATTTTTTTTTCCAGCATGAAGAAATCAAATATCTAGAGACTGAGCTAGAGAACCAAAAACAAAAATATTATGAACTGCAAACCTTTGCTAAGAATTTGGTAGCAGCTGTAAAGATGAACAACACAGAACAACAACAGGTGAGGTTAAAAAAATAGTATCATTAGATTATAGCAATTCTTTATAAATAAGAATATGAAAGTATGCATTCATTCACTATGCATGGGCTTTATATGCTTTGTTATCCATCCATCCATCCATCCATCCATCCCGCTATATCCTAACTACAGGAGCCAATCCCAGCCAACACAGGGTGCAAGGCAGGAAACACATTATACATTACACAGGGCGCACACACACACACACACACACACCCTAAGCACACACTAGGGACAATTTAGAATCGCCAATGCACCTAACCTGCATGTCTTTGGACTGTGGAAGGAAACCGGAGTACACAGACACGGGGAGAACATGCAAACTCCACGCAGGGAGGACCCGGGAAGCGAACCCGGGTCTCCTAACTGCGAGGCAGCAGTGCTACCCACTGCGCCACCATACCGCCCAGTCAAGTAACAGTGAATGACAATCATGAGCTTTTTGTAGTCCTAGTTTTCAAAATAGCCTCCAGCAGATGAGTGATGACATTACTTATGCCACATTAGTGAGTTCAGCAACATACACCCCAAAATACACAAAATGTAAATAAAACTCAATAATAAATAGTAAAATGTTATAATGTGCACTGAAAATTCTTGTGTTCTGCCAGGTTCTTATATGCACTCACATTCACTCATACTAGATCAATATAAATTTTTAAAAAGGTCAAAATTCATACGGTTTGAAGCTTGATGAAAAAAATGAAGATTTTTCTTCAAAACAAAAAAAACATTCTGATCATAAAGAGGAAGTGACAAGAATCTCAAAGGACCTGGAAATCTAGAAGGTCCAGCATTTGTTTAATAAATAGAGGTAGTGCTCCAAGACTTTAATACACAGTAGTTTCTTAAACTTTAGTGTTTTATATTACATCTGTTTTTATTATGGATTTGTTTTCTTGTATAATGGTCTCCTCACCAAGGGGTTTAGCATAAAATGGACACCCCTTTCTTAGTAAAATGAATAAACTTTTTTAATGATTGGAATTGCTTCCTATCTCCTATATTCATGAAACTTTTTGTCATTTTTAACATTTTGCAGGAGTTGCTGTCTAACTTACCTCAAGAAGTAGAAGACTGGGACTTTAGTAATGTATCCACAGAGACAAATGAACCTATGATCATGATACAAAGTTATTCCTCTGCATCAGAGGAAAAAGGTGCTCCAGAATCATTGTGACATTTTGAACCTGGAATCACTAATCTGCCTGCTCTCGGCATTGAATTAATGACTGTGTGCAACAGGAATGCTTTTTTTTCTATTGCATATGACTGCCTTGTTCCACAGGTGTCTGCAAAGACAAATAAAAATCTGATACATTGCAGGAGTTTTTTTCATTTTCCGCTTCTCTTTTGCATAATGTGCTTATTTTTTATTTCACAACACAGATGGTCTACAATGAGCAACATCTTTTTATGTGGGTATTCTGACTATTGTACCTATTGAATTATAAACAATTTAGATTCATCATATAGCAACTCTAATTGCACTTATAAGTCTGGACTATACAGGATACTAGTTTATATTTTTTCGCATATATCTGTTTCTTCAAATTTTGTTTTTGCACCTTATTCGTTGTCATGGACACTGTGGTGTAATTATCTTCTGAAACTAAAACATTCTCTTGTTTCCTAGATCCCATTCTATAGATGCCATTTTCTTTCAGTGTCCAAACACATGCAGGTTGGGGGTATTGGTGACACTAAATTGGCACTCGTGAGTGTGTGGTGCTATGAGTCTGTGTGAACGTGTTCACACTGTGATAGGCTGATGCTCTGTCCATATAGTGTAACTGCCTAGTGCCCTATGCTAGCAGGGATAGACTTCAGCCTCCTGAAGTCCTGCTCGGGATTAAGTGGGCTTGGAAAATGGTTTGTATGGTATGGTATGGTATCCTGTTTGCTCTTACTAACCCAACAAGCAAAAAACAAATATGTTTATATCATGTCATTTTGGCATAATCTGGTAATGGAAGGAAGTCTGCATGTTTCTTTTATGTTGAATGAGAAAAGCTGTATGTATTCATTTATTATGTTCATAGGAAAAACACGCACCTTGGCAGTAATCTACTAGTAGAATTTGCTTGTATTCTGCAAGCATGTTTTATCATTTTGGCATATTTAAAACATTGCAGGTAACAGTGGTCAGAATTGTTCTTTTTATGAAAATATAATTGATTGAAGAACTTTTTCTATTAATATTTAATAACTCACAATATATAGCTAGTTTATCAGCAATAAGTATAATCTGGAAATTAACTCATTATTTTAAAGTAGCCTTCTTAGCATTAGACCCAAGAAATTAGAAATAAAAATACATTTAATGCAAGTCCAAATCTGTAATGCAAGAAGTTGAAAGATATGTTAGTTAACATGAAAATGCTTGATGCAATGATCAAACATGCTCATCATGTATCTTGTGAAGAAGGGTGGTTACAGTCTTGTGGAGGGTGGTTACAATACCAACATTTTATTTTCACACTCAAGAACTCAAGTCAAGTTAGGGAGCATGGACTGGTACAGTGTGTTGCCGCACCCACTACACGACAAAACAACTCGGGATCCCGGTTTGCAACCCCCCAGGCAGACACACAGTTCAGTCCCAGCAGCCAGGTGTTGCATGGGCGACCCGTTGGCCTGGTCCAGCCACTCAGGTCCCCAACAATGAGGATCTTACGAGCTGCATCACCCTCAGGGAAACGTGCCGTAACTGACGCTCCCTCATGATGCAGGTAATGTGCCTCGTTCGGGACTCCATGAGCTCATTCGACACAATTCGACAAAGTCAAACCAACAGTACCCAAGGATTTTCTGGAGAGACACAGTACCAAAGGAGTCCATCTTCATCTCCAGTCGCTGGATAGCGTCCATGTCTCGCAACCATATAGCAAGACAGGAAGCACCAGAATTCTAAAGACTTGGACCTTCGTCCTTTTGCATGGATATCAGGAGCTCCACACACCCCTTTCCAGCGACTTCCTGACCCCCCCATGCTATATATATATATATATATATATATATATATATATATATATATATATACTAATAAAAGGCAAAGCCCTCACTCACTCACTCACTCACTCATCACTAATTCTCCAACTTCCCGTGTAGGTAGAAAGCTGAAATTTGGCAGGCTCATTCCTTACAGCTCCCTTACAAAAGTTGGGCAGGTTTCATTTCTAAATTCTACGCGTAATGGTCATAACTGGAAGGTATTTTTCTCCATTTACTGTAATGGAGTTGAGCTTGAAAGCCGTGGGGGCGGAGTTTCATGTGACATCATCACGTAATCACGTGAACTGACTGTCAACGCACTATGTAGAAAACCAGGAAGAGCTCCAAAATGCGCTGAAGAAAACATGCATTATATAATTGAGAAGGCAGCGAAACAATAAGAAGTGAGCGAGTGACATATACTACCATATTCATCAGTGCAGCTACTTCGGAAACAAAGCACGGTATAAACCTAAACTTTAAATTAAGTTAATAGACAGGCTGCCGCTGGCGTTTTTCATGCCCACGGGTAATGCGGGATACAAGTTTAATGAGAGGACGCAGGATATAAACGAGAGTTTTGATCACTTTGTAACTAAGTTAAAATTGCAGGTGAAGGGGTGTGCTTATGCAAATTCCGAGAGACTGTGTTTGTGGGGGATTGACAGTTAAGGCGGGTGG